>CM040240.1:157120133-157151477 GCA_022545495.1 Chrysanthemum lavandulifolium
ATGGTTGACTTTGGCAAGATCTTGATATCTTGGTCGTCGGACCAGTGGCACCAAAATCCACAACAAAGGGAACCCTTTTAAGGGGTTGGCGGTCGGTGGATGTCATTGATGGTTTTGGCTATAAATAGCAAAGCCAAACCAAGTAGTTTTCATCCCTTTTCTATCATACTCTCACATATCTTCTCTAACCTTTCTAACTCGGTTTCATATCATATTAGTGATCTCTTTGTAGCAAAGAAGATCAAGTCACATTCAAGCTTCAAACGAGAAGTTGGAAGTCTTGTTTGTTTAGTGTTGTATGATCTAGTGTTGATTCATACTTCATTGTTGTATTAAATCATCATAATCTTGTGAGTGTGAGTGGTTAGTATTTTAGTCCTCAAAATACATTGTGTGTGGGAGTGGTTGTACCCTTGGAAAGAACTCGACATCTAGCTTAGTGTCGGAAATAGTGTAAGTGAAGTGTAAAGGTTTTCTCCACCGTGAAAGGAGCTTGTTGACTAGTGAAGTTAAACTCTCGAGTGTGAGACTCGGAAGTGGAGTAGGGAAAGGAAAAAGAGTCCTTGTAGACCGAACCACTATAAACAACTTGTTGTGGTTTGATCATTTATTTCTTTATTTACTCTTTACATATTGCTTGCATATTTCATTAACATATCAAAGATCAATATCAATTGATCTTTCAATAAGTTTCAAAACAAAGTTTTTAATTGGTAAACTATTCAACCCCCCTTCTAGTTTTCTACAGAACTGATCGTTCGAAACTTTTTTCAAACGTCTGTTAAACTTTGTGGTTATTTATTTATTGTTTATAGGTAAAAAGTAAACCTACACAGAAACGTAGATGTTCCATTTCCACCTATCTAAGCCCACAATACCTTATTTGGAGGATGTATCCAAACACCCAGCAGCCTCTTCATTCTCCTTATCAGACTCAGATTCTTCATCAAATGCTTTTGATCTGTCTACCTTTCTTTTCATTCTAACTTGAGGCTTGCCTTTTATGGCCAAAGGAATTTCATAATCAGCAATCTTCTCAATCTTTCTCAGCAGTTGATGAACAATTGGATGAGTTGATTTTGTACACTGCAGATCAAGCTTAACTTCCAACATCTGTCTGGCTACAGTCTTCATTAAAGGGTAATCTCTGTCAACCAGCATGTAGATTTTCTCTTTTGAAGTCTTAACAACATGTACTCTTGGATAAGCATACAACATCCATTCTTCAACCACACAAGCTTCCCAACATTTATCTTCTGGATTGGGCTCAAACATGCACTTTAATGCAGTCCACATAGACCTAGACATGGTTCCTGTTGGTCCAAGCTTTCCACATCTAAAAGACATTACCTCCCACAGGTTCTCCAAATATTTTGTAGTAAAAAAGAATAACATATACCCAAAATTATAGTACTAACTTTTCTTTCCATCTCCTCTAGTAAGCTCAATAATGTCTCTTTCATCCATCGAGACAATCCTCCAATCTATGATAGGGTGTATAGATTTTACAAGTGTAGGATTAATAGGATCTTGAGCACTTTATCACTCACCACAATATCTTGATCCAATCTCATTTATCATCCACCTTTTGTCTTTTGAGCTTGACTCTCTATCATAGATCCTGTTCTCTTTTGTCTATTCCTTAGCATCTCGCCTTCTTTCTCAAAATTCATGGGGATGAAGTTATCGACCTTCTTTTGCAAATGTTATACAACTGCTCAATTTTCTCATAAGAACAACTCTTCAAATTCACGCTTTCATATCATCCATGTGTTTGATAAACTTCATCATCTCAATTCTTTTTGTTGCTTTGTTTGTGGTTTGTTCTTCTTTGCATGATAGTCTTTAAATTCCCTTTCCTGTTTCATCTTCCTCATCATGTCGACCATCAACTTAGACCTTGTATCTATGTCTATCGACCCCATTCATCCATAATCATCTCTCTTTGCATTTTCTCGTGCTTGAAAATACATCATTCTCTTTTCCACTCTTTTCTGACTTGTTTAGAGGCTTCTTCCGCTTCCCTCTTTCCTTTTCTTTAGCAATTTCTTTAGCATTTAGTTCCATATGTAATCTTTTAGAAACTTCTTCATCAAAAGCTATCTCGCTCCTCTACTTTCAAACACCAAAGTTTGCTCTGCAATCCCTTTACCCTTTGTTAGGAATTAGAAATTCCGGTATTAAAGAGTCGGTCACCTCAAGTATATGTAATCGTTAGAAAGCTCATAGTCGTAGTTCTTTAAGCTAAGTAGTATTTAGTTAAGTAACACCGTGGAGGACGGACGGGTCTTTACCCATCAGTATGCCCGATCCATGCCCGTTGTGTGCGTTTTATTGTAAGACTATAAATACTCTCTACCTTCCAAGGTAGAGTTGGAGCTCATAATAAGATTTTTCTTTCTCTCACTAAAATTCCCAAACCTCTAACTTTCTCTCTAAAACCTCTTGTACGCCTACTTTGTGTCATGGTTTGATGTGTATGTGAAATCCAATATCATACAATTGGTATCAAGAGCCATGGTTAGATCATCTCTTACATATCTTTGGATTTCTTGTGGTTTTAGGTGGTTTTGAGTTTGAAAAGTTTAGTGGTTTTGCATCATTTGGTTGATTTCTAGTGTTAAAGTTTGATTTTTATAGTACTTTTGTGTTTAGAATCATCAAAAGTGTTTAGGTTTTGACTTTGAAGGCTTGAATCATTTTGGTTGGGTTGTTTTGGATTGAAAAGTGGTGTTTAGGTGATTTTTCTTGCTAGCGACTTGGTTCTCGTGTGATATTCATCATAGCGACTTGCTTCATAAAAACTTAGCGAGTTGGAGTGGTATTTGGTAGCGATTTGGTCCTAGCGACTTGTCTATTGAGACAAGCCGACAAAAAGTACGCATAGTGGATTCTCCACTACACATAGCGACTTGTTGTAAGTTAGCGACTTGTACTTTATATTGTTAGCGACTTGGTGTTAGCGAGTTGGTACCTAGCGAGTTGCTATTTAGCGACTTGACAAATTAGCGACTTGGTGCTTAGTGACTTGCTGTAAAAATTTTGCTAGCGACTTGGATTGTAGCGAGTTGTTATATAGCGACTTGGCACTTAGCGACTTGGTTCAAGGTTTCCTAGCGACTTGGGTGATATCCTTTGAATACGGTTTTCTCTTGATTTAGTAAAATCCGTGAAAGAATCTATTTCCGGTTTAATCACGAGTTATAAAATCCGCTTAATCACCATCATGTCTACCAACGCCCTACAATCATCTCCATCATTGTCGAGGATGTTCAAGCAACCGGTTCGGATACTCGTCCACCCATGCTTGATGTGATCGACTACGACTCTTGGGCTCAACGTATCGATTGTCTTGTCTTGGAAAGGAAAATGGAGTCAACATTCTCAAATCCATTGATGAAGGACCATATCGGGTTGAGACTACTAGAGACTTAATTGATACAAATTGAAGATGGAACAATGATCTATGGAATTGACAAACCAAAGACATATGATGAGCTCGATGATAAGGAGAAAAGAGATTCGATGTCGATATCATGGCTTCTAACATCATACTTCAAGGTCTTCCAAAAGATATCTACAAGTCGATCAATCACAACACCGAAGCCAAGGCGGTGTGGGATAATGTCAAGATGCTTCTCTCGGGTTCGAATTAACTATGGAAGACAGAGAATCACAAATCTATGATGAATTTGAACACTTCAAGATGAAACCGGATGAGAGTGTTTATGAGTACTATGTGAGATTCCACAAGCTTGTTAATGATATGAGGAACATCGAATGACTATGCCAAACATTCAAATTGAACTCAAAGTTTGTGAACAACATGAATCCCGAATGGCATAAGTTTGTCACCTCGTAAAGCTAACCAAAGGATTGAAGAATACAAACTATGAGCAACTCTATGCCTTCCTCTTCGAAATGAGAGACATGCTATGTTTGAAAAAAGGATTCTTAATCGGTTCAAAACCAACCGAGGAGAGACAAGCTCATCAAATGATTCAACGCCTTCTACTCAAACATCGGAATCACAACCAAAGCCTCACAAGTCATACCCATGGGTAATGGTAATCACAAACTCATTCCCGATCCTATGTTCAAACAAGTCGATCTTTGATGCACACGTGCGAAACTTCATTAATCAACTAGCTCTCGATTAGTCAAAACATGAACTCTCTTCCACACACCAACAACAATCTCGAACTGCCCAATCCACATAATCAAGCCATTGCCGAGATGGGAAGGTTATGGTACACCGGTTCAAGAACGATGATGCGAACAAGCAAGAGGTGGAGCTGGTAGAGGTTATCCGCAAATCGAGAATAGAGGAAGGAATGGAAATCGAGGTCAAGCAAAGCCAATCAAATGTTACAATTGTGGAGGTGAGGGACACATTGCAAGGAACTCGACATCGCCAAAACGCCTCGTAATGCCGAGTACTTCAAGGATAAGATGTCGCTTATGCAAGCACGGGATAATGGAGCACTTTGGATGAAGAGGAGTTGTTGTTCTTGGTGAGGAAAATGCTAAGACATATGATGCGAGATGTGGATGAGCAACCAATTCGGAGATAGGCCATAATCATCGAATGCCTTTCAAGTAGCCGATTGTGATGCATACGACTGATGTTGATGAAGAACCCACCGCACAAACCATCTTCGTGGCTAGAATTTCTCCAATGGTCTCTCTAAAGTCTCTTCATCACCACAAGCTGGTCCATCCAAAGACAAAATCATTTCGAGGTATTAAAATTATACGATGAAGTTGATGAGCAAAAGATACATAACAGTACAATCAATCAGTATTTATTGAGTCGATATTGAAAATATGGGTAATATCAAAGTTGTCCCATATGATCAATATGTGAAACAAAGTGAAAGTGATATTGTACCAAGTGATGCATCTTCTGCATCAATAATGATTATGTTTTGATGAATTCACCGCATGTGCCCTGATGATTCTGTCTATCTCTCGAATCGAATGCCTATAAAGAACGTGTTGCTATTTATGAACAACGTGCAAAATTTGAGTTGACCACCCGTGAGCGTGAAATGGATGACCAAATGCGTACAACTATTAGAAAAAGTAGGTTTAGAGAAGAAGTATTAAAACAAGAGTTAAACTCCTTACAAGAAAAGCTTTCTAAAGCGCTAAGCAAAACAAGAACTTCAAGAAAATGTTAAAATGCTTAAGCAAGAATTCGGTGCTAAGGAATCAAAACTTTTGAATGATTTTTCTAATCTACAAACCTTGAAAACAAGCTTGAAAATAAGTTGTACGTACAAGGAAATACCATTCGATCGCTCACTTAATCACTAAGCATAGAGTCTTAGCGATAAGCATAGCATTCCCTTGTTGAGGAACCAAATCCAGAGGTCATTAAAAATGCTAGAAATGCTCATAAGGTTCTTTATGATGGCAATGAAATCCTTAAACCTAGACAGAAACCTAGTTGCGTTGAGTGCACTAAGGAAGATAAGAAATCGATGAAGTCACTAGGAAAAGATGAACAAGAATTTAGATGATCCTAAATGTAAAGAGAAGAAAATAAATATCACACCCCATGATTACAAGAAGGAGAATTGGATTTCCTTGAACTGTTTAAGCCTCGGACGTTGTTAACACCGAACAAGTGTTCGGAAAAGGATTTAGATAAGCAAAAGTAGAGAATATTGTTGTAACAAACCCTCCCTTTAGGAAAATGCCTTGACGATCGTGTATCCTCCAAATACACCAATGCATTTAGTACCTAGGACTATTGCCACTAAAAGCATAGACCTTAATCACTCAATATGTTATTTTTCAACTGTTTGTTGATTTTGAGAAAACTTGTAAGAAAATGATCACGACCCATTTGGTATAATCAAGGGAAAGGGTTTTGAGCAAACGAAGAATGCTATTTAATCAAGTCATACCCTTCTTTAAATAACTAAAAGATCAATTTGAAAGTCTTAAAAGGGAATGAACTTAGACATTAAAGAAATGGAAAAGGAGTTTGATGCAATGATAGTTGAGGTTAGTGACTATGAGCGAGCACTAAAATATAATGAGATTGAGAGGAAGAACTTGCATACATTGAATGAGACTCTTATTTCGAATGTATTACTCAAGATATGCTTTTCAACGCTATAAACTGTTCTATTAATGCTTCTCAATTTCATGAATTATCTGTTGCCTCGAAAGTCTCCCATGATCGTGTCATTGAGCTTGAAAAGACTAATTCTAAACTAAATGAGAAAATTGAACCGGATGATCACGAAAATTTGGTTAAACATTTTTCTAAACTAGAGGTTGAGCATTTTAATTTACAACTAAAATATCAACATCTTAAAGAAAATGTCAAAACTTCAAATATCAAGACATCCTCGATGCTCCAGTGTTTGATGCGTTTTCAAATTAACAAACGTGATGAACATATTCAAGCTCATTGTAACACGATCAAAAATTGAAAGCCCAAATCTCTCAATTAAAAGGACAAAAGAACAATGTGACAGCTCCCAAATGCCTCCTCCTTTAGATTCTCGTAATTCTCAAACGTTTCATCTTCAAAACTTAGTAAATGCATTACAAAAGGAAAACGAAAGTTTTCTAGAAGAAAATGAAAAGGTTAAACGTCATTTCAATGAGTTATTTGAATCAATAAAGGTCACTCGTAACAAAAATAATGAACAAATAGCTTCATTGCAAAAGGAAATTGAGAATCAAGAGTCGTAAAAGGAAAATGCCAATGACCAATGGGAGAATGGTATATCAAAGGTTCACTCCTATAATAAATATGCTTTGTCGTGAAACAAGAGCTCCCTCAATGTGATCGTAGGATTCCTAAGAATCTCCTTGACGGGGTTTCAGAATTGTTCTAGCCGCTCTCAAACCGGAACGTCTCAAAGAAGAAAACACGGAGTGAGTGAACCAATAATTGAGATTCATTGATTGATGAAAAATGTTTGAAAAACAATCGCGTATTGCTTAGAAGAAAGAGTTTTGCAATACGACGAAGGTTTTATGAGAAAGATCAATTTTCAATTAAAAATACCTTTTGTATTTGAAAAGAGTACACATTCGACGTGCTAGAGAAAAGAAGGTTTGCACATCGAACGGTTTTTCCAAAAGTATTTTTTCAATCAGAGATACTTTTTGTGTTTGAAAACATAAGTACACATTCGACGTGCTAGAGAAAAGAAGGTTTGCACATCGAACGGTTTTTCCAAAAGCATTCGTCAATTCCAATCCTGGACCAAGATTGATTCAAGAGTGAATCGCCCCATCGTTTATGTACCAAACTAGATGAGGACCACTCAGGGATCATGGTAGACCAAACGAAATATCGTAGTATGATTGGATCCCGATGTACCTTACGCTAGTAGACCCGACATCTTGTTCGCTATTTGCATGTGTGCTAGATACCGTGCTAAGCCTACTAAAAAGCACCTTGAAGCGGTTAAACGGGTCTTCGGTATCTCCAAGGAACCATCAATATGGGACTTTGGTACCAAGGACACCGGTATGTCACTAACGACCTATGCAGATGCCGATCATGCGGGATGTCTAGATACTGTCAAGCACGTCCGAGGTGCTCGGCTTTTGGGTGATAAGCTTGTGAGCTGGTCTTCAAAGAAGCAAATGAGTACTTCTATTTCCTCTCAGAGGTTGAATACATAGCCATGTCATCTTCTTGTGCTCAAATCCTATGGACGAGATCCCAATTATCTGACTATGGCTTTGAATTTAACAAAATCCCTCTGTACTGTGATAATAAAAGTGCTATTGCTCTCTCATGAAACAACGTACAACACTCAAGAGCAAAGTACATCGACATTCGACATCATTTCATCAGTGAACAAGTGGAAAACGGTGTGGTGGAACTTTACTTATTGAGGACTGAATACCAGTTAGCAGACATCTTCACCAAAGCTCTTCCTAGAGAACGTTTTGAGTTTATTCTTCCACGACTTGGCCTTAAAAGCCTTCAACCAGAAACACTCAAACGTCTTCAAGAGGAAGAAGAGGAGTAAAAGGTTTTGTTGGAATCACTCCTAAACAGTATTTCAAGTATTTATATTTCATATGTAATAGGTAGCTTTATTATGGCCTTTATGTTTGTTTAAGGTCCAACTTTTATGTAGAAGGCCCATAAGTCGAGGCCCAAGCCCAATAAGGAATAGGGAAGGAGAGGAGTGTTGCCCTAGCTCCCGCCTATATAAACTATTGTAAACCCTCATTTGAGGGTTGGTTGTTCAAGTTACTCTTTCACATACATCTACGCCTAACCCTTCCTCATTTATACGTGTGTGTGTGTTTGGTATTTGTTCAATCGCCTTTATCTCTTTCTTTATAAGCTTGTGTTGTAAAACTAGTGACCTAACAAAGGTATCAATCGCCAAATAGTTGGGTGTACTCGTTTGTTTTGAAGTTTTGGTTTTGGATCTTACGGCGTAGAGATAACGCTATCTTTGGTTATCTTAAAACTCGTTTTTACACTTTTTAATCCAAGATTCTTGTACTTTCAATGTTTTGAGGTGTTAAAATACTTGTTTTTGGCAAAAGTTTCAAACTTTACGCGTGGATTTACGTTTTAAGCTTGTTTTGTTCGTGGGTGTCGTTTCACGATAACCCGCTTAGCGCTTTTGGTACATCAAAATTCACACTTTTGTGTTCTTTTGGTACTCTTGAAGCTATTCCATAACAAAAACGGTTTAGAAACACATTTGGGCGTAATCAAAGTTACGAGCAATCCTACGCGTATCAAAACCCTAATATTACGCGTAAGACTTCCTTGGTTTGATCTTCAATTTTACGGTTTATTCCGTGTTTTCTTACTTGGATAAGTTTGAAAATACGTCGACTTTGGATATCTTTTGCATTTGTGAAGTGTAAAGATCACTTGGGATAAAACCCTAATCTTACGCTTAAGCATAAAGCTTACGCGTGAAAATCTTACGCTTAAGATTCATCTTACGCGTGACCTAGTCCCACGATAAGGTAATCCCACGCCTAACTTTCTACGCATAACTTCATTTACGCATAATTTTAGTCTTTTTCACGCTTACGCGTAAGCTAAATCCTACGCGTAACTATTCTTGTTACGCCGTAACTTTTGGTGTTTTACGCATAAGTGCTACTTGGTTCTTGTCTTTCCTACGCCTAAGGACACTTCATCAACACAGTTCATTCGACTACAAAGATCCAATCTTACCACACAAGTTTATCATCATGTCTCAACCACCATACTCTAACTATTTCCCTCACACTTATAATCATCAACAACAACAACAATTAACTCCACAACATCAACAATGGAATCAACAACAAGCCATTTATCAACAACAATTTAATCAACAACATACTCCACAACTTGGTGCAATTCCACAACCACAAATGGTTCAACCACAACCAAGCCTTCAAGTTCAACCCTACACAACCGATTTCAATCAACATCCATCACGGACAACTATGAAGGAACCCACTTGGTTTGCTAAGATGTGAAGCTTTAAGCGACCAACAATCAATTCATGAAGTCGATCACTGATAGACCTCCAATGCTCACTCCAGAAACTACGATCAATGGGTGATAAGGTTCTTTAGGTTCGTGATCCAAGAAGCCACATGGAAAGTTCTTAAAGAAGGTTATCTTGGAAGGTCCTTTTGAGATGCCTCTCCGTCATTGTACCGGAGATCCAACTGCTCCACCAAGAGATGAACAAACCAACATTGCTCATTGTTGCGATTTAAATCCTCTGAACTTCTACACTATGAAGGCGATGAACTTGCAATGGAATACATCCTCTTAGGATTACCAAACCCAATTCTTCAGTAGTGTTGATGCTCAAAAGACCGCACAAAAATGTGGGATCATATTCGTCTTCTTATGGAAGGATCATGATTAATCGGGAGGATTTGGAATCCAAAATTTACTTGGCTTATGAATACTTCATGATTGAACCCGAGAGACACTAGAGTCCTATCATCATCGTTTTCGGATATCATCAATGATTTGGATAAACACAACATCATCATGCCAAGAATTGCGGTGAATACTAAGTTCCCGAGTAGTCTTGGTCCGAATGGGAGAAGTATGTCATTTTTCTCCGACAAGCGAAGAATATGCATCATTCTACTTATGGATTGTTGTACGATTACTTGAAGCCTCATGAAAAGGAAGTTGATCGAAAGGATTTTCCGTGCTCAAATTGCTAAACAAATACAACCGGACAATCAACAACTTGCCTTATATGCTCAATGTAATTATCCTCTCAACCAAAGAACTCAACCAACTGCTTCAAACACACCTTCACAACACAACCTCAACAAAATCAATTGGTTCCATACAAAGAACAATGCTCAAGCATATGTCGTTGAAGCTACCGAGGAAATCGATCCGTTCAAGCATTGCAACAAGGATTTGTGATGATTGCTAATGCTTTTGGCGTTACACCAACAAATCCAACAATCGTATTCGTTCCTCATCTAACACACGGACTCAAGCCATTGTGAACAATGGACGTGTTGAAGTTTAGAATCGTGATTATGGTCGCCGATGGGCGGTGGTCAAGGGTTTAATCTTGTGGGTAGGAATAACAACAGAGCTCAAGTGGTGGAACAGGAAATGCTCGAGAATCGGTTAAATGGTCTTCGATGCTACAACGCAATGAGAAGGACACACAGCTAATGCATGCCCAAAGCCAAGGACTAGGGCGTGCTTATTTCAAAGAGGCCTTACTTTTGGCTCTTAAGGATGAAGTCGTGGATCTCTCACAAACAAAGAACGAGCTTTATGGCGTATGCGCACTCGGATGATGATATGGAGGACTTGCGTGCTAATGCACCGTTATGTTGATGGCTAATATGCATGAGTCGCACATGAGTGATACAGCCCAGTGGACATCGATGGCTTGTCTCGTGTGCCGAACAAACCATCATCATATCGAACTAATATCTCCGCTAATATCTCGAATCCGCACGGATCGATCGCTCAAAATGAGTCTTCTACATCTTCTTCTCGATGATTTTCAAGTTAACCTCAGAGTTACATTTGACGATCAAGATGACCTCATGGTTTCCTTTGATAATCAAATTGACTCCGTGGTCGTATTTCGAGGATCTAAAGAATGATCATGTTGAGACTCACGTTGAACAAGATGATCTGTTGCCTCATCCGGATTTTGCTCGGTTAATTCAAGACCATAAAATCAAAATGGAGGAATGTTATGCATTAAATCAATCCTTAAAAGTAAAAATGCATCATAACCAAGGATTTTGAATGTTTACAAATGCAACTCAACTTTTCAAAACTCAAGAAAACCGTGAAAAAGGTTTTGAAGCCGCTTTGCAAAATCTCATCAAAACGAAAAATATTTAGAGAGACAGATCGTGATCTAGCCGCTTGAAGAATGCTTTGTTGTCCGAATTAGAACAATCAAACATGAACATAAAAGCAAATTAACGCTCTCATCTTGGAAAATCAAAATGCTAAGGCCGAGTTGTTAAATTGTCAAAAAGCAGCCCTCGATACAAAAAGCATTCAACGAATCGGTAGATGACCTTCTTGCAGAAATTCTCGGTTTGCAAAACAAACTTAAAGAGTTTAAAATCATTGTTTACAAACATGGTGAATCAAGAATACTATTGAAAAGTTTACCTTAAAACCTAATCCAAATGGATATGGAAAAATCTAGGCGATTACAAACCAAAGCTTTCACTAAAAACATTCAAACCAACTCTCAAGTTTCAAAGGTAATACAAAATTGATAATATCACATGAGCGTTGTTGAATATCATCGTCAAGAGGAATTAGATGCGTAAGACGAGTCGATCAAAATTAAAAATGTTGTTTACAACAAACCTTTTAATTATAAAACGCGGTCACTTTCGCCACACCAACGGATTCTTCTAACACACCAGGGTTATCATCAAAACACCGAGTCTTCTCATGTTAATCCCAAAACAAATTTGCACAAACTTATGGTCCTTTACCTTCCATTAGTGAAGTAAACTCAAAACCGAAAATCGAAAAATCCTTCGATATTTTGACATTTTCATGGTCGACCTCAAAATTTTACAACATGAGATAGAATATCGCTCAAATCAAAGTTGAACATTTTCAATCGCCTCTGGCGCGAGAACAAAGAGACATATTTTAAAAATCTTTTACCTAATGTTAAAACTTGAAAAGTTGTGCAATTGCTCGGAAAAGGATTTTCATAAGGAACTCGGGGTAATGAAAAACGTTTTCGAGAAAACAAACATCTATTACTAACACAAAACGCAAAAAGAAAATGTTGAGAAAGATGTTGATCGACTCTTGGAAGATGTTATCAGGCTTGATATCCATAATGTTGTGCTATTATATTCGTTGCCATATGCATCGATCATATCTCTGCCGATATTGTTGAAACTGCTGTAAATGTTGAGAACACCGATAATGTGCTTCGGATCGAGTCTTTAAAAGCGAAAATAAACGATTACACACGAAATTTACAATGCAAACGTCGTCTTCATTGGTGTGAAAAGATATTCACAACCATCAACTTAGTTTTCAAAAGAAAATCGCTCAATTGAGTGCAAAATCTTCTCGATCCTAAATTTGAGCAACTGGATGATCAAAACGTGTCTTTGAAAAGTCAAATCTCAAAATATGAACAAGAACTTTAAAAGTTAAACAGAATATGGTGTCATATTTGATTTACTCAAAAAGACTCGAGATGAAGCATCTAATGAACTTGATCACTATCTTGCTCACACTAGTGAAGTCATGAATTTTGCCGGTAATCTTCGCTCGAAAATCAAAATCGATTCACACCATCTCTAAGTTACGGAAATGTTAGGAAAGTATGAACAACTCCCGCCACTCGTGATTAAGAGATTAGCACCAATCACACTTAGTAATCGTGAACCTAGAATTCCACACGCCAAATCACAAGTTGCTAATGTGTTTCCTCATCGAAACAGAATAGTTGCATCTTTCCAAACGTCCGCACTTCACGACCTAGGGCACTAAATCAAGAATAGGAAGTTGCGACCTAAGAAAAGATCAATAAGGAATGCTAAAGTAGAAGAACACCCTAGGACTCGAATAAAATCATGTTGCTTCCACTATAGATGTTACGTCGGCAAATGTAATAGAAATAGTGATGTAACGAATGCTAAACCGTTGAGTACTTTTGATATTCATCGATGCACCTTGTGTTATTTGTCAAAAGAGTATGAATTCTAAATGTCATGACAAATGTGTTGCTAAAGCTATAATCTCGATTACGGAATCCTAAGAATTGGAATACCTCTAGGCCCACTAATCATTCTAAGTCTCGTGCTTGGTAAACCACCATCTTTAGATTCAAAGGCAACCATTGCTATCACAAGAGCTCCCGCTTCACCTCCTAAGAATGTAGTACCACCTAGTGCTTTCACTAAGACTAAAGCAAAGAGTAGTTATAGATGGCGAAATGGATATATAACACACTAGGATTTAAATGGATGCCTAAAATTATAAATGTGTGTATGTCAATATATCGCTTGGAACCCTCTAACATTTCGGGTTCCACATCTACTTCTATTCCATCCGTGTCGTCTGTGTAATGCGGTGATATGATCATTCTCGATTGTTGATATGGATGTTCCCGACACATGACAGTAACCTTAAACTGTTATCAAACTTTATTGCAAAGTTCATTGGCACCGCCGATTCGAACGATCACTGCACCATCATGGGCTACGGAGATTATGTTAATGGGAACATCGAAATCGGCAGGGTTTACTATGTGGAAGGCCTCGGTCACAACTGCTTTCGATGGGTCAATTTTGTGATGGAGATTTGGAGGTTGCTTTCAGGAGAAAACTTGTTTCATTCGTGATCTACAAGGAAACGACCTTATGTCCGGCTCGCGTAATTCTAGTCTCTACACTATCTCTATGCAAGACATGGTTGCTTCATCTCCCATCTCGCTTACTTTCTAAGGCAACATCAACAAAATCCGGCTATGGCACCGCTGCTCTCACATCTAAACTTTCAAACCATCACCAACCTTGCTCGACACAAACTAGTCAAGGACTCCCACGATTCCGGTATTCAAAAGATCACCTTGCTCAACCTCGTGAACAAGGAAAAGCACTCGTGCTCATTTTCCTTCAAAGGTGGAACACGCCTCAAAGATGTGCTTCATCTTCTTCACATGGATTTGTGTGGCCGATGCGTGTGCAAACGATCAACAATGAAAACGCTACATCTTAGTAATTGTTGATGACTACTCACGATGGACTTGGGTCTACTTTCTTCGTAGCAAAGACCAAGCTCCACAAATGATCATCACCTTTCTCACAAAGATACAGTTCACCGCAACACCGTCCGAATCATCGTAATGCATAAAGGAACCGAATTTGTTAACAAAACCCTTCGTGAATTTTTTGAGAAAGTGGAATTCAAAGATCAAACATCTATTGCACGGACACCGAACAAAACGGAGTTGTTGAAAGACGAAACCGAACGTTAGTGGAAGCTGCAAGAACAATGTTAATCAATGCTAAACTTCCAGATTACTTATGGGCGTAAGTCGATTCTCGCATGCTATACTCAAAACCGCTCCATGATCACAAACGCCACAACAAAACACCTTTTGAGCTTGTCCACAACTATAAACCGAACCTCAAACACTTTCATGTATTTGGATCCCTTTGCTATCCGAATAATGATCGTGATGATTTTGGAAAGCTCAAAGCAAAAGTCGATATTGGAGTCTTTATTGATCTTCGTGACAATTCTAAAGGTTTCCGAATGCTGAATCGTCGAACTAAGGAGGTAATGGAAACGATTCATGCTCATTTCGATGAACTCACGGAAATGGCTTCGAGTATAACGACTTAGAACCCGGTCACAACCGCTTAAACTTCCCTCAACCCCCATCATCACCAAAGAAAGCCCTCACTAACTCGTCAACAAATGGAAAGGTTATTTGCTCCTGCGTTACGTGACGATATTGATGAACGTGCTCTGGTGTATCCACCTGCTCACCGCACAACCCGATAATATTCCTATACCGATACACCCGCTACAACAACTCATCATTGAAGATGCACCTACACCAATTGACTCCAACACAACAATTGAACACACCACTTCCAACAATGATGAACCAAATGATGATATTCGAATGAAGTACCCCACCGCAGATTTTGATCCAAATGCGTTCTTCAACCCGTTTGCTAATGAGATCGCCGCACGGATGTTGCGGAATCTTCAACAAACCATTTGAATCTCGAATCCGCACAATGTATACCAACATCAACCCTCTACACATAGATGGACAAAAGACCATCCTCCGGCTAACATTATTGGCAACCCGAATCAACCCGGTCGTTACGAGACAACGTCTTCACTCGAGACGGTGAACATTGCATTTATGCACTCACCGCTCCGCCAACTGAGCCTAAAACATTAAAGACGCAATGACAAAAGACAACCGGATTGAATCCATGCGGAAGAACTCAACCAATTCAAACGTCTTGAAGTATGGAACGGTTGAAAGACCAACGAGGGTCTACGCCATTGGTCTAAAATGGATTTGGAAAACAAATTGATGTTTGAAGGAACGCCATCCGTAACAAGTCACGCCTAGTTGCTAAGGGTTATCGCCGAGAAGAAGGATAGACTTTGAAGAATCTTTGCTCCGCTTGCTCGTCTTGAGGTCGCTCGATATTTCGCGTCGCGCTCATATGAACATGACGGTCTATCGATGGATGTCAAAACGGTGTTTCTCAATGGACAACTTAAAGAAACGGTCTATGTCACCAACCGATGGATTCGTTGATCCCGAGTTCCCGAACCATGTCTACAAACCGAACAAAGTTCTTTATGGTCTCAAACAAGCCCCTCGGGCATGATCACGACATGGTGAACAAATGAATGTGGATGCACCTAAACGCCGGAAGCGATCCGGTCAATCTACATCTATGCCACCTCCTCCACATCGAACTTCTTCTCAACATAAGTCTCCATCACCTCGGTCTTCTTCGATAAACCTCGGGACGATTCCGAGTTACCACCCCGACTCATAAAACAGTGACTACTTTGAGTACACGGGTGGTGACGATGAAGAGGTCCTGAGCCCCGACAACAACCCACCTCACCTAAACAAGTGCGAAACCACAATCATCATCAAAACCTTCAAAATGCAAGAAGAAAACGACTCAATGACGCCGTATCATGGCTTGATGACGATAAAGCTGCTGAATTTGATTGGTTTGCTACTCTTGTTAACGACACTCCCTACCAAGAAGGTCAAGAATTGGTGAGCGGTAGTACCTTGAGCATGCAAAATCTTGCAAGAAAGATTCCGTGTGAAGAAGATGACGAACCGAGTTGAAGCGCATCAAGAATGACGATTCCTTCTTTTGAAAAACATTCGGAAAGTGCAATCGAGGTTGAATATCACCTTGAAAACATTGCTCGAGCCATGTCTAACAACATGGATTGGCTCAACCTGTAAGCAAACATCGACTTCACTAAACGGAACAACCCTCCATATTACAATCGACCGACCAAACCTCTACCAACAATGGCCAACCAGATGAACCAAGGATTCCTTCGATATTTCTTCAACAAAGACCGGAATTTCTTCTCCATGGTGGCGATGGTTCAAGAAAATACGCTACATCATTAACTCTTCCATTCCCAGTGACTATTTACTCAAACCGCATAGCTATCGAGGAACGTGCAAATCACTTGTTTTCGACAACGCAAGCATACGACCAAGATGCATTGTATGGGATTCATCATTGGCACGAACGTCAAGAATCTACTACGTGTCGCCTGTTCAAGTCTCAACATGAAGTGTATTGCTCAAAGGACATCGTGGCCATCAAACACATTGATCTCAAGTCTGCTGGGACTACACATTCTTGAAGAATATCATAGTCAAACGACAAGATGAACAGGACTATGAATTCTCGGAGGTCGACTTTGAGAACTTGTCCTCAACGACATCAAGACTTGTACCTTGCCAAAGCATGGGTCGTATGAGACAATTCTCGATCAAGTTCAACGTGAATTTATCAAGTCGGTTCTCATCTTCATTAGACGATTGTGATCAAAGAACGGTCGAAGATATCCGGATGGTCGTTGAATCATATCGAAACGCGTAAACTTCACTCCACCACGCCTTGATCTTCCCGACATCAACCACTCAAACAACTTACGCCATCAAGAAACCTTTCGGCATTGTTTACCGCGGTGAACTTCGCAGAATCGCTTAATGGCGTGTAGTGAGCTCCACAAATTCGGGATCATACCTTGAAGATGGTTATGGATGGATTGGCGTGCATTGAAGGATATACGCTGAAAGTTGGAAATCTAAGCGCTGAACTCTCGTGAAAGGAGGGATGTGAGAAGGATCATCACCATGATTGATGAACGGTTGTTCGAAGGGATCGCCTGACGCTTGAGAGCTATGTTGGTGGTCGACCCAGAGAAACATCACCGGATTTCAACACCACGCGCGCACTCTGGGAACATCACGCACTTCATGGTACCCCTTGAATTGTTTCCTTCATAAAATTTTGGATGCATGATTTTATATGTGTATGGCTTGTGCACACATAACAGTGTACAACCCGTAATGGTCATGAAAGGACCACGTGGTACGCCTCGATGCCACAATCCTTATAAAAGGAGCGAAGCTTCTTATTTTGAGTAAAACCTATCAAACCTTTCATTTTCAAGGTTTTACTCAAAAGACAAGTACTTCCCATATGATTTCAAAACCTCAACCGCTTATATCACTAGTTGAGGGGAGTATTTGATGAAAACTTTGTTCACAAATTGTTCACAATGGTCACTCTTCCCAACACTCAAAATGGTCATATTTATTCTCAAAATGTTTCAAAAATAACATCTTATATGCCATTTTGAGGGGAGAAAATTATGTGATAAGAAATATGTTGTACAAAATGCAAATGAATCAGGTACCTCGGACTTAACCTACGAATTGATGGTACTAAACTGTTAGTAACTCGAAAAGACTTGTCCCGGACGGGTAATAATTTCAAGCTAGTTCGCTAGTGATGTAAACGTGTCTCGCAGGACTTGTCCAAGTAGAAAGTACCATTCGAGAAACTCTTGATAGACATGAACTCGACGGGTATGACAACCTTTCGAGGTTTGTCTACACCTTCAAGATAGTTATTAGAGCTAGTTGTCACCTAAAAGTCGACAATGTATCTCTTTAACTATTCAACGTAACCGTGTCTCGCGGAGATTGTCTATCTTTAGTGGATCAATTCATAAAGTGCGGCGCTTTCTTTCCTCACTGTGCATTTAACCATTAAAACCATTAAGCACATGTGGAGGGGAGTATTTATGCAAAACTTATCTCTCACCGTGGTTCAAACATGTTTTCATTTACAAACCCTTTGAGAGATATTTTAACTTACAAAGGTTATAATGGCAAACATAGGTTAGTCATGGAGTTATAAGGTGACTAAGGTTAGAATAACTGTCCTATGATCCGCCAGAGCCGGAGGGATCTACCCAAGGACACTACCATTAGTTAGTGTTAGAAGTCCTTAGGAATGATTATAAAAGGAGAAAATGAGAATCGGAGAAAGAAGGAGTTGAAGAATCAAAAAGAAATGCAAAGTAAAGGGTGAAAAGAAATAGCCCTCCAGATTATTCAACTTAGGGCGGATACATCGGGTTCAATTCATATACTCTTGGTTGTCACTTAGTGACACCGGTATTGAAGATTAAAGTCGTCATGGACCCAAGGACGATGCACTAAACCTTCTTAGCCACTCAAGTTTCTCTCAACGAGCTTGTTTCATTCTCACAGGGAACCCTACATAAACTATTGGCTTTCTCTTAGAGATCGCTGGTATTGAAGAAGGAGACCCTCTCCTAGTCTCCGCTCAGAAAACCAAAACGCACTTGTTGAGTCTAGAGCCACGAGATTCATCAAAGATCTCTTAGAACACTTGACATTTAATCACTTGTTGATCAACAAATAAGATCTTGATGATTCGATGGTTCATATCGAGTCCTTCATGATCTTAGCAATCTGTCGAGAACATTTATGAGAGGTTCACATCCGTAATCCTCGGTGATTGAATGGAAACTCCCGCGGGTCAACATCAAACAGCCGACAAAGTCACCGGTAACTCCCGTGGATTACGCGGAGTGTGTCTCAAACGGTCTACTGATCGTGAGGTGATGCTTGATGTACCTCAATGACTATCTCGAATCAGATGTACTTGGTACATCGCGTTATCTCACTTGTGGGACTCCAGCTCAGAACGGCCTTTGTAAGAATTAGAGTTGTGTTTTCACACTATGTCGTTAACACTCTCAAGTTCAAACTTGTAAGTGCTTAAACCGCTTATTACTAACCGTTTGCAATGTTTTCTTATGGAAGCTCCGGAGCGGGATGATCGTGCTAACTCTTCTCATGCTCATGCCAACATCATCACTAATGGAAGTTCTATTCGAATGCAACACAACGGTCGAATGATTCCTCATCAATCAAAGAATCTACAAAGTCAAAGACTTACGAGAACTTCATCAATATTGATTTCCAACGTCAAAGAGCGTGTGAGCATGTTGAAGAATGACGAGGAGACACTGGAGCAAACGAAGCGCACTGAAGCGGGCCGATGCGCATAACAACATACTATCACTTTCACCACAAAGAACAATGATCAAAGAACAAAGTTAAAGATGACGTCAAAACATAACTGCTCAAAGATAACGATCTCTACACCGGGAGATTGTTCGAATCAAGACAATTCCTCTCACAAGAAAGAAGAATGTCGAGACGTCACCGCTACTATTACATCAACGCCTTCACCATTTACATTCATATATACTTGAGGGGAGATTGTTGGAATCACTCCTAAACAAGATTTCAAGTATTTATATTTCATATGTAATAGGTAGCTTTATTATGGCCTTTATGTTTGTTTAAGGTCCAACTTATGTAGAGGCCCATGTCGAGGCCCAAGCCCAATAAGGAATAGGGAAGGAGAGGGAGTGTTGCCCTAGCTCCTTGCCTATATAAACTATTGTAAACCCTCATTTGAGGGTTGGTTGTTCAAGTTACTCTTTCACATACATCTACGCCTAACCCTTCCTCATTTATACGTGTGTGTGTGTTTGGTATTTGTTCAATCGCCTTTATCTCTTTCTTTATAAGCTTGTGTTGTAAAACTAGTGACCTAACAGGTTTCCTTCATCTATCTCTTGTATATATCTATTCAAAAACAAAATACAAAATTATAAAACCTTCAAAATCAAATAGAAAAATATAAAACTTTCAAAATCCATAAAATTTGAAAAATTGAAAAATCTTCAATTTTTTTTTCATTTTGTCATGTTTTCTCGATTCGATAATATTTACGGTCTTTGTTTTGTCATTCAAAGAATGACACGGGACTTTAGATATTGTTCGAATTTTTATTTAAAAAAAAAAGAAAAAAAAAAGAAGATTTTTGGGAGAAAGAGAAAAAATTGGTTTATTGTCATTTCAGGCAGTAACCCGCTTTTCAAAGAAAGAACAGAGCCATGCTTTATCTTGGTTTTCAAATTCCTTGCTCTGATTCTTTAATACTAATTCTTACTATCTAATGAAAACTAGTTGTTTTTTGAAAAATAACTCGGACTCTATTTTTGATAATCATATGGACTTACAAGTTTGTCAAAATATCTATCTCTCAATCAACAACTTATGTCATTGATTGAGGGGGAGAATGATTTCAATTAAATCAAAAAGTTATTTGTCATAAAATTGTTTTTCAAAAGATAATCATGCATGTTTATTCAATGGAGTTTAAAGTCTATAAATCCGATCCTTATCAGTTAAAATGTTGTCAAAATCAAGTCACAATTCTCCTTAAAAACTTTCTTAATCAATTTAAATCTACAGAGATCACAAATCTCAAATGATTTGATAATTGTGATCGGGAGAGAATTTATGATTTAAATTGGATTTAATCTGATAATTCGGTAAATAGTTTTATAAGGATGTACAAGCTCTCCTTCCCACATGTGCCAAACGATTTCAAACACTTGATGCACATGTTGAGGGGAGCATCTATGTTTAACCACAAATATTTGAAATGTGATCAATTTATCTCAATGGCGATCCTTTCCTAATATGTGCAAAACATTTTCAAATATCTATGCACATATTGAGGGGAGAAAGTTATGAAAACCTCATCCTTCCCAAAATGCTTTATCTACTTGATTTGATTAGGAAGTGATGTTGATATTTTTGAAAATGGTAATCAAAGAAGTTACTTCTTTCTCTTGCCTCCGTGTGCAAAACGATTTCAAACACTTGATGCACATGTTGAGGGGAGCTCTTGTTCTAAAATATCAAAAACAATTCGGTACAAAATGCTTTGATAATATATCATAAGTATCTCGATTGATTTTCTAATGGTTTTCAATTGGTTCCAATGGCGTATGAACAATACCAAATAGACCGATCGACTTTACTTTATGTATGGTGATATAAGGATGATAAGGTTAGGTATTTGTTCCTATGATCCGCCGTAACGAAGGGATCTACCGAGGACAATCCACTAGATAGTGTAGAAGTCCTCGGTATATTGAAAAGGAGAAAATGAGATATGGGAAGAGTGCGGGCGAGTCTCGAGCTAGTCTTGGAATAAACCCAACAAGGTTCTAGCTATGAAGTCTCGGTAAGCATTGAAGGGGTTGAAGAATGAAAAGAATTGAATGAGAAAGGGTGAAACAAATAGCCCTCCAATTATTCAACCTTAGGGCGTAAACCGGTTCAATTCATTTGCTCCGGTGGTTACCAAGGTAACATCGGTATTGAAGACAAGACGTCATGGACCCGTGTGACGCACCGCACTTCAACTTCCCAAACCACTCAAGTTCCTCTTAAAAGGACTTGTTTCATTCTCACGGGGAACCGACATTATCTATCGACTTTCTCTTAGAGATTGTTGATATTGAATAAGGAGACCCTCTCCCTAGTCTCCGGCATAGGAACCAAATGTGCACAATTGATTCTAGAGCCAAGAGATCATCCACAATATCTCATTAGGACACTAAATTAATGAAGACTTGCTGTTTCACACAATGTGGAAAGTAAGAATATATTAAGAGTCCTACGCATTATCCTTGTGGTATTGCCAGAACATCCGAGTGATATATAAAAGTATTCACGATGAAGATGCAAATCCTTCTAGAGCCAACATCAAACAAGCTCTTGGTGGGTGACATGTGGGATCTTTTCAAAAGATCAAGCTTGTGACAACTGGATAGAAACAATGGGGCGATTCTTTCTTGAATCAACCTTGGTCCAGGAATGGAATTGACGAATACTTTTGGAAAAACCGTTCGATGTGCAAATCTTCTTTTCAAAAAGTATCTTTGATTGAAAAAATGCTTTTGGAAAAACCGTTCGATGTGCGAATCTCTTCTTTTATCTAGCACATCGAATGTGTACTCTTTCAAATACAAAAAGTATTTTATGATTGATAATTGATTTTCACTAAAACCTTCGTTGTATTGCAAAAACAATTTCTATTAAGCAATACATGATTGTTTTCAAATCTTTTTATCAATCGGTGAATCTCTATTCACGGTTCACTCACTCCGTGTTATCTTCTTTGAGACGTTCGGTTTGAGAACGACTAGAGCACCGCGAAACCCCGTCAAGGAAATTCTTGAATTATACCGATCACAGCATTACTTGTAATCGATCAACGGGAACCGTGGGCGTGTATCTCAATTCAACGAAGTGATCAAAGACACTCTTATGCGCTTCATTGCTAGCTGTTGTATGCGGTACACCCGACGCTTGCGGTGATCATAATGAAGCGGTCAATCCACGGCCGCATGGTCACACAATACATTCATTTCTCAAGAAATCATGATAAGTGCATCAATGACTCGATATTTTCACTCCATGCTTCGCTACTGCCGCCAATATCATGAATCAATGAAAGCTTTCGCTACTCGATGAGAAGATATCATGATCCGTAATGTGAGCATGTCGGTCCGAAAGTCACAACATCACATAATACCAACACCACAATGGATGTCTCGAGATTTTGTTAGGTGATGATCTCAAAAGTCATCACAAAATTATTATCACGTGGATCAAGAAAAGACCTCCACTTGGATTAACCAAACATGCAATGAGAAGAATCAATGACTACGAGCTTGAGCAAAGTACTACATCAAGAATGCGAGAACAATTTTAATGTAATATCTGCTTTGTATTCAATGTAATTTTAGTATATGTTTGAGGTGACCTCCTTAGGGGAGATTGTTAGGAATTAGAAATTCGGTATTAAAGAGTCGGTCACCTCAAGTATATGTAATCGTTAAAAGCTCGTAGTCGTAGTTCTTTAAGCTAAGTAGTATTTAGTTAAGTAACACCGTGGAGGACGGACGGGTCTTACCCACCTGTATGCACGATCCATGACCCGTTGTGTGGCGTTTATTGTAAGACTATAAATACTCTCTACCTTCCAAGGTAGAGAGTTGGGCTCATAATAAGATTTTCTTTCTCTCACTAAAGTTCCCAAACCTCTAACTTTCTCTCTAAAACCTCTTGTACGCCTACTTTGTGTCATGGTTTGATGTGTATGTGAAATCAATATCTTACACCTTTCCAATATCGGGTTCAATAACTACGACTTTTCGCAGTGTTCAACAATCTTTAGACTTTTAGCAATAGGTCTAGGTGCGGGATAGGGTGAGATTGCTTTAGGTTGAGCAATTGTATGGCAATCTCATTCTCACCTCTTTGGTTTTGGTGTTGGTGTTATTGTGGTGGTTATAATTGTAGCGATGGTTGCCTCTGCGGTGGAAATGTCTCGAGCGGCAATGGCTAGAATAATAGCAAAGATTGGTTGCGGCGGTGGTTACTTTGCAATACTAGCGATGGATGCGAAGAACTGGCGGTGGTTGCTGCACCACTTCCTTCTCTTTTTCTTCAACTACGACCTTTAAAGAATCATCTATTACGCTTCTTTACCTTCCATGTCGACCACCAAATAACCTTCACCTTTGTCTCCACTATCCAAATCCAAATCTACCAATGCCTCCCATGAATTTGTACTCACCCTCCCTATTTGGATGCATCCTCCAAACTTTGATTCCCAAAGAGCTTGCTTTCTTTCCCATTTTCTTCACTTTCACGAATGCAAGGACCATGGCCTCTTAGTCTCTCCAAAACACTTACCCCGTGCTTCAACCTCCGATTGTTTCACTGAGTAGTTGATAACGCCACACGCGTCGTTCGGGGTCAAAGGAACTTCCTTTTCGTTGAGCAAGTTTTTCAACACCCTAGGTCGTGAACCTAATCGTTGTAGTGTAGTATTAGGGTAAGCCACGGTATTGATATCATTCTCTGGGAATAGGAATGCTAGTGAGAAGTTACTACGCTAAGGTTGGGGTTGAGGAAGATTGTTTTTGTATTTTTTTTTTAATATTTTTTTAAGGAAAGGAAAGGTACGAATCTCGGGGTTTGAATTTGGGGGGTTGGTATTGCTACCGATTACTCTACTTATCTAATTATCTAATCTAAGGTGTATGTAGTCTATGTCTAATTATTGTGTGCTCGTAGGATAGTTTAAAGATGTGTTTACTTAGGTTTTACTACTCCTTAATTATCTCCTATTGGTGGTTGAATTGTCACGTCCTTATTCTTAGTTGCGTTGTGTGTCTAAGGTTGTAGGGTATGCGTTTCTCCCTAATTCTTTGAACTTACCAAAGGGTCTCGTCTACAAAACCCACTAGGGATAATCAACTCTTACTCTAAGGCACTCTTTGGATGGTTTATCTTACAACTACTCAAGGAGTTATATTCTAAGGTTCACAAAGATTTAATCAAGCATTAAGTACACAACGAATAACCTATCGCATTACTAGATCATTAATCAACTAAGATAAGAGACAACCAATCAATATTCAATAATTAAGTTTCATATTCCCTAAGCAAACACACAAGTAAATTAGCCGGACATGGAAAACATGCAAGCATACACACAAATAATCAAAGACATAATTGTATTAATGAAGTAAAACACTTATCTTGGTGTAAGATAGGGTTTGGAACCCTAAAATCTTGTACAAGACGACCTTGGTTCGGTTTAGGTTTTACTCCTAAAAGACTACACACCCAATCTTGAAAAATTGATTCTATATATAATATTACATATGCGACGGCGTCACCTTATGTTTTGTGACGCCGTCGTGTCACCGCTCATTAGGGTTTTGTCTTGGCCACGTTAGACTTGCGACGGCGTCACCTTATGCTTGTGACGCCGTCCTCTTCACTTTCGGCGCCGTCTGGATTACATCTAGGCCGTCCGAGTTGCGACGGCCTACTCTTTTATAACTTGACGTCGCCACTTGAAAATGGGAGTTTTGGCTTGTCCCGTCACAAAGATCCTCCGACGGCGTCGCAATTAACACCGACGCGTCACCTTATTTTTTCAAAGACTTTAAGTGTCTCGATTCGACTTTGGCCATTTTCTTCGATAATCGCGCCTTTTCGTTCAAATAAGTGCCATTCCAACATTTTGCCTTCAAGAGACCTAAAAAGTGAAAAGGAACGATATTAAGCAATAACGGATACAAAGTGATCAAATAAGGGCTTAAACGACCCTCAAAAGGTACCTTTAAAACCTTATCGATGGTTGTGAAATTTTGAAGACCGTGATCTTTGACTCCATAGTTGTGCATCTATCCGTCAATTCAATAATGAGTTTCATAGTATCCTCACCACTCGACATGTGTAACCCGGTCCGAGAGGTGGATCATTGGACATGTCATCATGTACAAAGTCATTAGCATCAATTCATGTTGTTGTTCCAAACTACCCTCATCACTTGAGTTGTGTTACCGCTCCGAGAGGTGAATCATAGGATGTGTAACATGGCATCGACCTAGCTCGAACATCCATGTCCCCAAATTAGCCATTGGTGAGATTCCACCACCGTGTTGAATTCCAAAGAACTCTCCACATTACGAGTTGCCATTGGTTGGGTCTTACTTATGTTTCCACCGCCTGCCAAACTTCTAAGCTCGAGGCGATGGTGGAAGCCCTTCCAATTATGTCACCTACCACACCTGTGACCTCATTTCCTACACCAAGTAGCACTAGCTTTGAGGTTGCTTAGTGCCCTTCTTCCTCCTACGGTGACCAATATTCTGTGGGGTTGGGAAGTTGAGGGTAAAGGTTCAGCATTGGTTATAGGTTGTGTTGTGGTAGCAGTGGGATCAACAGTGGAATCCTCAGCAGGGGTTTGGGTAGTTTGTGGATCAGGTACTTCTACATTCTTAGGGATATTTGGCAAGTTAAGCATATGTGGGAATAAAGCAGTGACAGTCCCTGAAAAATTCTTGTTCTTCTTTTTCATATGAGCAAACACTTTAGGGACCATATGCAACAAATCATACTTTCTCTGATGAGGTATGAGGTCTACTATCTGACTCTCTACTAGCATCTGTATGAATATAGGATACAAGTAATATTTGCCTTGGTCCTTAACATGTTTTTGCAAAGCCTCAAAGAGCATTTTTGACCAATTAAAAACCCCTTGTTGAGTGAGGCAAATAATAGCAGTAGCAATCTTTGAAGGGAACTCATCAAAACCTGTGGTCTTGCTACTTAGGCACATAACAATGGTATGGATTAAGAACTTCCACTGTGGAGAAAACATACCTTTCTGAAACTTAAGACTATCACCTCTTCTCTGATACCCCATTTGCTCCAAACCATCAAAAATCTCCTCATTTGACATATTAACCACTCCTTCAGCATCCTGAAACTTCAACACATTCCTGATCAACTCCTCTGTTGGAATCACTCCTAAACTATATTTCAAGTGTTAGTAATTAATATGTAATAGTTAGCTTAATATGGCTTTTATGTTAGTAATCATGCCAAGGCTTATGTAGAAAGCCCATGAGCCTTGGCCCAAGCCCATAAAGGAAAGGAAGGGAACTTGCATGTTGCCCTAGTTCCTTCCTATAAATAATGCTTGTAAACCCTCACTTGAGGGTTGGTTGTTCTATTCACTCTTCACACTTTACGCATAACCTTTCATATATTATCATATGTGTGTGTGTGTGTGTTTGTTCATCCGATCACTTCTCTTCTATTTCTTATATTGATGCTTGTGTTATAAATATGGGAACCTAACAGTGGTATCATTCGCAAAATAGTTGGGTGAAAAGCTTTTGTTTTTGAAGTTATTTGGTATTACACGTAACTCACGGTTTACAAACTTTGTCACGCTTAAAAACTTATTTTTTACACTTTTCAATCCAAGATTCTTGTACTTTCAACGGTTTTAGGTGTTAAAATATTTGTTTTTGGCAAAACATTTCGAACTTTACGTGTATTTCTTTGATTTTAAACTGGGTTTTATACGTAGGATCATTTCTACGCATAAGGTGTTTCTAAGTTTTGGATCATCAAGTTTCACACTTTTGTGTTATTTTGGTGATATTGAAGCTGTTTCATCACGTAAATCGGTTTAGAATCACTTTGGCTAAGAATCTGCTTTTGGTTACATTTTACGCCAGAATAAAACCCTAGTCTTACGATAAGACTTCCTTGGTTTGATCTTCGCCGTGGTTTACTCAACGCTTTCTTGCTTGGATAAGCCTGAAAATACTTTGACTTTTGATATCATTTACACCGTGATAGTGTAAAGGATTTTTAGCAAAACCCTAATTTTAAGCATAAGCTTAAACTTACGCCAGAACTCTTTACGCCTAAGATTTTTCTTACGCCTAAGCTTTGTCTTACGCATAAGCTAATCCCACGCATAAGTTTTCACGCCTAACTTTCGCCACACGCATAATCTTAGTGTTTCTCAATTCTTACGCGTAAGCTAATCCTCACGCCAGAATATCACTTTTACGCCGTAAGTTTGGTGTTTTTACGCATAAGCACTACTTTGCCTTAACGTGTTTTCTACGCCTAAGGATACTTCATCAACAACGTTTCATTCAACTACAAAGATCCATTTAACAGCACAAGTTTTCAACATGTCTCAACCACCATACTCTAACTACTTTACTTACACGTATAATCAACAACAACAACAACAACTAAGTCCACAACATCAACAATTCAATCAACAACAACAAATTTATCAACAACAATTCAACCAACAACATTATCCACAACAAGGAGCAATTCCACCTTAAATGGTTCAACCACCACCTAGTCTTCAAGTACAACTTTACACAAACGTTTACAATCAACATCCATCCAGGAATACTATGAAGGAACCGACTTGGTTTGCAAAGATGTGTGAAGCTTTAAGTAGCCAACAATCCATTCATGAGGCAGGATCACTTGATAGACCTCTAATGCTCACTCCCGAAAACTATGATCAATGGGTGATTAGGTTCTTTAGGTTTTGTGATCTAAAGAAGCCACATGGAAAATTATTAAAGAAGGTCATCTTGGAAGGTCCATTTCAGATGCCTATTCTCGTTACACCCGGAGATCCAAATGCTATTCCACCAAGAGATGATCTCACAAACATTGCAACTGTCACGACCTTTACGGTGATGAACTTCTACACTACGAAGGCGATGAGCTAGCAATGCAATATATCCTTTTAGGATTACCCAATCCAATCCTTCAAGTGTTGATGCTCAAAAGACCGCAAAAGATGTGGGAACATATTCATCTTCTTATGGAAGGCACTGAACTCAATCAAGAGGATATGGAATCTAAAATTTACTTGGCTTATGAACACTTCATGATTGAACCAGGAGAGACATTAAAGTCTTATCATTATCGATTCTCTGACATCATCAATGACTTGGATAAACACAACATCATCATGCCAAGAATTGCTGTTAACACTAAGTTCCTAAGTAGTCTTGGTCCTGAGTGGGAAAAATATGTCATTTTCATCCGTCAAGTGAAGAATCTTCATCATGCTACTTACGGATTGTTGTACGACTATTTGAAGCCCCACCAAAAAGAAGTTGACAAAGAACGGACTATCCGTGGACTCCCGGCCCCACCGTCACTTCCGGACAATCAACAACTTGCTTTGTGGGCTCAAAGTAGTTATCCTCCTCAACCCGCTCCTCAACCAACTACAATAATTACACCATATGATCCGTCATAGCAACAATCTCAAAAAACTCAATTGGTTCCATACAACAACAACAATGATCAAGCACTTTACAGTGAAGCTAATGAGGACTCCGAAGCTTTCGATGCATTGCAACAAGGATTTGTTATGATTGCTAAAGCCTTCGGCCGGTATACAAACAAATCCAACAATCATTCGCTCCTCATCAAACATAAGGAATCGTTGTGAACAATGGATGTGTTGAAGTTCGAATCGTGGTTATGGTCGGATGAGAGGTGGTCAAGGGTTTAATGCTATGGGAAGGAATAACATGGGTGCTCCACAACAACGAGAGAGCTCAAGTGGTTGAACAGAAATGCTCGAATGGGATAAATGGTCTTCGCCACTACAGCAATGAGAAGGGTCACCGCTAATGCATGCCCAAACCGAGGACTAGAGGCGTGCTTATCACAAGGAGGCTTTACTTTTGGCTCTCAGGATGAAGATGGTGGAACCATCACGACCAAAGAATGAGCTTTATGGCATATGCACTCGAGATGATGATATGGAGGACTTGCAAGCTAATGCGGCGGTGATGTTGATGGCACAAATGCAAGCTCTCCACATGAGTGACACAGCCCAGTGTATGACATCGATGGCTTGTCTCGTGCCCGAACAAACCATATTCATCATCGATCTTATATCTCGGTAACATCCGAATATGACGAGGCTCGTAATGTTCAACATGAGTCGTCCACATCTCATTCTCGACGATTCTCAACTAGACCCGTAGTTACATTTGATGATCAAGATGACCTTATGGTTACCTTTGATACTCAAATTAACTCGTGGTTATACTTGAGGATCCGAATAGTGATCATGTTGTGACTCACGTTGAACACGCTGAACCTTTGCTAATCCAGATGTTGATCTCTTACTTAAAGACCAACAATCCCGAATGGATGAATGTCGTGCATTAAATCAGCAATTACACAAGAAAATGCATTGTTAACCTGGGATATTGAATGTTTAAAGCGGCAACTCAATTTTTCAAAACTCAAGAAAACGTGAAAAAGGTTTTGAAGTCGCTTTTGCTAAATCACACCAAAACGAAAATCTTTAGAACGACAGATTCGTGATCTAGCCGCATCGAAGAATGCTTTGTTGTCTCAAATAGAACAATCGAAACATGAACATACAAAACAACTTAACGCTCTACTTTGGAAACTCAAAAGTCAAGGTGAGTTGTTAACTTGTCAAAAACAGTTCTCGCATACAAAAGCATTCAACGAAGCGAATAGATGACCATCTTGAAGAAATTGTCACACAAAGCAAACTCAAAGAGTTTCAAAATGTTGTTTACAAACATGGTGAGTCAATCACAACTATTCAAAAGTTTACTTTAAAACCCAATCCAAATGGATATGGGCGAATCTTGTTGATTACAAACCAAAGCTTTCAACCAAAGCATTCAAACCAAATCTCAAGTTTCCAGTCACGAATACAAAATTGATGATTACGTAATGAGTGTTATTGAATATCATCGTCAAGAGGAATTAGATGCGTAAGACAAGAGTCGATCAAAATTAGAAAATGTTGTTTATAACAAACCATTTAACTATTCAAAAGCATTACTTTCGCCACACCAAAGGATTCTTCTAACACACCTAGGATTATCACAAATACGTCTCGAGTCTTCTAATGTTGCTCCCCAACCAAACCATGCACAAATTTATGGTCCTTTACCTTCACTCAGTGAAGTAAATTCTAAACCCGAAAATCGTCAAATTCTTAGATATTTTGACATTTTCACTCGACATCAAACTTTTAGAACGTGAGATTGAATTTCATTCGAAATAAAATTTGAACATTTTCAATCGCCTCAGCGCGAGAACAAAGAGATATTTTTAGAAAAGAATTTTACCCCATGTTAAAATTTTGAAAAATTGTGCATTGTATTGGGAAAGGGAATTTCATAAGGAACTTGGATTGTTGAAAATCGTTTTTGATAAAATAGAAACATCTATTTCTAATACAAAACGTAAAAAGAAAATGTAACGAAAAGATGTTGATCGACTCTTGGAAGATATTATCTGTGCTGATATCCGTAATGTTGTGTTATTGCATTCTTTGCCATATGCATTTGATTATATCTCTGCTGATTCTGGTGATATTGTTGAGAATATTGATAATGTGCATCGATCGAGTCTTTAAAAGTTGAAAATGAACGATTGTTAAACGAACTTTCAAATGCAAAACGTCGTCTTCAAT
>CM040240.1:157151577-157551577 GCA_022545495.1 Chrysanthemum lavandulifolium
GAATGCAAAGTTGTTCACTCCATGAGACGTATTTAATAAGAATTGATTTGCACATATTTATTTTTCATTATATGTTCATGTCATATGTGCACGAATGAAAATACATGCAAAATATCACACATATTTAATAACGTATACAAAAACATTGGTCCATTATTAAATCTTTTATTAAATATTTTTATTTTAAGGTATGTGAACTTGTGAAATATTTATTTGGACTAGTATTCGATGTTGATTGGTTTGGAGTAAGAGTGACGGGTGGTTTACATGACAAGCAAATCATGAAGAATAATGATATACAAGTGGCATGGTTGTAGCTGTAACGGTAGCTTTAATTATGGAGAAATGGATTATGGAAAGGGATAATCCTACGAATCTCCGAAAGGATCTCCAATAGAAAAGGGAAATTAACATAAAATCAAAATGCGACGTGGGAAAGCGTTCAATGAAAGGCACCAAATAAAGGAATGCTAGTTTTCGTGAGGAAAATGCCAACCTATAACATACAAAATATGTTTATGCGAGGAACCAAATAATATACCACTTTTAAATAATGTACTAGTTTTAGAAACCACGTATACGCGAGGTTTAGCAAAAAAAAAAGAAAATTTAAAAGGACTTTTTCTAAGTGTGGTCTGTTTTTAAGACTTTTTTTTCTGCGCTTTCCCAAAAGAAATACACTCAATCGCTTCAACTGTTTCGAATATTTACACATTTTTCGACACGTGTCATTCCTTTCGATCGCTTAACTGCCGATTGACTTCTTTCAACCGCTCGATTGATCGCCACCGCTCGACATCCACCCAAATTTTCTGCGTGTCATTCTTTTTGTCAGAAGAAGTTGAGCGGTGCCGGTCTGAGTATGGGTTGAGCGCGGCTCTTTTGAAAGAGCTGCAAAAAGCCTTAAAATGACCACTCAAAAAAGTTCTTTTAATTTTCTCAAAAAAAAATAAGATTAAGTCAGTATAATAAGAACGTACTTTTAACTTTGTATTATTTTCAATACGCAGTATTTTTGTTGTTCTATTTTATCGTATTTTCGAAGTTGTACTTATTTGCACTTTGAGTAATTTGTAGAATCAATATACTTTTCTATATTTCAATTGGCGACGCGCGACGTACGCACCAAATCGAACACTCGTAAAGACATCGTTATTCTACAACTTAAACAAAGTTATAAAAAGACACGCACTCAAAGAGAACAAAACCCAGACGTTAATTATGGAAAAAAGACACGCACTAAAACGAACACTTTAAAGACATTACTATTTTACGACTTAATTCCAAAAATATAAAGGTAATAATATTTCAATAATTGAATTTCGTAGATACTATAATGACTAAAATATCTCAATAATTTTGTTTTGAAGTTACGTTTTAATATAGATTAATATACTTTATAAAATTTTGAAAGATTTGACTTTGTTTAACCGATTCTGTTTAAGTTGATGTTGTTTAAATTTAATTTGGCATTTGGTGTCTAGGTATTGAAGAGAAACGATTAGCATCAAATATTGCATCACTTGATTATATAATTGTATTAATAGAAATGGAGTCATTAGGTTCTAAAACATAAAACCTATATGTCTTAGAATGTCGAGCATAACCAACAAAGATGTAATTAATACTCTTTTCACCCAAAGTTTTTCTTTTAAGGTCCCAAGTCTAACAACACTCTTCACCACCAAACTCGTAAAAATGTTAAGTTAGGTCATTTCTCATACCAAAATTCATATGGGGTAGTTTTGTTCATTTTATTAGGAACCCTATTCAACAAATAGCAAGTCAACATGGCTTCTCCTAAAACCCGCCACTCAAACCCGAGTAAGATAACATAGCATTAACCATTTCTTTAAGAGCTCTATTTTTCTTTCACACACACCATTAAGTTGGTGTATAAGGAGTCGTAGTTTCATGAATGATTCATACCGATTGGAAAAACGAAGATCATAATATTCACCACCTCTATCCGAAGTGGAAGGTTTTAATCAAGCCATTTTGTTGTAATTCAACTTCTGCTTTATAAATTCTAAATTTATCTAGGGTTTTATCCATCGTGCAAAGAAGTAAACATAGAAACCCTAGAGACATCATCTATAAAAGTGATAATATATCTTTTATTGCCTAAATATGGAGTTGCATGAAAATCACATAAATGACTATGTTTCAGTTCAAGTATTGTAGATTTCCTTATTATACTTTTAAATAGTTGTCTAGTGTTAACATGCAAGGATTACATTTTCTGTATTTTCATCAATAGCATGAATTAAATCATCTTTAGAAATTTCAAGCATTTTTTATAAGTCCTAAACAAGCATACCGCAATGAGGAATTAACAACATTAGAACAAGACATATAAACAGAACTAGAATCCTCAGGAACTGTATTCATATTTATCATATTCATTCCATTGTTATAATAACAAAATCCTACAAATACACCAGACTTCGATAAGATATACTATTAGACTCCTACCATTGTTTGTATCCACACTTATTTAATACAGGACCATAAATTAAATTCTTATGAAGTTTTCGTACATACAACACATTAAACAAAGTAATAGATCACAATAAACAAAGTAATAGATTTTCGAGAAATTCCAATTCCAACACTTCCTTTTCCATGAACATGAGCGAATGATCATCACCCATGTAAAGGAAAGTTCCGTTTTCCACCGGTTGATATGTATTAAACCATCAACGATCTTTACAAACTTTAGTTTTGGCACCCGAATCAATACATCACGCAAGTGCATCAATGTACACAAATAAAGATTTGTTGGTTAACAATATTTTGGACCATATAACAAAGATTGGTTGGTTGTGATCATCTAAGAAATGAAAGAAAAATAAAAGTTTAAAAGTTATCATATTGTGACAAGTGTCCTTTCTTTTACTTTTGTCATTTTTCTTTTTCACTTTAACTCGAATATTATGGTTTAACCGATAAACACTTTGACTTTTTTTTCTTTTTTTAAAAACGATAAACAACGTGATTTTATTTTCTTTTTAGAAAAGTGATGAACAACGTGACTTTTTAGAAACCGATTAACAACGTGATATAACCGATAGACATTTGTTGGGTCAATTCAAGACCCAAGTCCCTTTAATCTAGGATTTGAATACAAAATAACATAAGTATTGTATAACCCGTAACCACCGGTAAATTTCACCTCAGTATAAAACTAATATTCTAACGAAAGAATACTTATCCATTTTCTACGTCCAAACTTTTTTAAGAAACGATATCCTTTTGTTTGACCACAACAACTAGCCAATGCGATGAAACTCACATCTTTAATAAATATAAACATCTTTATATGTAAAACTATAAAAGTTTTCAACTTTATTCCTTATCGCACGTTATTTCGTTAACGCACAATTATTAAACTTTCGAACTAAACGTTAGCCATTTATTAGAATTTACATGAAACCCTAATTTATTATGACTATAATTTTACTGAAACTAAAAATAATAAAGTACAAAATTTTCATACATAGAGTACAAGTCACCAATGCACATTTCCAAATTAAGTTCGCTTGGTTATATAGATCATATAAATAACGATTAAAAGTTTATTTTAATGACTAAATCTCAAACTAAATTATACCGTCATATTTTAAATATTATTCACTACTAAGCAAAGCCGGTGTACAAGTGTTTTATACATTTTACTTCCTTATAGTCATATTTATATGTACTTTATTATTCTCGTCATTTTACTAAAATCTTGTACTTTTAAATCTTACGCTAATTTCCACGCCTTTTCGCCTTAATGACATATGAATACTCCAATAGACTCAAGACTAATCTAATATATTAAAATAGATTATACTAATAAGTTTTAACATTTTTATAAGCATTGGATTTTAATGTTACCCGGTTTTATGTATCACATCTTAAAAATATTACATTTGTAATTATCGGGATCAAACTATACCCTTTAAACCTTAAACTAATAATAAAACCAAAGATTGTCACGTTTAGTTGTCATGTGGCCTTAAAATTCACATCAAACCGAATGCTAAAAGTTGTGTCGAACTATGGGTGTGGTTTGTTTTTTGGAGTATCACGACCCACCCCAAGAGGGTGCGCTTGGTTTGTTTGCCCTTCGTGAAAGCGCAATTTCACCAAAGTGATGTTTTGTTTGTTTGTTGTTGTCACGTACCACCCGGCGGGTGTATATGCTTGTTCTTCTTGTTCACCGTGAGAAGCATCAAAAGTGCTTGGTTTATTTGTCTCAACTACACCGCGACCCAACTAGTGCGCTTGAGTGTTGGTTGTCTGCCGTCGCAACCCACCCGTAAGGGTGTTTGTTCATATGAAATAGCGACCCCAAATAGGTGTGTTTTGTTGGTTTAATTTCTACACAAAGGTGCATTTAGAACTGCTTATTTCGCCCCTAAAGGGCACGTTTGAATCATACTCGACCCCAAATAGGGCGCGTTGGTAAGTTGATTTTCGCCCAAATGGTGCTTAAACCTGCTTGCATGCTCCTAAAGGGTGCGTTTGTTGCTTATTTTTCTCGCACTTAAAGGGTGTTTGAATTGCTTATTTTAATATATTAACCGTCCTAATATACTTGGTAAAATTTCTACAAAACTCTATTTTCTCAAATTCACAAAAAGGCGAAAAATCCTAAAATTCATAAAAATCTTATAATTTCTTATAATTCATTTAGAATGTTTTAAAAGTATGCTTTCTTTTATAATAAACTTCCTTTTTTTATTTTGAGGTTTCCTAAATATGTCGAATTCTATTGTTTTATCATTAATTTATTTCTTGATTTCTTCCTTGCTACATACCTTGACTTCTCTTATGAATTCCTTATATATTTTTTGAAGTAATTGTGTGTCGTTAATGTCCTGACTGTAAGTCGTGATAACTTGGTATCATTAAATTCGAGTCCGCTTACATAGAGTCAATACAAACTAAAATGAATTTGAGCGCACGACTCAACTTGTTCTCCAAACATGTTCTCCAAAAACATAACCTAACTAAAATCGACTTATCTTTCGCCGTTGTCTCACTCAACTTGAGTATGATTCGATATTTATTGACTATTCCTTATAATGTATTGTGATGCACATTATGCTTTGGTGTGAGTTGTGTTTGGCGTGAGTACATTTCGAGTCTTTGTATTCTTACCACCACACCGAAACATTAATAATAAACTTTTAAGATGTGATATTAGACTTTTAAACAAACATTGATACAATTATTCCAAGAAAATAAGACACGTTGTCTTCTAAAACTCATTTACTTTACCATACGATTCGAGAGAAGCAGTGATACCTAGTAGGTTGCGACCGATGACGCACTGTTGCGCCTGTACACTTTGATATCATTGTGCCTTGCTCGATGATACCGTTGTGCTTACTACTCGATGCTACTGTATACTCTTAATTCTTGCATTTCTACATACTAAGTGAGTTCGTAGCCCGCTTTTTATGCTTGTTTATTAATGCTTTGGGGAGATACATGCTCAACTACATGCTTCACTTTATAAGTACTCTAAAAACTTTTACATATTCACGTGAGTTTCATAACCCCTACTTTTATGCTGCTTTTATACTATTTTGGGGAGATACATGCTCAATTACCTATTTTACTTTCACAAGTATTCAAAACTTTTCATATTACATGAGTTCATGGCCCCTACCTTTACTTGTTTTTAATTGCTTTTGGGGAGACATATGCTCAATTACCTATTTTTACTTTCAGTACTCTAAAGCTTTTACATACTACTATGAGTTCATAATCACACTTTATCGCTTGCTACAAACCCGAACACTAGTACTATCTCGTATGCGATCCCGATTGTTATTGCCTAAGTTATACACTATTGCACCGAAAGTCCCTCATATCATGAACCATTAATCACTTTACAAGTGAACGCGAATATGGTGAATAGATCTATCGCGATTGACGCCCATTTGGTTAGCCGGATGGTAACCAAATGCACTTTATTGAGAATACTAGAGAATGGCAAACTCCTACCGGAGGCATTGTTGCTCACATCATTATTATGATGTTTGTAACTTCGTCATTATTATGACGCCGCTTTTCATTACATCACCGAAACATAAGTTTATATTCCTTTATTTAAACTAATAAGGATTTAAACGTTGAAAACTAGTGTTATTTACTTTAAGTTAATTTACATTTTAAACTAGTTTTCATTACATCAACGAAACATGGAACACATATAGATTAACTTTGTAGTTAAACTAGTCTTGTAAAAGGAACAACAAGTGGTATCGAATGGCCTGATTTTTAAAACAAGTTTACAACCCGTTCAAAAATACTCATCAAGGTTTACCTAAACCGCTTTAAAAGTATCATTATATCCTCCCTCCCGACGATATAATGGAATCGATTATTAACGTGATATAGCTAAACAGACTTGGGTCGACTTGGTTCTATAGCTGAGGGTCCCTCGGATACCAAGAAAAACAATATCATTGGCTCGAACTTGAGTATACACTTTCGAGCCAAGGACTCTAAAAGTTCTCTTAGACCTATACCGCTACAAAACCTTACTAAATAAATTAAGCAACGATGGTGTCACCCTCGTCCAAACATGAAATAAATGTAAGTATTGTCAACAATCTTCTTGAGAAGTGGTTAACCTTCCCGAGGACTTAGAAATGTAAACCATATGCAAAACCTTGAGCTTCACGAAATCTATGAGAATTTGGCTATGAAGACAATTTGATCTCTAGGAGACCCTTGTTAATACAAATAATGTCTAAAACGTTATTTCTATTTTTCGACATCTCTACGTTTGATGATAACAAAATGTAAAAACATTTTACGTCAAAATTAACGTAAACAAGTTTTTAGTGAATATCTCGTTTCTACGCAAATCACTCTAGTGTAAGAAGAAACAAATTTACAACTTGACAAGTGATTATAGAATTGAATTTGCGTTTAAACCTTACATTTTAAAAGTGACGAGACATTTTTTCAAAATATACACGACAAATTACTTTTGAAAAGAAAAGAAATGTTTTAATTGAAAAATACATTTCAATGATCAAACAACTATTTTCCTCCAAAATACCCCAATCTTCCTCAAATAACCTTCACCACTAAAAATAAAATGTGAAGTAGGCAAGAGAAAGTCTCTTTTGGTTGTGGGTAAATTCATGCAATGGAATGGAAACAAACCAAACCGAAACCAACAAAAATAAACCCCGATTAACAATCAGTATCAATTATGGATCAATATTACGGTTTAGATTCCGCCAAGAACGACCCAAACCAAAGTGTGCGCACCTTAACATCTCCTTAACGATAAAGAATTTTTAACATCTCCTTAACATATTCATGATAAACTAATGATATACCTAAATGGTAACGGCGAAGGATTTCCACGGGTTAATGATTGAGTTGATTTATGTTCCTTTTTCACATCTAACAAGTAACATGGGATTAATAACATCATGTTGCTCATGACAGATGACAAACTTAACCAAAGAACTAACGTAAATAGATTTGTTAATTTTATACATTATAAATCTATACTACATTATCAAGGATTTGACTTTCTAGAAAAGTCTTAAAATTTTAAGCACTAAAAACATTACTTAAAAAGGAAAGTTAGAAAATTAATGTAAAATATGAAAATTTAAGTTAGCATTTAAACCATATAAGTAAACCTCTAATAATGATATATTTTAATGCTAAAATTTAAAAATAAAAGTGTTAATTATTATATTATTAATAATTTAGACATTCTAAAGTTGCTGAAAATAACCAGGCTAGACTGCATGGCGGTCAAGAGGCCTAATGATTAATCAGTTACAGAGGTTGTCGGTTTGATTAATCTGATTGAATTTTGAACTATATAATATTAGCCAATTTTCGAATTTTGAAACTATATCCGGTTATCCCGATTTGGGCGATCTACCGATTTTTTCGATTGGCCGATTTTAGGGCGATTACCGTGAATCGGGCAATTTTTCTGTGATTATCCGATTTTTTCGACTTTCGCGACACCCATTCTTGTGCCGATTAATCCGATTTTATGGATAACCGATTAATAAGGTTTATTAATGAAAACATTTACGATCAGCTAATCGTGCTTAAGCCGATTAATCATTAATAAATAAAAGCGTTCATTCTCTAAACTTAAAATGACTTAAAATTGAATAAAATGTTTTCCAAAATTACATCTTCAAAATTTTATTTTCATTTATGAAAACCCATAGAACTTTTTTTTCTCGCAATAACTACACATTTAACTCGTAAGTATTGTATCAAGGGTCACACCAAAACACAAGTTCACATATATAATTATTTCTGTACTGCTCGATGACGCATGATAAGTATTATCTAATCTTATTTTAAAGGTAAAAGTAAATCAATTAAAGAGTTTGAAATCTTTACTAGATGTCTAATATATATCAATCACTCTTACTAGAGACAAAAGTGACGACACAACTTTGTGTTTTCAAAGTTTCCTCGTTCGATCTACAGCCAAAACTCCGAAAGTTCAGCAATATCAGCTTCACATGGCTGACCTTGAGGAACTGATCCACATGCGGTAACGTTTTCAGCCCACTAGGATAGTTTTTCTGAAGGAAGAAGGCAACCAAGCTGATCCCTAGACATGGTGTTCGAGATGATGTCAGCAGCAACAATACATTACAATTTACAAGATCTTTTATATTCCCAGGAGTGCAGCCAATGCGTACTATTGTTTAAGACAAGAAATAGGTTCTTCATGTGCATACTGTAGCAGACAAAAGTATATTTAATGAGAAACATGTAGCTAATTACAATGCAAATTGATGTATGCATCGTTGTTGACTCATGATGGAATGGTATCCTTAATTTTTATGACTATAATATCATTTGACTCGCACTATTAGTGATGTGCAAAATATGTATGATTACCAATATGCTTGAACCACATGTTGATTTTCACATCTACTAATGCATCTGATGTCTTCATCATTAACTAATAATCTTATGGTTTTGTAGAGAACTGAACAAAAGGAAACCAGATTTTGATTCTCCCTGTCTTCATTCTCTGTGTCAGACAACAATGAGAAATGGAATTTATTCCATATCTCACCATTCCATTCATATTGTAACCGTTAATATACTAACAAGCATATTGTAAAACGTCTCATTCTGTTAAATGTGGTTCCATAGAGAAATGTGGTTGAATGATATTCTAATATTCCAAAACTCAATTCCCTTCATTAATCCATGTATCATGAGAGTAAATGGAGACCATAACTTAAATGTATATAAACTAATTCATAAATCTAAACTTGTAGTCAGATATGGATAAACAAGTTTAACATTTAAGGGTGAACATAAAACACATGCACTAACTTCAAATCTCTTATAATCTGACCATCTCCAACTATAACATTCAGAATTTTTAAGTAACAAAAATCACTTTGAAAGTGCACGACCGGATACAGCTTAATTATGAGACCAGATTTCTAACTATATCGCTCAAAAGGGAACAACTTGTGCAGGTTACAAGCTAACTCCTTTTTCTATATACAAGAGTGTCCATTTTCCTTTACATGTAAAACAAAGAGCAAAGTGCTCATGTGCAATGAAAGTATGAAACACAGCTCGTCTTGTGATATAGTCGTGCAGTTATTTAACACTTCCTAATAGCACTGGGCTTCTATTCTTGATTTCGATTTATGTATGATTTGCCGTAAAGGAGAAGCAATAGCAAATCTTTGGCACATTATAATTTAATTTTTGTTTTTTTTTTAAACTAATGATAAAAAGAATAACTCGTTAAAATGAGCCAGGGATTCACATGGTAACGACTCACGGAGAGATAACTATTAAGAGAAAAAGCTCACCATATGTAAGCCGGAAGATGGATCCTGATGAAGTTCATTAAAACAACACACTGACAGCACCAGAAGGAACCAATGGGATTGTATCTGCGAATGTCAAAACTATGACGTCACAAAATTTAAGAAGGGTTCTAGTGTACTAGAAAAGCTAATAGTTTACCTCAGCATACATGAATAGGCAATGAGTCTGAAGCCAAGGTCGCAAGAAGTCCAGAAAAGGATCCAACCCCGTGTCTGCAGGATTTCAAGCAACTTGCAGCAACTATCTCAGACACACCAGAATGGACTAAGGGTTGAGATAGTAAAATAGCCTGATCCATCATGATCTTGAAGCGCAGGGGATATTAAATGGACCCGGGTATTTCATCAGAAAAGATCTGTGGTGGTGTTCATCAGGAACCTAATGGTTTCTCCATTGACGAAAAACCTTCTGCTCAGAAGACCTCCAAATATCGACCTTTAGTAGGAGCAATATCTTCAGGCTGGTCAATTTCCCTGATCACTTTCATGTCTGATTAGATGTGCATTTCCAGATATATGAAGGTTCTTTGTATGATATAAAAAACATTGACTACACAGGAGCAATACTAGGAATAATTGATGGGAGTAGCTTCAATGATGAGGATCCATTGCTTGAATCACAGTTATCAGATAGCCCTGCTAGTTGATCCTCCAAAGTAGAATAAGCATCTGCAAATGCTTTTATACATTGATGTATCCTAAAGCAATTCCTCCCAACATTATTTGCAGGAAACAAAGGATCATCAATATAAATCGGATCTATGCTATATCCCCTTTCCCGATTTATATACACCCCACTTCCCTGAACCGAGATTCGCATATGACGTGGATCAAAAACATTCCCAAAAAAGTAAAAGAAATCCATAAGAAGAGCTCCAAAGTTCTGATTAATTGGCTTTCCATAATGGTGTTCATGCTGAAGAAAACGTGTGATCAACAAAATTAAACAATAGGAACTCAAGCCACCAGAATAAGATTGATCAAGGCTACGATCAGCCAGAAACTGTTTTAGCACTAAAGCAAGAGGTGTGGCTGCGGGAAATTGTTCTGTGAGCTTCTTAACAAGTTCAGTAGTTTGTAATCCGGTGTGTGATGGTGCTTTGAAGCTTATGTCAATCTGAACTGACTGCACATCTGTGCCATCATCCTGTGAAAACATTTCTTGGTCAACAGGTTGTCTCACCAATGGTAAATTTGTAGAAGCGGGGACAACGAGGTCAGAAGGAACCTCCACAACGAGCCTGATGATTGGTATAGCTGTATTCTCAACAATTTTAAGAGAATCGCTTTTTACCCATTCTTGATTAGCAAGATATCTAGCAGCATGCTGAAGACAGGTTTCTTTAATTCCATTCCGCCCTTCCAAGATTCCAGCTTCTTTTATGGGTTCTAAGTTCCGAACTGGAGGAAGGCAAACCACGAGATCGACGTCACTTGTTGGAAGGGATAAACCAGTTGCATTTGAACCAAAAATGTTTGTTCTAGAGCGAGGCCATAAGACTTGAAGAGACCGTGTAACACGTTTAACCGCCCAATTAATATACGGCTTTCTAGTCATGTTTACTCCTGCGACTTGCTTACAGAACGAGTCAATTTCATCATTGAGGAGGCTGTGCATCAGGGGAAGAGATGATGTCCGTTCAGAACTATCCAATAAGTCACGTGACTGTAGAGGAACTGCCAAATCAGGATGTTCTTGATCACGGGTTAGCTGGGAGATAGCGACAAGCCGATCCTGCAATAAGGCTCCAGATAAATTCTGGGTCAATTGACGAGCCGATAGACTTTTTTTCCTCCATGAAGGCCAAACGACTTCACTGCCATCCACTCACACATGATTCCTCAAAATTAGTTCCATCATGAAACCAACCTTTCACACCCCAATGGCGTGGGCTTGAGCTACCAGATCGAGCAGTTGGAAAACCCCTCTGTTTACGGGAATCAGCAACAGGAGAGGGTGGAGGTGGGCGAGGTGCACGTGGAACACAAAGAACAACTGGTGAAGGCGGTCTCTTAATTAGAGGTTCTTCCCGTCTGCTAGGAGGAACACATGGACTTTTATGTTCATAATTACGCTTAAACTCCCTTGATCTATTCCGTGAGATATTAGGAATAATAATAGGTCTTAAAATAGGATACGGGAACAAATCTCCAGTTTTTGCTTCGATATCACCCTGGAAAGCAGCTAAAGAACCAGCAACATTCTCCTCAGATAAATCTGCCATGGTTGATGACGAATGCAGCACTTTGCCAGTTACCTCACCAGGAATAACATAACCAAGCGGATCAAAAGGCGAGCAGAAAGATGTAGCAGATGGTGACGTCAAACCGTTTGTACTATAGGAGGATGAAAAGGCAACCATATCATCAACGGTCTGGTTCATATCGGCTTCCCGCCAAGCCCATGAACTATCATCTGAACTTAGAGAAGGAGGTCGGGAAAATGTGGCACTAGCCATTGGGTGATCAGAAGAATCCCAATACATCACACCACCACCAAAATACTGACTATAATCCATGCCTGAAACTGCCAAATCTTCTTCATCAATTAATAGGCCGTTTTTATGATCATCGACAACTTCTGGTGAATTGGCTATATGAGAAGAGTCCACAAAATCACTAAAACTTTGTTTAAACGACTGTCTCCTTGACAAATAACCTGTGTTATAGCTACATGTCAATGAAGGAATCAATCCGTTAATACTGTGAACCATTGGGGGCCAATCCAAGCTCATTGGCATAGGTCGAGGATGAAAATGATTTTGCCAATTGTGACCAACGTCTAAATGCAATCTATCAGTAGTGGCAGGGAGGTGTGAGTTTACAAATGATAGTTGAGGTGCTGCACTTGGCCACTCGTATGGAGGGTTTCTTGAAAAGCTTTCGGCTTCAACATCATGAACGAGTACAGGCTTCTGTTCTTTACTTTCAAAAAGATTCTTCTCCTTGCTGGTAACTGAAGATTGTGTGTCCATTTCCTTTACATGTTCACGGTCGATAAAGTCAACATTTTGACCATTACCATTTTCAATAATAGGCGTAATAGCAGGCCCATTAGATTCATCAGTAAAGTCAGTATGAGCTTCTACTGATTTGTCGTCAACCATTATGCCATTGAGCATAATTTCAGTGTCTGAGTTCTTTGATAGCAGTTTGTGATCATTAGGAGTAAACTCACCAAGAGAAATAGTTGATGAATTGGATTTCGCAGAGGCAGTTTGGGAAACAATATGTTTAACTTGTTTCTGATCATTAGGAGTAGACTCACCATTAGAAATAGTTGATGAACCAGATTTCCCAGAAGCGGTCTGGGAAACTATACTTTTCGCTTGGTTGCTTACGCCATCCTTCTTATGTTTCTTTCTCGCTCTCTTACTCTTCTTTGAGGTACTCCCGTTAACCACTCTGTCACCATGTTCCTGATAACAGTCAATGAGTTACAAACCATTCATCATCATAAACATACGATCCGTATTTCACATACAAAGACAATCACAACCATTTCAACTGCTGTGGAGGAGATGTCACTTTTAGGATCCTTTTTCAGATTATCTAATTTATCTCCCTCATCCTCAGATATCCCCTGAAAATCGAAAGTATACCCAATTGAGATTTAAAAAGGAATGAATTAAAAAGATATAGAACTACCAGAAAAGAAGATTAAAACACACATGCAATTAATCCTTTTTTTTTTTTACCTTCGCTGGCTCGTCTGGAGGAGAGTTGCTCTTGGCAGATATTTGAAAAGGAATCATTTTCTTGACATCATGAGATTGCCCCTTCTTATTAGAAACAGATTTTGGTTTCGGTTTCTTCACGGAACTTGTGGAGCTTAAATCTTCAAGAAGCTCAAGTTTCGTGAAATCAAGTGACACAACCATGAGCAAGCCCCGCAATCTCCTTAATAAGCGATCAGAAATTGTACTAGCAGAGCCTAATGTGCTAAAAAACAGTGTTTCATCGTCAAACTGACCATGCTCAAATGCTCGTAAGATTGTTGAAATCTCATAAACAACTAATAGACGGTTAAATTTATGGGCTATTGAAGATAACTTATTAGGTGGAGGAATAAATAGAGTCGGCCCTGATTCTATATCTTTTACTCTAAGGATGTCAACGGTTTCTTGGTGCCGGCTAGGGTGGTTGTATCTCAAGGGTTGTTTATCTCTCCCACTAGTAGTCTCCAATTCATCCTCCACGCCATAGCTTCTTCCAAATAGAATGTCATGAGTCTGAAAATTTCAAGCATTATATCATTCTTCCTATCTGACATGCCACATGAACCATGCAAAGAGATACCACGACCAACATATATCGATAAGTTGAAAAACAAAAAATCTCATGAGGGTGATTCCCTATGTTATTAAAGGAGGACAAGTTTTTGCCCAATTAAATAAATAAGCACAAAATGGCATATAAATCCAAATGCTAAGATAACTATAATAGAAATACTTGCTTTTTGGATTCGATAAGAGAGCATGGGGCGTTTCGAATGTGCTATATTACGCTATATTACTAATACAAATCAATCATCGTCCACCAAGTATATGTCTTGACACTTGAATCTAGAGTACATAATATATACATCAGTTACACCTAAAAGAATGTTTTAATGTGCATTATTGTGAGTTTAAAAACACCACTTAATTAAAGGTAGGGTAGGGATAGCTAGAAAGTTTTATGCTTATCTAAATACTCAAATTTCTTGTAGCCACCCATTACGTGATTATCCAAACCAAATAATTTGACCCTAATTAATCAGACAATCGGAATCATAATCAGCTTAAACAAACAGCCGAAAAAACTACATACTTATATTTACAAAGTCAACAATTATAATTACGCAGTGAAAAAAACAGCTTAAAAATCTACGGGCAAACCTAAAATTCATATATAGCACAACTTCTATCATCAATACTATTATTAACAAACGTGCAATAAAAAAGTTAACAGAAAACTACCAACGATTTCGCAGCTTTCCCCAACACCGTCCGAAACACCTTCCTCTTCATCCCCTCATCCATCTTCCTCCACCAATCCACACACCCTTTCTTCCTCCAAAACACATTTTCCGCCACACCCGACGCCACCACACCCCTCTCCTTCACTTTCACCCCTCTCTTCTTCCCAACATTCACTTTCAACCACGCCACACGTAACGCCACCTCCAACCGATTCACCAAAAACGCTTCCAAACTATAATACCCCTTCGCTTTCAACCACTCGAATTCTACCCAATCCACTAAACTCTCCTCACCTCTCAAAAAACCATTATTCGTTACCCCGTCCATCGCCTCAACAAACCTATCCACATTCTCAACTAACTCATAACTAACCGTAACCGAATCCAAACAACCACACCTACCTAACTCCCCACCCTCACTCTCACTCTCGCCCTCTTTCGAATCAAACAACTTAACATTCTCCCTAATCAGCCTCTCGTGTTCCGATTTTTCGCTAACTCTAACTAACAACCCGTGCGATTTACGAAAACAAAAACTCGGCACACTCGGGTGATCAGACGACGGGATATCGGGCAAAACGATGAAACGGCCGTAGCCGAATTTTTCCAATTTGGATTGTAACTGGATTAGTAACTGTGTGAAAGGTTTGTCAATGATGGTTAAGTGCGATTGGCGTTGATTAATTGTGAGTGAATTAAACCATTTTAAGATGTGATTTCTAGGGTTAGGGTTAGGGTTTGGGGAATTGGTGGAATTGTAAAGAGAGATGTGTGAAGTGAGTGAATCGATTAGTTGTTGTTTTGATTCCATTTAATTTTTATAAATGTTTGATAAATTTTATAAATTTTATAAATTTGTTTGGTTTGATTTGAGGGAGAATTGGGGTTTAATTTTGAATGTGTTTTGGTGAGTGGGAGGAAGTTGGTTTGATGAAATGAGATTTTTTGTCTTTTTAGTCAATTTTGGCAATTTGGGACCAACATTGTCAAGTGTTATTCAATGGGAAATGAGGGCTAAAGTCAATTGTTATTTTTATTTTTTTAAATATAAGAGCTTAAAAAGTCTTCTATTCTTTAATAATGTAACAGATAGATTTTCATGCCTTGTATGTTAAGAATCTCACTGTGTTGTGTTCATTTAAACAAAAGCGACGAATAATAGTTTTGTGTTTATGGTTTAAGTGTGTGACTGTGGTTTTACCTTTTTCGACGTGGTTCAGCAGCAGTCCCCTAGTGGCTAGTGGTGCGGTTGTGATCCAGCAACAGCTACTTGTGTGAGTATGTGAGGTAAATAAATGAAATGGGGAGGGAAATTAGATTCGAAGTTAGGTTTGTGAGTGTGTGTCTTAGGGGGTGTTTGGCTTGAAAGCGTGATTATTGATTATCGTTTTCAAACGTGAATAATCAAGTTTTGGTGTTTGGTTGCAAACGTGATTATCACTCGAATTTGCCTTCAAAGCGTGGTTTTGAAATTGAGTAGGACTTACTTTTAACGTGGTTTTGCAAGCGTCATTTAATAAACGTGATTTTACCCAAACACCCCTAATTAGTCTTGAAAGTTAGATTTGAAATAAGGTTTAGTTTTTGGTTTAACGTATTGCCTATTTATATATGCGTGTAGATGACACTAAGGAGAAAAATGAGAGGCTCATCCTGCTGAGTATTAGGAAAAGCCAATTCCCTGAGTACTTTCTTGTTCATACCCTGTTTTCAGTGCCTGGTGTTGTGAAACATATGAGCGTGGAAGACTGGAAGTTAGATCAGGTAGTTAACGTCAACATACATGTTTCTAGTTCTCTATTCAGAGTAAAACAAACATGCCTGCTACCTATTGTACTGCATGTCTTCTGTTGTCCTTTGTTAACCCGAAGGATTGCCATCTTCTTGGGGTTCATCACTTGAGTCATCGAGTGTAGGACAACTGTTGATGTAGTTGAGTAGTTAGACTTACAACCGTCAAGTTATGCGCAATAATCAAGCAATCTGCTGATCACAAGAAAGTAGGGACTAATACAGGTACAATTAATTACTGGACTTGTCCTTCAAGAGTGTACAGCCCAAAGCATGGTACAAGTTTCCCTCATAAAATGATCCTTAGGTGTGTGTGGATTTGCTAGGCAATATCAATTTTTCAAGGCTATATTTAGTTGTGATTACCTCGCAATTCCATTGTGAACTGCTGATATGATACTCCATCTTTCACGAATGCAAATATGCTAAAAGCCATAACCGTGTATCATATCATATTGCAAGTCGTTAATCTCTAGCTTTCCAATAGACAATTACTCGGCATAATCAAAACAATACTATATCATCATAATTAATATTGCAGACACTATAGTGACCGTACTTAATGTACATCTTGTTTTGTCATATCATCTCATGAGCTCTTAAGTAGAAATATAAGATGTATCGCCAACCCAAATAAAACTCATCATTAACCCGTCATGATTCCTGCATACAAGAAATCTATCTAGGCAGTTGCAGATCAAATCTCCTTGTAACTCATAAGAATATTCATACTTTTAAAACATAAATTTTGGTAACGCTGGATGATAGTACAAAAGACTCTCAGATATGTTTCTAAAATGCGAAAACACTTCTCGTCAACTCATCATCACATACAACAAATTAATCACACTAATTTCGACATGTTTACAAGTTACAACAAACTGATATTTCCTTAAATCCGACGAGTGACGATACAACAGTTCTACTCCAACCACACTGAATATGTTCTACAATAAGCTGCACATATATGCCTAAAGCGTCAAACACAGGTTTCAAATCGACTTTCAAACATATGGAACTATGTAACTCTCTGGTCTACCTAAAGAGCCTTTGCACTGATCTTTTAGGTATCTTGCCTTCCAGTTTAAGCCTCCTGTATGATTCTCGAATATGACATGGCCTGATTGGTCCGGTCTCACTTCTCTCTCTCATCACTACCTTGGCTGCAAAGACATCATGATTCAATATTATGATCATAACATGCTTTTATGCGAGTGGTGTTAATGTGTGTAATATTCTGTGATAGATTACCTGTTTCAACGAGTTCACCGACAAAAATCTTTGCAATCCCAGATACCACAATGGTCATGGGCATAGAGATTTTGTTGCTTCCAGTGATGCTGCCGATCATCTATATTCATAGTACAATGTAACATAACAATATTAATTACCGAATTTTACAGGATTCGGTTTTATGTTCTTAGCCTACTGTGAACACAAAGAGCTATAGGCATAACCAGATGGTTCATTTAGCATCTATGCGAGTTAATAAACACATCTGGTTTATGGTTCGAGCCTTCGAGGAGACAAGGAAATGAGCCATACCTTGTGTCCTAGAATCTCAATGAGATGGAACCCACAAAAAGGAATACAAGAAACGCAGTAAATTGTGTGATGAGTATCGTAGCAACTAGTAACTTCAGCTTTAGGTGAAAATATGGTCCTTTGTCTTTTCCTTTTGATATTCATAAATGATAAGTTAAATTCGATTGCAAATACTACAAATAATTATTTATTTAAACGGCACCAAAGCTATAAATACGTAAAAATTCATTTTTTTAATAAAAGTATAAAACAAGTTAGATGGTTGCAACGGACGGGGTATGTTCTGGGAGATCTTTATAAAACCAACTTCCTTTTTAACTATTTTTTTTTTATTTGACCCGTTAGCGGCATATTATATACCAGATTAACCAATTTTCGTATTAATAGGCTGAAACTGCACCCTTAAGATTCAGCAGAAAGTGCTTTCCTGCAGTGGACACACGAGATAGAGATAGAGACGTACCCTTTTCATGACAGATTTCTGAAATCCAGATCTTCGAAAGATTCATATCTACTCATTTGTTCCTCGGTAAACTGAGATAGAATAGACCTGAAAACAACATTGATGTGATGCTTAGCTTGCTCATCCAACTACTAATTACCAGATGCAGATACAAAATGCAAAGAAATATGCGATTATCTTCAATAAAAAAAACTATAGAAAGCAAGCCAAATAATAATAATCATCTTCATATCAATCCCGAACAACAAACTAGAGGTAGCAAAATGGGTTCATCACGCAGTTGACTAACACGCAAACCTGTTAACTTTTAATACGAGTAAAATGAAGTATATTTAATGAATTGACATATTATTACAGACAGTGTTGTAAAATCGGTTTGGCGGCCGCTAGTAGCGCCTAAGCGGATATCGGTGGTCCACCGCCACGATATTTCCCAAATCGGTCTAACATGGCGTTTTGGTCAAAATCGGTCAAAATCGGAGCTTGGCGGTCAAAATCGGCCTTGGCGGCGGTTTGGTCAACGCCGGTCAACGCCGGTCAACGCCGGTCAACGGTGGTCAACTTCAGATCTGGGTTTTTTTTTTCCAATTCACGGCAATTAACTCCGATTTTATTGATTTTGTTCTAATTTAAGCTAGTTTTTATAATTAATCTTGCTAATATTCATTTCTTTAATAAATTCCTTTGTAATTTAGGGTCACCGCCTAGGCGCGCCATGGCGGTATGGCGCAAGCGGGGTCAACCGCCACGGTACCGCCGGCGATTTTACAACCTTGATTACAGAAACTATAATACTAAAACAATAATCTACTTATTGCGAATGAAGTGATGTAGGAAGTCGTGAGCACTTAATAACACTTACAGCCACTCTAGATCCAAACTGTGCCATTTTCAGATACGTATAAAACATACACCATTTCATTTAACCAGTTTTCTATACGAATAAGTTTTTAAATTTTTGACCCGGATGGAGATTATATATAACCCACTTAATTAAGTTTAAAATGTAATCATTGCATGCCAACAATTCACATGACATTGAGGGTGTGCTTGGTTCAAACTCAAAAAAGGGAAAGGGAAAGGTAATGATAATGGTGGGGAAAGGCAAAGGGAAAGAAAATCATTCCCCCCAATTTATTGAGTAATGGCCCATTACCCACTATTGGGTAATGGGTCATTGCATTATATTCTACCAAGCACATTTTTTCATTATCTTTCCCATTCCTTACCCCCTATAACCCCCTACCAAGCATGCCGAGTCGGAGCAAAGATCATTAACATATCAAAACTTACTGCATCTTGGCCATCTTGGATGGATCACTAGACGAAGGGAGTTTCCCAAGTTCAACATCCATGTTCTCCTCTTCTTCCTCGTCATCATCTTCCTTGTTCTTGACATTTTTATCAGCTGCTGATGCGGAGGCAAGTGTGGTTGTTGCTTTTCGAGGGTTCAAAGAATGATTACCATTGTTTGTATCAGCTCCCGAACTACTAACTGTGAGTTGTCCTGCTGGAATTTGAGTTTCGATTTCATCATGATTAACTGGAGTATGAGGTGGCGATTCCTCATGGTCCTCATCTGCTACTTCAAAGGGATCCTTGGATTGCTTCATGGTACTTTAGAAAGTAACCTGCTTTTTTTGAGGTATGGGGAAAAACAGATGTTAGAACACGATAATAGGTCAGAAAATTCATTATGCAATTTATGAACATTTAGAATAACACCGGCTCCTCTCGATCACCACCTGTTTTTAGCTTATGAATTTTTGCACCTGACACAAACCTGTGTGTCTGTGACATAAACTTTACCCTTATCACAAGTCCTGTGTTTAAAAAAGCACGCCTTTTTGCGCCTGAGGCGTGAGGCGAGCCGAGGCAATGAGGTCATCGCATCAGGACCCTTGATGCGATGCGATTACAAAAGGCGATTTGAGGCATGCTTTTTGGCGCCTTTGAGGAGACGCCTCACGTGTTTATGGGTCTAAAAAGGGCATTCAAAAGTGCTACAGTACTACTGTAGCATCTACAGTGCTTTGAACAGAGCTTTCGCCTCATCGCCCCGCGCTTCGGTTTTTTGACCCTTAGCGCAACGGAGCACTTCACGCTTTTTAAAACCCAGATCATAACATTAACACGAAGTATGATACCAACTACAAATCTCACTCTAAACCTTTTTTTTAACTATTAGGACTTCTAGTGTTTGTTGAACCTATCATCCCTTTTTTAATTTTTACAGTGCGCCGTATTTGAGCTCCTATTAAAACTGCAGCAGAAAACGGGTCCATTTGTTATCCCAAAGTGATTAATTCCTGTTAAAATTGAAGGAGTAATAAAACCATCATCCATCTCTCATTGTAAAAGCAGCATCTAAAAACCACAAAAATACATAAATCGACTCCCTTATAGTCCCTTTAGGAATCAAACAACCCTAACGCAAACTATTGTTTACTCTAATCCGGTCGTGGTGGGTTTCACCAGCGAGTAGGTGGTCTAAGTTCCTAAGACCGAGTCTTTCTGGCCCCTGTGAACATATTTTCTTAATGTATTAATAAGGGCCTCTTTAACCGGTGAAGGCGGGTATCCAATAAAGACATAATCTTTAAGCAAGAACTTGCAACAAGTTGTTAATATTATGATTTAACCTAGTTCCAGAACTACCCCTAAAGTTAGCACACAATAAATACAATGGTGCAAATTCAATACATTCATACGAATTAAAGTGACAAAGATTAGTGGGGAGACATGGGTTTTACCTGAATGTCGTTTTTAATGAAGAACATGAACAGCAGCAGCTAAACTCTATGCGTTTGGGAGTGTTGATTAAGGAGATGAATACTCTAGTTATTTATTCGGTTTTACATTTTACAGAACTCGTCCCTTAACTATTCACATATTCTATTCGAACTTGTTTAAAGTGTTTTTGGCTTATTAGTTTAGGTTAACTACTTAACTCCGTTAAATGACAACCTACTTTCTTCGTATATTTTTTTTTAGTAAATGAACTTTTTTATTTATTAAAATTTTTTGTTATATTATAAAAAATATGGTATTGAACTTGTCGGATTGATTACATGTTTGTTTTCTTTTGATTTGACATGGTATTATACACGTCGCGGCATCATCTTCATCAAACACAAAGATACACATCTCAGATCTCGTATTAATTTAATCACGACAACGACAACATGTCCTTTATCATTCACACAAAACACAAAATTACAACAATGAAAAAAAAACAAATCTTTGATTTCATCTCTCGAGAACAACAAACACTCCACACATATCTTTAATCTCGATAACAAGATCTTCAATCAATTCTACGTAAGATCTACCCAAACAAGATTTACCGCGCCTGGATGTTGGATATCCTCAAAAAAGACAACGGATCCTCCACATGGTCACTCTTCTACTGCGTCCCTCCTTCATGTTGATTTTGTAGAAATCAATGAAATACTGAAAACATTGTATTATTATATTCATGAACTAGCTTATAAACCCGTGGATTCAGGGGGGTTTAAAGAAATTACTCATTAAAAAGTTGAGTGTGTGGATAAAGTAATAAACAAAAATGAACGTAAACATGTTCCATTATTTTTTTTTAAATAATAATGAGTAAGTCAATGATTTGATAAATAATTGTATTTGTAGCTATTAATATAATAAATATTCATGCATCGTCGTCTTCAAATTTGATGGTCTTGAAGAGCAAATGTATATAATGAAAATTATCAAGTGATAAGCCAATGTCCATTCCGTGAACACCTAATAAGCTTTAAAAAAAAGTGTAAGTAAAAGGATGTTGTGATTGATAATATATGTAAATTTAAAACATGTCATGTGTATCTTGTACATACCTCTTAAACCATGATCACATATCTTGAAGTACTTTTTTTTCTTTGCAAACAACATTTGTAGTAGTTTTCAAGATATTACCTTCCTTATTACAAACGGCAACCTTCATACCTCTTTTGCTTTTGATTCGTGAAACAACAACGTATCTGTTGTTCCCGTATCACAAATAGCAAAACCAGTAATTAACACTAAGTGTGATCCATGACTGAAGTAAAGCAATTTAAAATCATTTTTAACAAGATAAAAACACAAGGGATTTTTCAACGTTTATATTCTTTATTAAAACGAATTAAAAAGAATATATTACCCAAGTGCTTGCGGAACAGCACTTGGGATTGAATGACAAGTATGGGTGTGCACTCCTCACTAAGCTTAGGCTAAGTCTAAGCACAACTATCGAGGAACCACCGAGCTATCTCGGGGACATAGTCGTAGTTGGAGGAGTGAAAGTTGCTTGTGTGTGTTTTTCACAATTAATGCACAAGCTTAACTTTCACTCCTACCTTATGGCTATTTATACAAGTATGATTTTTGACTCTATCTTAGAGGATAAACTGGCATGGTTACAGAAGATAAAATACTGATGTATTTTGTCTATATTTACAAAGACTATATTGGGTAAGATACAAAGTTACTTTCGACACATGGTGATGACTGATCTGGTTGTTAGCCTTCGGAGAAAGTTTGACTTTAGGTTGATAAGGACTTAGCCTTCGAGAAAGTTTGACTTTTGATATTGGGTTCATGAATACCCAAACCCACGATTCTAGGATTTGAATAGAAAATACCTAAGTGTTTGAAACTTAAACACTAACAAGTCATTGAGCGCATAGCCTCTCGGTGAGCTATCTTCTGGATACTCATGAAGAGGCGAAGAAGAAGTCTCTCCTTTCGTGCAGGCGGAACTTAAGGGGTGAAGGCGAGTCAAGAAAAAATGGTGGATTCGGTGGTGATGACAATAATTCTTTGAATCCCAAAACTCTTAACCAACTATTATCATCGAAGACAAGATCAAGACAAAGGCGAAGGCTAAGAAGACTGAAGAATGAGCGGGACAAGGCGGGATAAGTTTGAACAGATAAGACTAAGTCCTTATCAACCCAAAGTCAAACTTTCCCTGAATCGCTAACTACCAGGGTCAGTGTCAGTTACTATGAATAGCCATTGTAAACAGAGACAAAATACATTAGTATTTTGTCTTCTGTAACCTGTTAGTTTGTCCTCTCGGATAGAGTTAAAAACTATACTTGAATAATAAGGATTGGAGTGGAATATTTTAAGCTTGTGCATTAATTTGAAAAACACACACAAGCAATCTTTCACTCCTCCAAATACAACTATGTCCCTGAGATAGCTCAGTGGTACCTGAGTAGTTGTGCTTAGACTTAGCCTAAGCTCAGTGATGAGTTACACCATACTTGTCATTCAATCCCAAGTGTTGTTCCGCAAGCACTTGGGTACTATATTCTTTTTGATTCATTATTAACAAAGGATATAAACTTTGAAAAATCTCAGTGTGCTTAAGCTTTCTTATCTTGTTTATTTGTGATTTATCATACTTTAACTTCAGTCATGTGTCACTTCATAGCCTTCGGTCTTGATCTTCAGTCTTTGTCTTAAGTAATTATAGTTGGTGAGGAGTTTTGGGATTCAGTGAGTTATTGTCATCACTCACTGAATCCATCATCTTCTTCTTGACTCAGTCTTCTCCCCTTTAGTTCCGCCTCACTGAGCGGAGAGAGTTTTCTTTATCGTCTCGTACTGAGCATCCTGAAGATGACTCACTGAGTGGCTATGCGCTCAGTGACTTATTAGTGTTTAAGGTTATAAACACTTAGGGTATTTTCTATTCAAATCCTAGAATTAAGGGGTTTGGGTATTCACTGAACCCAACAGTCTCCCCCTATTTGGATATACAAATAGCCTAAGTGTTTTGATCATTGTAAGTGAGCAAGAGGCTTCTTCTCACACTGAATGTACAAGCAAGCATAATAAGGAACACTGATCTAACAAAAATACATCATTTATTCATAGTTATTACAAGTTCCTAACAACTAGTACAAAAGATAAAGTGATAGATGTTGCAGTGATGCCATTCAATATGGAGACCCAGTGCTTCTAGCTTTGGCTTCTTTGCAAGGAGAGTTTCTTTGTCATGATGGTCTTTTATCTTTGCATTCAGGTCAGTGCAGAACCTGATTTTTTCAGGGGACTTGATTTGAGATGCTGCCATCAAGTAACTTACCATTGTAGCAACAACAACCAGGTCAATGTCGCTCCATCTCTGAAATGCAGGGTTTCCATAGACATCTATGAAGAAGAGTCCTCTTTCAGGCTCCTCGATGACCATGTTGTTCATAAACCTTACTCCTTCAAGAAGCTCTATGTTGCAATCAAATCCAGGGACCTTGGCTTCAGGCTCAAATTCTATTCTCTTTCTTTTTCCATGGGATGATTGGGGTTGAGTGCCTTGAGCTTTAGGGAGAGCAGATTGTATTCCAAGCTCAGTGGAAGCTTTCCCCAGTCTTTCATATCTTCTGCTCAAAGATTTCATCAGGTCTTTGACAGCCATATTTCTCTTCTTCTCTATAATAGGACCAAGTTCATCCAATTCAGTGATCCCAAAGTCAGTGAACTTTAGAGGATCATGAACCTCAAAGCCCCTCTTGTCCACTCCCTTGTAGACATTCATTGCAACTAGCCTGGATTTGGGAATGATCTTAACATCAATGATAGGCTCAGGGGCTCTTCTGCTAGACATTTTCCAGTTGTAGTAATCCACCCTTTCTTTCCTTAGCTCAGCAGCTTTCCTATTCTTCTCATCCCTTCTTTTCCTTAGTGCTAGCATTTGACTCTGACGACTTTGAATTCAATCCGCTTGTCCACTTTCCAGCTTCTTAGGATCGATCCCTAATTTCTCAGCCTCTTCATGAACTACCTTGACCAGGGCAGCTTTGCTTTTTCTTTCTTCCTCAACCTGTTTCTTGGCTCTTTCTTCCTTCTCTAGATAGGAGCTCAACTGGTCTGGAGTCAGTAAGTACCTTTTGCCATTAATCCCGAAGGGGATCTTGACAGGATTAGGTGTTATCATGATGCTTTTGCCTTTGTCCTGAGGAGGGATTGATGAAGATGTTTTTGTTGTTGTGACTGGTGGAGTTGTTGTTACTAGTGGTGGAGTTGTTGTTGTTGTTACTGGTGGAATTGTTGTTGGTGGGATTTGAGAGATTGGCACTGTTGTAGTTGGCTCCCCCTCAGTGTGAGAAGGAGTTTATTCAGTTGTTATCTCCCCCTCAACTGTTGCTTGAGCATCAGTGATAGCAAGAGTTGGTTGAGGCACTAAGGGTGAGGGAGCTGCTTGACCCTAGAAAGCCTGATAAATTTCAGAAACCATGGACTTGATCTTTGAAGTGTTGTTGAAGACCAGTGACTTTCTCCCCAAGATTGGCCTGAGATAATTCCAGTGCAGTCATTCTAGGCCTGAGATTCCATACCATATAAGATGAAGACTTAGCCAAATTAGCAACTTGTTTATCCGAAGAGCACAAAGAGGACTGAATTTCCTTCACTGAGGAGTTGAGACCCTGAACATTTGAGTCGTTGAGCATGGTGATCAGTTCAGTTACGGTTGAAGAGTTCTTCACGTACGTCTTCGTAGCCTCAAGCACCTTTTTGTTGAGTGCAGGGTCTTCCTTAACCGCTTCTTTGATTTGGTCAAGTTGGGTTTCAGCACGCTGAAAAGCTTTAAGGAACTTCTTCAGATGATCATCCAGGGTGTCAAGAGACTGGTACATGATTTCCCTGTGTTCACTATTATCCTCAAAGTTTTCAACCACTTCAGCTTTGAGATATGCATAACTTGCAGCAGCCTCCACATGCTTATCTTATAGATCATCGGTAACACCATCATACAACTTTTGAGTAGCTTTCCTCAAGAACTTCACCAATTGTATTTCAGTGAGGGGAAGAACATTATCAAACTTCTTTAAATCTTCAGGGCAAGAAGATGTTGAAGAGGCAGAAGAGTCATCGTCAGCTGAAAGGGTGACTTTTCAAGCTCGTTTGAATCAGACTGATGTTCTTGTTCAAGGGTTGAACATCAGCGTCCGCTTCTTCACCAGCGACAAATTCTTCCTCCTCAATGTCATAATCAAGTTCTTCTTCAGACATTAGTAAATCATGAACATCAACAATGTTGGGATATGAAAGTGCTGAACAGATAAAGTGCTGAAGATTAATAAAGTCTTTGCAGAATGATAAAGAACTGGAAAAAGTCAAAAGGTCAAATCATCGCTAAATGATAAAGTCAAAGTCGCATATGAAGTCAAAATCTTGCAAGATCAAAGAACTATTTTATTCGTTTATAGAAAGTCTTGTAATTCTAGAATATTCTATATTAGATTACTTAACGCATAAGGATACAATTTGTAAACCGAATAGGGTATCCTTGAGCCTATAAAAGGACCCTAGATTGGCATAAGGCGACGTGATTTTATTAGAGTTTTAGAAAATTTCGATATTATTAGAGTTGTTTAAGATCTGCATAATAAGCAGAGTTAGAGTTAATAATAAAATTGTTCAAAGTTAAAGTTATTCTTCTTAGCTTTGTTAAGTAAATTCCGCATACTTAATAGAGTTTGCCCAGTGTTTCTTTGTTAATAACTTAGGATTTATCCGAGGTTATTAAACCTTAACAAGCTATTTAAGTTAGTTTGGTTAGAGTACATCGATCCAACAAGTGGTATCAGAGCTTGTGTGGAAACTCTGATTAAGAAGAAGAACTTGTTCTGCTCACCATGGTCGCTACTTCACCAAGTTCATCCACTATCTCTGAGGTATGTTCTAATTGTCATGACTTTTATCAAAAACTACTTAATAATTATGTGTTTGAAAGTGATAACTGTATAAGGGCTAGGTCTGAGGTAGCAGGTTATCAAATAACTTTAAAGTCTATGGAAGCCAAAATTATAACACATGCAAATAATGAAATGGCTTGGGCTGAAAAATATGAACAATGGATTACCGCTTAAAGCGAGTGAATGGAAATTAAAGCTGTAAAATTCTTGAAATTGAGAAACTAACTAAGGAGAGAGATGATATGTTAGCAAAGTTTGATGCACGGAAAGAATCAGTGCATCACATGTTACTTATGTTCAAAAAAGCAGAGCATACATTAGAAGCGGCTTAGGTTTTGGTATGGACTTTAATAACCTAGAAGAAAACACATCTAGTGATCGGGATGACTTAGAAGATATAACCACTAGTGATGATGAACTCATTAATTATGTTGACACATCTAGTAATGAGGATTCAGTTAGTGATTCACCTCACGAGTATAAGAAAGACAAAGGTTATCATCTCGTTCCACATCCGGTTGGTAGTCATCAACCCATAAGACCGATGTTTCACGTTTTGGTGTAGCAGTCTAGAGTTTAGGAAGAAGCTTATTGGTCAATCTAGGTGCGAAACCCCAAAGAAAGCTGTTGAAACAAATTTTCAAAGTCAAGCGGTACCTTCACTCAAAGTCTTGCTCACAAGCAAGATACCTTTAGGAAAACCTTTTCAAAGCAAGATTGCTAAACCTTTTGGGATAACTTTGGTCAAAACAGTTTAATCATTCACCTAGAAGGCACAATAGTTTTGGTCATAGACATAGAAGAAGTCACTTTGGGAGTATGGGTGAAAAGCGTGTTTTTGTGTTTTAGTCCTACCCATTTAATCAAGGATTGTGAACATCACTCGTAATACCTTAGGAAATTTCAAAGAACAGTGCGCTAACTAGAAACCTATAGAGAACAAACCGATCGGAATCATTCTAATAGGGTTAATCACAACAATTTCTCACGGATCATAGGTACCCCCACGGAGAAGACCTTTTCTAAACCACCGATTACCTTCACAAGCAAGACCTTCTCAAATCTTGCTCGGTCAAACCAAGGTCTGCGAATAACACTTGGGCAAATCCTAGGAGATATCATTACTATCAACCTAGAAGGTATTACAATTCACATAGGGATCTAGATCACAGAACCAAGTGTTAAAGCGAATGGGTTAAGAGGAAAATCTGCGAGGGACAAACAAGACTTTCAACAAAAAGTGAATCGATGTTTTATAACAAGAAAAGAGAATGAATTTGCAAAAGAGAGTTCTGTTGAAAATCCGAAAGTTTTGAAAATCCACATGCTAAAATCAAAAGATAATTACGGATCATGTTTTGAAAAATAGTGGAAATTACATACTCAAAGAATTTGAGTTTGTAACTCCACAAGAGGAACACAAGTCAGTAATGGCTTGGGTTCCTAAAAGAAACTAACTCTCTAAATATTTGTGCAGGGCAACCCAGAAGAGGAGCTTAAAGATCATTTTATTGTTGCTAGTGGTTGTTCTGTGAGCATGACAGGAGACAAAAAGATTCTGTCAGATGGGTACTATTAGTTAGTAAGCTACATTTAAGGGGAGGACTATTTAGTATTAGTATAGTCCTGTGCATTGTTTGAGGGGAGGATATTTATGTATACTTAGCTTATACAGAGGAATTTGGAAAAGTACTATTTTTTATGAAAGTCTTGCTTGGGAAAGTCTTGCACACGTGGAAAATCTTGTTTGTCTTATTAAAATCTTGTTTCAACGGTAATATTGAGGGTAATTACTATTAACGGTAACTTTGTTATTATGGGTGTGATTTTCAAATCTCACCTATAAATAACTACTCTCGATTTTCCTCTCATCTTGATATTCTCATATCTTTTCCATATTTCTCTCACCATCTCTTTATTATTCGATTATATCTCTAATTGTGCTTACATACTCAACCATGGCGAATCGTCCTCTTGTTTCAAAGCACAACATGGTGGCGAATTTAGACAAGACCGAATTTAATGAGGATTTTCATGATATAATTGATTATCTTCTCGGGTCACCAATCGCTTATGCTCTTTTAGTGGAGTCGAATATAATTGAACCTTGGATTCAAGAATTTTGGGCTCTTGCTAGGGATAATATGGAGAATGATGAATTATATATTAGGGCTACGATTCTTTGGAAGAAGCTGTGAAGATTACTGAAGCCTCTATTCGAGAAGACTTATTGTTTAATGATGAAGAAGGGCTATTCGTTTTGATAAGCAGTTGATTTGGGAAACTTTTGGGCACCTTGGTTATGAAGGGTCTTTAACAGAACAAACATTCAGGAAACAACTATTTTGTCCTCAATTGAAGTTTTTAGTGCATGTGTTGCTTCATTGTCTTAGTGCTAAAAGTACTTCATGGGAGCAATTTGGATCTAACATAGCATTTGCTATGGTGGGATTGGCTACAGATCGTGTTTTCAATTTTTCAAGGCTAATTCTAGATGGAATGGTTTCACACATTTCTCATGGGTCAAAATGGTTGATGTATCCAAGGTTTGTTCAAGTATTCCTCAATAAACAACTTGCTGATGTACCAAAGCCTACAGACTTACTACCTGTTATAGTACAACAAGCAAAGATTTTTACCTTTATGGAAAGAAGAAGTGACTTATTCAGAGGTCAAGACACTCCTTTAACTACTTCTATGATGGAAGTTGTTCAAGTCGTTAGAGGCGATCTTGAAGATGATGAAGCAAGTGAAGGTCTTGCATCTGCAGTAATCGATTCTCAAAGTCTTGCGATCAAACAAGACTTTAATCAAAGTACTTCTTGCAACTTTTAACCGGTTAAGTGATTTTGAAGAAAACTTTTGTTAAGTAACAAATATTTTGAAACAAAGGTTGAATAAATGGTTTTGAGATGATAACATCAATAGGTTATCAATCCACCATGGTTACAAAAGGATTGACTAATCCATGAGCAAACGGCTCGTAAAGATATATCAAATCCGCTTTTAGTTGACAACTTGCTAATAAGTTGGATGGTAATCAACTCACCATATCGATAATGTGAAGAGTTGGCTAGCCCACAAGAAAGTGGCTTGTGGTAAAGGCGTGGAAAAACCATTATATGGTAATTAGTTCACCATGATGAAAGAACTAACTAGTCCGAATGGTACAACTTTTGGTAAAGACAAATCAAATCTGTTGATAGGCGATGATTTGCTAAAATCATATGGTTATCGGTGTACCATGGTCTTACACACCAAAACATTTGGCTACTCGAGTTAATGGCTTTGGTAAAGAGATCTAAATCCATTAAATTTTCAATGATTCACATCTCATGAGTTAACACACCGAAGTGATGAGAATAGTTTGCAACTTAAAGCGAATTAATGTACAAATTGTCATATGTTCTTTGTGTTCTTTGAAAAGATGGAGATTCTTGGATGATCTTTGTAAAGGAATAATTCTAGAGATACTTTGATTATGCACGTAAACTACAAAGATACAATCCAAAGACAAAGACACAATCTTTTCTTAAAGATGGAGTCATAAAGATAAATTAAAAGGAACTTGAAGTCAAGCTAGTAGAATTCAAGTTAGGGAGGATTGTTGGGATATGAAAGTGGTGAATGATAAAGTCTTGAAGATTAATAAAGTCCGCAGAATGATAAAGAACCGGAAAAGTCAAAGGTCAAAGAAATCTTGCTAAATGATAAAGTCAAAGCATCTTGCATACGAAGTCAAAATCTTGCAAGATCAAAGAACTGTTTTATTCGTTTATAGAAAGTCTTGTAATTCTAGAATATTCTATATTAGATTACTTAACATACAAGGATACAATTTGTAAACCGACTAGGGTATCCTTGAGCCTATAAAAGGACCCCTAGATTGGCATAAGACGTACGTGATTTTATTAGAGTTTTAGAGAAAAGTTCGATATTATTAGAGTTGTTTAAGATCTGCATAATAAGCAGAGTTAGAGTTAATAATAAAATTGTTCAAAGTTAAAGTTATTCTTCTTAGCTTTGTTAAGTAAATTCCGCATACTTAATAGAGTTTGCTCAGTGTTTCTTTGTTAATAACTTAGGATTTATCCGAGGTTATTAAACCTTAACAAGCTATTTAAGTTAGTTTGGTTAGAGTACATCGATCCAACAAACAACAGTTAGAAGGCCAGAGGGGGTTATGGGTTTCGTATCAGCGGGTGGTTTTTGTCCCTCTTAGTCTTTTTCCCCCAAGGACCCTTCATACACTGATGAGTGTTTCCCAGTATCGTCCCTAGGGTCAGGATTGATGATGAGTTCCGTATCAGCGGGTGGTATGAATCCCTCTAAGTCTATGTCCCTCGTTGCCCCTTCAAGCACTGGTGGGAGATTCCTAGTCTTTGGGTTGTTTGTTTCCCCCTGAGTCTTTGGTATCAATGCTTGTGCCCTTAGACAAAAGTGTTGTTTTGCGAATGTCCTCATCAGGCGTTGTAGAAGGCGCTCCCCTACCAGCGGGTTGTATGCTTCCTTCTGGATCTTAGGGAGTAGTAGATGGGACCAAGGGCATTGAGTGTGATGTATCAGTGTCCTTCGTTGTCACCTGGGTTGATGTTGTTTGGTCTCCCTTGGGTAGCTTATCAGTCTGGGGCTTCTTGTGCCTCTTTGGCTGTGTTTCAAAAGCCTCAGGGCCCTAAGACTTGGGTTTGGTCTTAGTCCCAGTCTGAGACTTCCCTTTCTATTTTTAGGAGCAGGGTTTTGAGACACTGATTCCCTCTGGTTGTTTACAACAACCATATGGGCCGTCAATTCTATATCAGTGACTAAGGATGGGTTCTTTTGAAAATTTGATGGACTCAGGGTGGCGGGTAAAGCGCCAAAATGGTAATCCTGAGTATAATTACAACCCAGTAACTCTTGCAAAGAACAAGAGACAAACCTAGGGAATGAAACGTATTATACAATTGTCATTATGCACATGGACAATGGCAACCGTGCACCTGTCGAAGCTATAGGGAGGTTTGATATTATCCTCCCTAATGGACTGATTATTGTATTATGCAATTATCATTATGCACATACTATTAATAGGGGTGTTGTTTCGCTTTCACGCTTGATGGATAATGGTTTTATTCATGTTTTTACGGATTATAGCATTTCTGTTTCTAAGGATAACATTGTTTATTTTAATGTTATTCCTCGTGATGGTATTTTTGAAAAAGAAATGCATAATCTTATATCAAAAGATCGTTCTATATATACATGTAGCAGCAAGAAATCCAAGCGCGACTTGGATTCTACTTTTCTATGGCATTGTTTTCTTGGCCATATGAACAAGAAATGCATAACGAAGCTGCAACATGATGGGCTTCTAAAGTCAACTGACGGTAATTGGTTTGATAAATACGTGTCTTGCATATCTGGTAAGATGGCACGAAAGCCTTTTACCCATGTAGGATAAAGAGCTAAAGATCTACTTGCACTCATGCATACTAAAGTATGTAGCCCATTTAGAACTATGTTTATGGAAGGTGTTAACTACTTCATCACATTCAATGATGATTTCAGTCGATATGGTTATGGTTACTTGATTAATATTAAACATGAAGTCTTTGACACATTTAAAGTATTCCAAAGTGAAATAGAAATCAACTCTGGATGACCATATAGGCTCTTCGATCAGATCAAGGAGGCGAATATATGAGTCAAGAGTTTTTAGAGCATCTAAAGAAATGTGGGATTGTCTCGCAAATCACTCCTCCAAAAATGCCACAACATAATGGTATGTATGAAAAGAGAAATAGAACTTTTCTTGACATGGTTCGGTCAATGATGAGTCTAACCACTTTTCCAATGTCCTTTTGGGGCTATGCTCTAGAGTCTGCTGTGTGCATGCTCAATATGGTTCCAACTAACAAGGTTGATAAGAAATCATATGAAATTTGGCACGGGAAAGTCCCTAATCTATCTTACTTGAAGGTCTAGGGTTGTGAGGCTCTCGTGAAATGTGTGACACCGAATAAACTCAAACCTAGATCTATCATATGTATCTTCGTAAGATACCCAAATAAAATGATGAGTTACTACTTCTACTACCCAAATGAGAACAAAATATTTGTTGCTTGGTATACTGAGTTTCTTGAGAGTAGTCTCATTTCATAAGAAGTGAGTGAGAGCTTTGTAGACTTTGATGAAATGCAAATGGAAGATGTTCCACCTCCTGATAATACTAGTGAACATCACAATGAGGCTAAACATGAAAATGTTGAACCACAGAGTGATGTATCTCCCATTCATAGATCCGCAAAGATACCTCAAGCACCAGAACGATATGGTTTCTAGGTCGATGCTGAGGAACATGAGTTAGGGGATCATGGTGAACCTTCTAACTATCGAGATGCATTGTCGAATTCTAAATATGATAAATGGCTCAAAGCTATGAATGTGGAGATGCAATCCATGAAAGACAATGAAGTTTATATCTTAGTTGATCTTCCTCCTAACAGCAAGACTGTTGGGAGAAAATGACTCTTCAAGAAGAAGACCGATATGGATGGCAAAGTACACACCTATAAAGCTCGTCTTGTAGCAAAAGGTTATACTCAAACCTACAGGATTGATGAAGAAACCTTCTCACCTATTGTAGACATTAAAGCTATTAGGATTCTCATAGCCATAACAACGTTTTATGACTATGATATTTGGTAAATGGGTGTCAAAACTACCTTCTTCAATGGCTACCTAAACTTAATCACAAGAGTGGATTAAATTTTTGTAAATCTTTCTTGCGGAATGATGTGTTCTTACAATAGATGATAAGAAGAATTAAGAACATAAGAGGTGTTTATAACTTAGAGGGATAGAGAGAAAGAATTAACGACAAGAGGTGAAGAATGCTCAAGACAATAAGGGGTGTTTATAGACCAAGCCATGAACCTCAGCCACCTGGCATGCTAAAGCGCCAGCGATGCGCCAGGGATTGTTGTCCCGGGCTTGGTTTTATATTCATCCCATCTTGTTAAAACCTCAAGTGCACTTTACTTTTGACATTTTCAATATCATTCCAACACTCAAAGTGTGATAAGGTCAACTAACTCAAATAGCCATTTGGTAAAAATAATTTGTGATGTGTTTAAAAGAAATTGTAGGGTTGGTTATCCAATATCAAAAAGAAAGAAAGAAATTATTGGACATACATGTCGGTTAAAATTTGCCTCATAAATTCAAAGTTCAAATTCAAAAACTAGTTGTTTGTCCAATATCAAAGAGAAAGAAAGAAACTATTGGACATACATGTTGGTAAAAATAATTTGTGAAGTGTTTAAAGAAGTCTTGGGGTTGTTTATCCAATATCAAAGAGAAAGAAAGAAACTATTAGACATACATGTTGATTAAAATTTTCCTCAAAAATTCAAAGCTCAAATTCAAAAACTAGTTGTTGGAGATTGAGTGTGAGATTGGATAAGATAGTTAGCATAAAGTATATTCTAAGAATATCCTAAATGGATGAGAAGCAAAGCTTAGACATTTGAAATCTAATGTTGAGCAAGGTTAGAAACTAACCATGGTTGAGTAAGAAGTGAGTTGGCATGAGTTAAGCATAAAAGAATATTCAAGGAATATGCTTAGCTTGGGGATAAAGTGCGGATGTTGAAAGAGTGGTTAGGAACTAACCATAGTTGAGTAAGAATGAGTTGACATGGGTTAGAATGGAATGGAATATACTTTGGAATATGCCAAGCTTGGAGAAGAAGTGTCGATGTTGAAGAGGAGAGAATTTGAATTTCAAATTTCAAATTTCAAATTAGATTGAGTTGGAAGTGAGTTGTATGATGTGAAAGATGTGTCATATGTTGAGTGTTAAGGAAAGTTTAAGTAAGTTGGCAAGAACATTTGAAATTCAAATTCACATGTGATAGAAGAGTGTTGAGGAAGGTAGGATATGAGGAAGGTTTATCCTATTTCAAATTCAAATTTGAATATTGAGAATGTGTGAAGAGGATATAGAAGATTGTGTTAGAATGTGGGGGACAAGAAGTACAAAAGTATGTAAAAGAATGTAAGAGAATATTTGTGGTGTGCGTTGGCAAATTCAAATTTGAGAAGGTGTTATGTAGTGTAGTAAAGGCTTGGTGATGATTTAAGGTTTAATATCAAAATGAAGAGGAAGTGTTTAATGTGTTGAATAGTGTAAATGATATATTATCTAGAAAATGGAATGAGACAATGTATGACTAGGGAATGTATTTTAGAAAGTCGAAAGGAATGTCTAAGGATTGTGCAAAAGGGAATGTTGGGATTGTGTTGGAAAGTTTGATTAATAATTTGTTTGGAAATATGAGCATAACCAAATGATTAAGGGAATGTTTTGGTAAATCAAAGAGATGTTTGGAAGAATGTTTAATGCGATGTGTGAAAAGAATTAAATGGGATTGAGTATGAATGTAGGAAAAATCATTTGTTTGGAATGTCGGGGATTAACAAATGATTAGGGGAATTCTTAATGGGAAGTGATGTGTAAGAAGTGTGGGAGTTTGTAAAACATTTATTATATGGAAGTAATAAAAGTCAAAGTATAATGAACTTCCAAATAACAAAAACTCAAATAGTCATTAAGATTTAATCAATGATTATCCAACCATTAACATGATCACTAATCATCTTGATGCAAACAAGCTAAGTTTTTGCATCTTAAGTAAAGCATATCCCATACCAGGAAAGGATGCGTTTAAGCAAAGTGACCTTTGACTTAGTTTGACCAATAAGGGAGTAAACTCGTTACATGATTAGAAAAGACGTAAATCCGGATTATGGACATTATGAATACTTTCATTTGATGGTATGTTGAAAGTATGAATGTACTAGGTTTAGGAAAGAGTTTTGGCCTTGGCTAGAGGCGTTTAGTAAAGAAATTCAGTTGGCAATTTGTCAAAAACATGAGGACTTGTTTTTGCTTCTCTCTAAGTCTAAACTTCATTTCGAGTGTTCCTAATAACTTAATTATTATACTCATACCTGTATTGAAAAATCCATATGTGTCGGGTAAGAGGAAAGCCAACATTCAAAAGCCAAAGCGCACCAAATAGTAAGCTGGCACGTTGGTGGTGTGTCGATGAGTCAGTGGTGCACCACACTTGCTGTTGATTTCAATCCCAATTTGTAGATCTTCTTTTTCCCTTTCCGTGGCCTTTTGATCAACTAAACCGGAGTTCGTATGAAGGAGTTATGGCCAAAATACTAAAGCAACTTCTAAGGTCATCACATAAACTTGATTTCTTCTTTTAGCTTTGATTCTCCACTTGATTCTTTTCTAACACACATATAGGGCGTGTTCCTTTCTTTCAAGCTTTTGATAATGATTTTAAGTGTCTCAAATATATATTTGTCATCATTAATACATTATAAGGGCATTGGTCATTATTGCACCAACATACATTTTTCATATCTAAAATCACATGTACCACCTCCCCAACTCATGATGCCTTTTGGCCTAACTATTCAGCCAACCTCACCGCCTAGATCTCCTCACCACCCACTCGACCATTTCTCAGTCCACTTCCAGCCCAACTTCTACTATTGCTCCTTCGTAGGCCCAATCAGCCTAAAACCCGCTACTAACCCAATCCAGACTCCCCCAACCTAGTCCACACAACTAGCCCAAATGGCCCTGGCTCCACCACCCATTCCAACCCAACCCGAGACTAATGCTCCAGCTTTATCCAATACTCACCCGATTGTCACTCATGCAAAGGCTGGTATCTCCAAACCGATGATCGATTAAATCTTCACACGAGCACTTCCTCTCCTTTTAGATCGGTCTCATTTACATGCTCTCCGTGAGCCTCATTGGCTAAAAGCTATATTAGATGAATATAATGCTTTAACTACTAATGGTACGTGGGTACTTGTACCCCTTCCAACTAACGTTAATGTTGTTAGATCTATGTAGTTTTTCAGACATAAATATCATGCATATGGTTCTATAACAACCCGCAAATTTTCAGATTATTATAATACTATTTATTTAATCAGAAAATACAAATCGGTTATTTTCCGACGATTATTGATATTTTAAAACTCAAAACGAAAAGATATCTCGCATTCTTGAAAAATGAGCTCGCATGTTTACCGACACTCAATCAATTATGGCTAAAGTCAAATAAATATTTTTCGAGTTAGAATTAATACTTTTATTTTACTTTTATAAAACATGCTCAAAATTTGCATATCACATTTTGTCAAAACACCAAACCGTAACACGGCGATACCCATTTAAGCTCAAACGGTACCCACAATACACTAAATAAATAAAAACCAAAAGTTTGGCAAATCCCCTACATTGGGTTAATGTGCATCGAGCACACCCCAAGCACCAAGAATATTTTGAGCTTGCCAATTTGAAAGTGACATAGCATATACATATACCTTTAACCAAAAATGGCCACACAACCAAGTCTAAGAGCAAAAATTTTAGTCAAGCTTTCCTTTTATTTTTCAAAAGCTGTCAACCACAAGGATTAATACTCCAAGAATCAAGATTAGTGCATATATATATGGGTAATAACAAGCCCTACTTTTGCAAACCAACTTAATAACCATGCAATGTGTTACCCAATAGTTGAGTAGCCAAAACAATATTCCCTCTTTCACTCTATATAACCCATCAGTTATATACATACATACATACCTACATTTAATTACTATCAAAACTTCACAAAAGTCATATTACATTGAAGACCTCCCACCCTCTTTTTCTTTTCTCATTCACGGGTCACCATGCCCTCAAAAACATCAACACTAACTTATTCGAATTTAGGACAACATGCACTTGTCTTAATCAACTAGCTTCTATGGGCATTAAACAATACATACACCATACCTCACTTTAAGTATTACCCACAAGACTTTGGTAAAAATCACTTTTCCCTTGCTCCTTATATGTTGAACAAAACACAATCAATCACACCATCAGTTCATTCAATAACATTTGCAAAACCAAAAGATTAGTTCAAGCTCTATTTACCTTGGAAGCAACTTGAGTAATTAATAAGCTTTGACGCTTGGAGTTTTAAACTTGGTTCAACTTGGTTTGGTTTCCTCATTCATTCGAACCATCTCCCAACCCCACTGTAAGGATCTTGTGTTTCTAAACTTGTTACAACACTTCATTTTGAACCTAAGTTCCATGTATATGCTTGGTTATTAAAGTCTAAATAAGTCTTATTAAATATGTGTTAACATGCTTAGCTTTGAAAACAAAAGGTATCACTTGGATTATACGTTCACAGTCGACACTCTCCCACATATTTACACACGATATTCTCATGAGCATATAACTAGGTTGTGGTCAAAAGCTTGTGTGGCTACTTGAATAAACGTAACCTTAACAAACCTTACAAACTAGTGTTTTTGGATACTTCACTCGACCCATACGAAATCAAAGTAAGCTATGCGAAGCATTTCAAACTTATATAACTTATCTTTCAAAGTTGACTTACTTTTTTTGTCACTAGCTTATGTGCTTATTTACTCTTGGGCTAAAGCGTAAACCCGTTTGAACACATATCGGACCATAAGGTCCAACCTATTTCGATTAAATACCTATTGTGACTTCAAAAGCTTATTAAAACTTGATTAAAGATTTTAAAATGAGTAGTTTTCCGTGTGGATTTTGAGTCGAAAACTCACATAAGTCGGATGACTTATGTGAGCTTGTTTTGGTCCTTCTTGTGTTAACTTGTGTTAGTTCATAAGCTTGAGATAACTCATTGAAATCTTGACATATAAATTGAATTGAAACTGAAACATAGAAATGCATATCCATACACGCACACTGTCTTTGTTCATGCAAGTATATAACACAGAATTAAATCTCATATAAATAAACAATTGAGTAAAGTAACACGAAACATGGGCTGTCTTGATGGTTCTGGCGCTGGCTTGTCAAGCGAGAGGTCTAGAGGTCGAACCTGGGCAGTGGCAAATTTTACTCCCTTTCTTATTTTTAACTTTCACACATTGACAGATTTAACCCCTCAACTTCCAAACAGTTGACACTTTCTCTCAACACTCTAATAAATTTTGTAATTACAACTTTAACCCTCAACTTTGAATACTTTTATATCTTTATCAAGACTTTCATAAGTTTTACAAACTTGTAATTTTCTTTACAGCTTTAGTCCTTTTAAGTTGTACACTTAACACTTCTCATCCTAAAACTTTTGGGAGATAATAAATTTATATTATTTTACCACTTTTGTTAAATAAACACGATTAACACATATTTTTAACGACTCCATCCGCATAAACCATAAATATTATATTTTCCCACAACTCCGATAAATATATATTGTATATATATTTATACCCCTCAAAACTAAACAAATCTAATAAATACAAACTGATTTGTATTTATTCATACTTTGAGATACTTGAGCCAGCATTCGAGCCAACTCACATACAAAGGTTTCGTATACATTTTTTTACACTTCTTCCGAGAATCAATACTTACAAACACTTGAAAATGATTTAAACATAAACTCTGCCACACAAGCAACATTAAACACAACCACTCGTAAACACTTAAATTTATTTACACACTTCGAGTCGTGAGTACACAATAATTCAAACTGAGACTTGCCATATTATATCTAGGTTTCGTGTTGACTAAGGTGAGTTCATTGCCTACCGTATCACTAAGGTGAGTTCATAGCCCCACTTTTACTCTTTTAACTGTTTTATAAACTATTTGGGGGAGATACATGCTATAAACTAGAACACAAGTCTTTTCTTAAAATGTATGCTTGCATGATTATTATTATTATAGCCTAAGTTGCCTGCCAAAAGTCCCCTTCATCATGAACCATTAATCACTTGCGAGTGAATGCAAATATTGTGGATAGTACTATGGTAATTGACGACCCCGACTAGGTTATCAGAAATAACCGGGGCGCACTATATTTGGTATCTCTATGTAATTGGCTATTACATCTTGGGGGGCAATTTTATTTACTTACACCAGTAATTAGGTGTATACAGTTAGTATTGGTATCATGAGCTTAGTGCATAATAATAATCTCTGTTTTCTATGGTAATTGTCTTCGAAGCAATTATCATCTCTTACTTGTGTTCAACTATTTACTAAACCTATGAATATCACTCAACCGTTGTGTTGATCTTTTTAAGCATGTTTATCTCAGGTATTAAAAAGGCGATAGTTAACTCTGGAGGCGCTTGGGCATTGGCATGACATGGTCATAGATGACTCTGATTTACTTATGGGGACCATATTTTATTAATGGACCATTTTTCGCAACAATTCAAACTTTGTAAACTCTATTTTACTTCAATAAATGAAATCTTTTACGAAAAAGCTATTATTTTTCACTTGTGTTATGATCCAACTAAGTAGCATCCCAAAACCTTTTCTTCCGCGCAAACCATTTTGGGGTGTTATGATTAGCATCGAGCCTAGGTTATAGAGAACTAGGTTTTTCAAACCTAGACTATAACCACTTTTACAAAAACTTAACCCTATGACCGACAAATGCCTGCCTGCCAAGCTGATTGCCTCACTTATGACTCGTTGAAGTCATCTTTGATAAGATATGTGTTTTATTACTAACAACTTAGTCTCACTATTAGCTATGATTGTTTTACTTATATGTATGTTAACGTACCACTGCGCTACGCCTTCTCCCCCACATAAATGAAATATTTGTTCAATCTTTCATACCAAACTTTAAAGACATTAGGACATGTTACTCGTATAACTAATCTAAGCATTGCAAGATTCATTGAACCTCGGGTGAATATAGATTGATCACCTATATTCAACCAGGGACAGTGGGACATAGCCTGATCACCTATGTCCGACTAAAGGTGAATGTTGAAATCCGAAAGTAGTTATAATAGTGGTATGTCTAGTTGACCTCCTGATTGACTTCTGAAAAGGGTAAAAATTTTCATGTGTGTTCATCATAAGAGTTATAAAGGTTTACTCCTACACATCACACACTGACGTCACAACATTTTCTCACTACGATACTTTTTCTCCTAAAGCGGAACGCCTTTCTCATTACTACACTCTCTAAACTGACCATTTTACACCACTACCCTACGCCTCCGCGTCTACATCTTACTAGCAACGGGCATGGAGATTTGCCTGGCAGATGATGCACACTACCACTTCGCGCAAAGACACCACAATGATCCATGTTGAAATGGACCATTCTACGCCACCACTTCGCGCCCTCCGTGCCTGAGTTATGTATGAGATTTGCTGAGCAGATAATACATAACCAGTGAAATGTTGCATGATTCGAGTTAATAATTATATTTTATATTTTCTTACCACATTATGCGCAACTAACTAAATTTTATTTACCGCACGACATTACTCTATGTTTAAATTATATTTTTGGGTCGCTACTATACCATGTCTTCTGTTTCCTATCTCATCGACTTATCGTCTTCGTTACTGGATCATTAAACCTTTATTACTGGATCGTTGCAACCCATGTATCCATCATTCCATCGTATTATCATTCTCTTAGACGTGAGATCGAAGTTATCTCGTCATTCATTCCGGTAACAGTGTCACCTCTACCCCAAAACTCGTACTCAATCAATGAACCGGATTACATCCCTAGCCGTTCTAGGAACAACACACCTCGACATCTAAAAACGGAACCCCTCGCTAAACATAAATAATAAACGAACGACAAAAAGATCTAAAAGCGTGGCAAGAAGTTAACTTGCAACTCAAGCCACTTTTCTGGGAACAAATCCCTAATTTTTTTTTACTCATCCCTTTGGAACACCAATTGTCTGTCCTGCTACCCTCTTATGAAATAATAAACTTTGTCGTTATCTAACGCGAACTGTTTTCAAATATTTTACCGACCATTTCACGGTCATTTTACAAAAAAGTCTTACTATCGTGCCATTAAACCAAAAATTTTGCGACTTTACTAATACTTTATAATCAACGACGTTACTGATGTCTTGTCAACTACTTTCTTATAATGTGGTGAACCGATTCATTACCGTACTACTATTTTATAAAACAACAAACATTTCACTAGCAATATACAAACTATGTTACAATTTTTCCTACAAGTTTTATTACAATCTTACGAACTATTTTACCCTTTTAGTGAGCTGTTTTAGCCACTGTCTGATTTAAAACCATAAAACTTGGTACTCTTACCTCACAAACTAATTAGCCTTTACCGTACTAAGTATTTTATTACAACTCTTTGAACCACCTTGATATTAGTTGAACTACGAAATCTTCTACTATTTGACAAATGATAAATTATTTTCTCTAAGCTATTTTACAAATCATTTCACGAGTTATTTTATAACCTGAATTGTGTCTTACCAGAATATTTCACTACCATTGATTAACCGTTTTCTATTACTTTATAAGTTGTTTTAAAAATCACCTTACCAAGTTATTGCTTTAATACCGAACCACAAACTACGATTTATCATGACAAAAGTATTTTCTTCTTACTCAATAAAATGGTTTTACAAACCTTTTTCATGAACTTTACTGCAATTTCCTTACAAACTATTTACTCATTTTGAAAAACTTTAAAGGATAACCGATATTTTCTTTTGTAAATAGAACGAATCCTCGGAGTACAAAAAAAAAGCACTTTGTTTTGAAAACAATAAATATTTTAATGAGAATTGCTAAGGAACAAAACTGATTCATCATCTACAAAAGCTAAGGTATTTGAAATTATTTGAATTTGAGAAACAACTTTTGAATTCACGTGAAAACCTCCAACTTAGAACCAATTCCATGTTGACGCCTAAAAGTTTATTTAACAAGTTTTCATCACAAAAGCTGAAATCCAACAGGTTTCTTTACATGCATCAAGTTATCTTTAAAATTCTAAAGACTTTATATTTTTGAAAAGCATAACCTTAACAACTGAACTCTGCCCATACACGTTTATAACTTTTGAAAACATACATACCCAACCACATCTCCTTCTATAACGTTTTCACCTTCGAGAACTTTCCTTTAAATAACAATTGTGCCAACAATAAAATGCTTAGTGGCATTTTCCTAAAAAGATTTATTCTAATGAGTCAAAAATCTTCTAGTCAAACCTTGTCAAAAAAATTCTTATGCTAAGAAATATCAAAACATCGACCTTTGCGAAATTGTTTTACTTGCATCACGTGTAAAAATCAATCTCATTAAATTAGGATTCTTTCGAGGATGCAAGCCTCTTACCCAATTTATATCTCAAAGGAATTGTGCTTCTTGAAATTGTTATTCGAATAAATTTGTCCACGTCACGATTGCAACCAAAACTGGAAGACTTCAAATTTGTCCTTTATTACCTAAGCGACTAACACAAACTTAACCTCGAGGACGAGGTTCCCATAAGGGGTAAGTACTATAACAACCCGCAAATTTTCGATTATTATAATACTATTTATTTAATCAGAAAATACAAATCGGTTATTTTCCGACAGTTATTGATATTTTAAAACTCAAAAACGAAAAGATATCTCGCATTTACTGAAAAATGAGCTCGCATGTTTACCGACACTCAATCAATTATGGCTAAAGTCAAATAAATATTTTTCTGAGTTAGAATTAATACTTTTATTTTACTTTTATAAAACATGCTCAAAATTTGCATATCACATTTTGTCAAAACATCAAACCAGAACACGGCGATACCCATTTAAGCTCAAACGGTACCCACAATACACTAAATAAATAAAAACCAAAAGTTTGGCAAATCCCCTACATTGGGTTAATGTGCATCGAGCACACCCCAAGCACCAAGAATATTTTGAGCTTGCCAATTTGAAAGTGACATAGCATATACATATACCTTTAACCAAAAATGGCCACACAACCAAGTCTAAGAGCAAAAATTTTAGTCAAGCTTTCCTTTTATTTTTCAAAAGCTGTCGACCACAAGGATTAATACTGCAAGAATCAAGATTAGTGCATATATATGGGTAATAACAAGCCCTACTTCTGCAAACCAACTTAATAACCATGCAATGTGTTACCCAATAGTTGAGTAGCCAAAACAATATTCCCTCTTTCACTCTATATAACCAATCAGTTATATACATACATACATACCTACATTTAATTACTATCAAAACTTCACAAAAGTCATATTACATTGAAGACCTCCCACCCTCTTTTTCTTTTCTCATTCACGGGTCACCATGCCCTCAAAAACATCAACACTAACTTATTCGAATTTAGGACAACATGCACTTGTCTTAATCAACTAGCTTCTATGGGCATTAAACAATACATACACCATACCTCACTTTAAGTATTACCCACAAGACTTTGGTAAAAATCACTTTTCCCTTGCTCCTTATATGTTGAACGAAACAAAATCAATCACACCATCAGTTCATTCAATAACATTTGCAAAACCAAAAGATTAGTTCAAGCTCTATTTACCTTGGAAGCAACTTGAGTAATTAATAAGCTTTGATGTTTTGGGTAAGCTTTGAAGCTTGGAGTTTTAAACTTGGTTCAACTTGGTTTGGTTTCCTCATTCATTCGAACCATCTCCCAACCCCACTGTAAGGATCTTCTGTTTCTAAACTTGTTACAACACTTCATTTTGAACCTAAGTTCCATGTATATGCTTGGTTATGAAAGTCTAAATAAGTCTTATTAAATATGTGTTAACATGCTTAGCTTTGAAAACAAAAGGTATCACTTGGATTATACGTTCACAGTCGACACTCTCCCACATATTTACACACGACATTCTCATGAGCATATAACTAGGTTGTGGTCAAAAGCTTGTGTGGCTACTTGAATAAACGTAACCTTAACAAACCTTACAAACTAGTGTTTTTGGATACTTCACTCGACCCATACGAAATCAAAGTAAGCTATGCGAAGCATTTCGAAACTTATATAACTTATCTTTCAAAGTTGACTTACTTTTTTTTGTCACTAGCTTATGTGCTTATTTACTCTTGGGCTAAAGCGTAAACCCGTTTCGAACACATATCGGACCATAAGGTCCAACCTATTTCGATTAAATACCTATTGTGACTTCAAAAAGCTTATTAAAACTTCAGTTAAAGATTTTAAAATGAGTAGTTTTCCGTGTGGATTTTGAGTCGAAAAACTCACATAAGTCGGATGACTTATGTGAGCTTGTTTTGGTCCTTCTTGTGTTAACTTGTGTTAGTTCATAAGCTTGAGATAACTCATTGAAATCTTGACATATAAATTGAATTGAAACTGAAACATAGAAATGCATATCCATACACGCACACTGTCTTTGTTCATGCAAGTATATAACACATAATTAAATCTCATATAAACAAACAATTGAGTAAAGTAACACGAAACATGGGCTGTCTTGATGGTTCTGGCGCTGGCTTGTCAAGCGAGAGGTCTAGAGGTCGAACCTAGGCAGTGGCAAATTTTACTCCCTTTCTTATTTTTAACTTTCACACATTGACTGATTCAACCCCTCAACTTTCAAACAGTTGACACTCTCTCAACACTCTAATAAATTTTGTAATTACAACTTTAACCCTCAACTTTGAATACTTTTATATCTTTATCAAGACTTTCATAAGTTTTACAAACTTGTAGTTTTCTTTACAGCTTTAGTCCTTTTAAGTTGTATACTTAACACTTCTCATCCTAAAACTTTTGGGAGATAATAAATTTATATTATTTTACCACTTTTGTTAAATAAATACGTTTAACACATATTTTTAACGACTCCATCCGCATAAACCATAAATATTATATTTTCCCACAACTCCGATAAATATATATTGGATATATATTTATACCCCTCGAAACTAAACAAATCTAATAAATACAAACTGATTTGTATTTATTCACACTCTGACATAATTGAGCCAGCATTCGAGCCAACTCACATACAAAGGTTTCGTATACATTTTTTTTTACACTTCTTCCGAGAATCAATACTTACAAACACTTGAAAATGATTTAAACATAAACTCTGCCACACAAGCAACATTAAACACAACCACTCGTAAACACTTAAATTTATTTACACACTTGGTCGTGAGTACACAATAATTCAAACCGAGACTTGCCATATTATATCTAGGTTTCGTGTTGACTAAGGTGAGTTCATTGCCTACCGTATCACTAAGGTGAGTTCATAGCCCCACTTTTACTCTTTTAACTGCTTTATAAACTATTTGGGGAGATACATGCTATAAACTAGAACACAAGTCTTTTCTTAAAATGTATGCTTGCATGATTATTATTATTATAGCCTAAGTTGCCTGCCAAAAGTCCCCTTCATCATGAACCATTAATCATTTGCGAGTGAACGCAAATATTGTGGATAGTACTATGGAATTGACGACCCGGCTAGGTTATCGGAAATAACCCAAGCACTATATTTGGTATCTCTATGTAATTGGCTATTACATCTTGGGGGGCAATTTTATTTACTTACACCAGTAATTAGGTGTATGCAGTTAATATTGGTATCATGAGCTTAGTGCATAATAATAATCTTTGTTTTCTATGGTAATTGTCTTGAAGCAATTATCATCTCTTACTTGTGTTCAACTATTTACTAAACCTATGAATATCACTCAACCGTTGTGTTGACTTTTTAAGCATGTTTATCTCGGGTATTAAAAGGCGATAGCTAACTCTGGAGGCGCTTGGGCATTGGCATGACATGGTCATAGATGACTCTGATTTACTTATGGGGACCATATTTTATTAATGGACCATTTTTCCCAACAATTCAAACTTTGTAAACTATTTTACTTCAATAAATGAAATCTTTTACGAAAAAGCTATTATTTTTCACTTGTGTTATGATCCAACTAAGTAGCATTCCAAAAACTTTTTCTTCCGCTGCAAACCATTTTTGGGGGTGTTACAGTTCTTTGATTTGCTATCAGGCTCGCTTAGTGGCAAATGGTCGATTATGATGTGACTTTTAGTCCATTCATTAAATCGGCCACTATTCACACTGTTTTGAGTCTTGTTTTGTCTCGTAACTGGCTTGTTCATCAAATTGATGTGAAGAATGTTTTTCTTCACAAAAATTTATCAGAGATGGTATATATGCATCAGCCACTCAGGGTTATTAACCCTGCTCGCCTGATTATGTATGTCATTTGCAGCGATCTTTGTATCGGATTAAGCAATCCCCCTGTGCGTGGTTCCGACACCCTACTAGTTGTGTTATTTGAGTTGGTTTTTAGCATAGTAAAACTGACTCCTCATTACTTGTCTTTCATTGGGGATCTTACATTGCTTATTTATTGCTTTATGTGGATGATATCATTCTTACAACACTGTCTTCAACATTTTAGCGACGGGTTATTACTTCTCTTCATGGTGACTTCACTATGACAGATATTGGTTCGCTCAATTTTTTCCTTGGCATCTCCGCTCAGTGGTCCGTCGTAGGTTTATTCTTGTCGCAGTCTACTTATGTTAAAGAAATCCTTGTGCGTGCCCACATGCAGAAGTGTGACCCTAGCATGACTCCTGTGGATACTGATCATCCAAGTTAGGATCTAATGGTGGTCCAGTTTTAGTGATCCTACATTATATCTGAGTTTGGCTGGTGCCCTTCAACATGTCACTTTTAAGTGCATGGATATCTCTAGCATCTCCAATGTTTGCACTAAAGGTTCTTTTTGCACTAATTTAGTGCTAAAATGTACCAAAACCCTTCTCCAATGTTAGCACTAACTTAGTGCTATGAATAGTAAAACACTAAATATAGTGTCACACTATATTTCACACTAATACTATTCATCTTATTTAAACTCTACATATTTGTTAAACCTTTGATACTTGACTAAAAAAATAAAATCTAATTTATATAATATATTTTTATAAGTCTTACTTCGATACGTTTATGATGAGCCCAATATTATTATATGTTATTTCAACTACATTTTTTATTCGTAGTATCGACTTGTACTTTATAATATTTAAAAATGTTTAGTGCAAAAATTTAATGATATACATTGGAGTAACTTTTATTTGATGCAAGTATATGCTACAAAGATGTTATTTTTACACTATTTTAGCGCAAATTTTTAATGTTAAGATTGTAGATGTTCTTAAGATATGCGTCAGGTTTGTCTTTACATGCTTGATCCACAAGAACCACATTTGGGGTGCTTGGAAGCGTTGTATTCTATATATTATGGTTTAGTGATAATAATATGTTTATGGGGAATTATCAAAATTAATAAATGCGTTAATGTTAATCAATCTTATGTGTTTAAATAGAATCTTACAATCATTTTGAAACTTAATAGAATGTAAAGATGAACAACTATTTTGAGGCTAACTGAGTAGTTTATTACAAAGACATTTCGTCATTTTCAATTATTTTGTGTATGGTTCATTTATGTGGTTTGCATATTTTAATATTTTTGTCTTTCAATCCATAGCCGTGCATTCCATTGAATCTTCCGTGTGTAAGTTATACGAGGCCATTTTGCTCATTTTACTCTTTCTTAATTCATCTTCAATCTCTTTAATGTGTTATTGGTATCTTGCAACAAAGTGTAGATAAATTATATATATGTTTTCATATATATGCACTTGGAGGCAATTTTAAACTTTGTGTATTTTCTTTAGTTACGGATTACACATATCTATATCTAAAAAATTATGGATTGTGAAGTAAGTGTACATGTAGTTGGTAACAAATTCATTGTTAATATTATGAAGACACTTCGTCTTCGTATAAAGAATTATTATACGAAGTATTTGGATACATTAAATAACAAATTAATTACAGTTTCTATGTACGTAACATATATACTTGTTTCCGTATAAAAAATTTTAAAAAGATTATATCTTATATTTATGGGGCATGAGTCACATCAGTGGTTGAACCAATACCAACCTGTAGCCATGAAGATGAAACCCCATTTGTGTTATTCATGTCTTTTAATTCGCTTAGTTTAGCCCGCTTAACCTTACTCTCTTCATTTTCCATGTTTTCTATTGTTGTGTTATGACCATCTTGATGTTTATAATGGTATTCTTTTGCAATTACTCCACCAATTTCTTGATGTGTTGTAGTATGAGCATGTAGATTGATCTCCGTGGACACATCCAACGTTGGCGTAGTTTGCATGTCCCCTTGTGCTTTGGTGGTGTCTACTCTTGAAATAGGGAGCTTGAGGTTTAGTTCGAGTTCCCTAGGTATTATTGCAAGAGCCCTTTGATGAAGTTGTTCAATATGTTCATGAAGGTTAAACCTAGCTATAGAAGTGTCTGCGGTGTAATTAGAGGTAAGCCAGTGACACCTTTTGTGGCCACCAAGAGCTTGACCGGATGCAAAAACCCGACTACAAATGGAGCACTTGTGTAACTTTGATTTTCTTCCTGCCAATTGAACTTGACCTGTGCTTGGTCCAAGTTCCGATTGGTACGTGACATTTGGTTTATAGTTTTCATGAGTAATAACATCTTCATATGCTGAGTTATCATCAAATTGATCATTTCGTGCTGCAAAACAGCCTTTAACGTTCTTGTGGCTCGCTCTATGTCCACCCAATGCCTGATGCGAGCTAAATACTTTTTTGCATGCTTTGCATGAAAACATACCTTTAGGGGTGGTGGTTGACACTACCCCTTTGGCTTTATCTAAAGGTGGTGGAGGTTTTGTTAAATTTGATAAAAACTCCATCGACAACAATGACTTGTTCTGCGTTTGCTCCTCCTTATTTGTGGTGTCACATTGTCGATCGTCGAGTATTTCCATTGGATGATCAACCTTAGCATTAGATAATGCCATCAAGCATTTGGCTAAAACAATATCTTGTTTATCTTCGTTAGAACAAACCCTAGATGATCTTTTCCTCTTAGACCATCCACTCACTCCACCATAATTGTGGCCATAACCATATTCATCGTTATCAGCCTCCGATTCTGGAGACCAAACAAGCGATGATTCAGCATCGTCAGAACAATATTTCCCATGCTCCAAGAAAGAATTCCAAGACAAAAACTCTTTGCCACAATTCTCACAAATACGACTAAACCGATTATAGTTTGTCCTCAAATCATACATTTTCTTGTTGCCATCCAAATCGGTCACGAGATCCTCATCATCAAAATTTTCCATTTCATCGCCAACACCATGAGCTCTCATATGGCCACCTAAAGCTCTTCCACACATGAAACCCTTGTTACAAATCCTACAAAAATGCTTAAAATCTTGTTGTTGATCATTAGAACAATCCATGATTTGAGAAAAACATGAAAATGATGAAAGGTGAGGTGATGATCTTGTAGTTTAAGTTGTCCTAGTTTTTAGTAAGAGTAATGGTTTGTAAAATGTGAGAGATAAAATGTAGTAAGGCTTGAGTGTGTGTGACAAGTGGGAGGATGGTAAAATTGTAAAGACTTTTTCTATGACTTGTATTAGAATCAATTCTCAAAGTAGGATGGTTTTTTAAAGTATAGTTAATTGTAGGATGGTTTGCTTTTTGTGTTCTAAATATAGGATGATATCCTTTGTACATACTAAATATAGGATTTTATTATATTTTAATCTTCAAATCATTTTCTTGTGTTCCCATGTCTTCGTAACATGCACCAGCAAGTTACATTATTATAATCTATCAGTTTATCATGCACCAGATATTTGAACATTCAAAGGAATAACGATATATGATCCACCAGTTTATCAAACAATTTTATTATATTCTCATGCTGAGCTATCTTCCTAATATAACATAATAACAATACAATATCCACCTTCATAATAACAGTTCCAACAAATTAAAGCATACAAAAATGTAATTTAAATCATAGCACATAGGCATAATTCAGAAGTATGGGCAAATGTATCTGTAAAAGTGAAAGAACCAATCAATAGACAAACATACTTCAGAAAGTTCATATATGCGGTCATTCTTTTCTGCTATTTATCATTATGTAAAATAACTTTATGTTATGTTCCAATTTTTCCTGAAGGGTAAGCTTGTCGATTATTTTTATGCGGCATTACAATATTATATCAGAGAAAAATTAAAAACAAAAATAAAAGGGTGAAGTGATCAATTGAGCCAATTCAACCGGTTACAGAAATTATAACTTAACTAGTCTGGGATGCTTCATATATAATCGAGCCGAAAACATATAGGACTTCCTTAATGAGCAATCTTTTGGCTGAGTGCTATAAAAGGGATATTGTCAAATATGGCTGGACATTCATCCCCTATGGGTGAAACTGCTTGAACGAACTGTAATATCCCCAAAATAAGGATCACAACATAGTGCTATGAAAGAGAGAATGTAAACTGCAGACGTATGGGGAAATATGTTATAAAGCTGGACACTACATTTTTTTTCATGTTCTAGCTAGCTAAACAACAGTTGGTCTGGTTTTGTACCTTAAAATGCAAGTTCTCATATATTTGTTTCATCACACGGAAAGGATGCTTTGTGTTGCAACCATATGGTGCCCACATGTTAAGGTCTGGAATCCCACATTTATGAGAAGGTCGCTTAGAGTGAATCGGGCTTCACATACTTCTCCATATGGAAAATCATCCACAATAGAAAACATTCGAATAATCGAATTCCTAGGTGCAAAATAACGCAAACTATTAATGAAACAAGCGCTGGTAAGAATTTATAACTAGTTTGTTAGGTAAAATAAGTTGCTAGGAATAATTTAGTTATATAAGGCAGCTTCTAGTATAAAACAAAGGTCAAAATCCTACTTTTAGAATAAATAAAGCAAATCATCACATATTTAGAAAACAAAAATTTTTCATCCTTCTTTTATCCAACCTTTTGAAAACCATCCTTGTTTTAGAAAATTTTCCTTGTATTAATACTTTTTGTAGTGGTTGCTGTGGTGCGCCGTCAATGGACGACGGAGAGAAAGGGTGCATATGTCTACAAAATTCCACAACCATCAAAAATTTCACCCAATAATATTGGTGTAAGAATTTTAAAAACCATAAAACCAATCCATATATTGAACGGGAGAGATTTATAGTTATCAATGGGGAGTTTTGGTACTAGGAAATAAGTTCTGCATAAATACCTATCTGAAATATATCATGTTTATTTAGGGATGGTAAATACAAGTTTAAAAATACAAACGTTATCGTTTTAAAAGCAAACTTTATTAAGAAGGTAAAAAAAATATGATTAAATCGAGTAATAAAAATTGAAAGTTGGATTTAATATCCAATCATTCCATATTGGATTTGGAATTTTTATGAATATTCTAGTAATGTAGTAAGTTTTTAATTTTCTCAACCAGTAAGTTTTTACATGGGGTTTTAGTTTTTTCTTTTTTATACTTTGGATAATCGGCCAAGCCCTATGAGAGCAAATGGTAGTCCATAGTTTTAAAATCCCATTATGATACTTTCCATTACACTTTGAAAACTCTGTCCCGTAATAAAAATCCGGTTCCATGAATTGTTTTTTGATTTTTTTTAAAAGGATTTTCCGAGTAAATATATTACTCCAAAAAAGTATTTAAGTACAATGGATGTGGGTGACTCTCATATCCCCGTTACATATAAGGCTTACATAACAAAGCAAAACTATTTCTATAACAAAGAAACAATTATAAATAGATTACAATTGACTCAACAAAGCATAAAAACAATCTACTGCTTCTTTTTACAGCGAACCTTGATATCCCAAGCGTCACATAGAGCCTACTGGTCTTCAGAGATACCGTGATCCTTGTACAAGTCATCATCATATGGATCATAGTCAGCACTCACTTTTTTCTTCCATTGCTCATACAAGCTCTTTATACTATATTCACTTCTATTTCTTGCTTGTTTAGATGCCATAAAACTTGCAGTTTCATTCAACTGGCTCTAGTTCGTCCTCAATATCTTCACTAGTGTCTACATTTTCATTCTTCTTGCTTGTTCTAGTGGCCATATCAGCTCCTTCAGTCTCTTCAAGTATAGTGTCAGACTCGCTAGATAGTAATTGATATTTATTGGAAGTATTAACCCCATTTTTGGAAGACGAAGTAAGTGAATCCTTGCCACTATTAGAGGCATTAGAACCCATCTTGGTAGTTACATTCTTAGACAAGCTGATGATATTAGTATAATCACTAGCATTTTTAGAATTGCGAGCTTCATTACCCCCACATTAGATGTACCTTTAGACGTGCTTGTAGTTCCCTTAAACTGATACTTAAACTTCGAACCAATAGTTTGCTTAAACTTCGAAGCACCTTTAGTATAACCAGTCTTACTATTATTTCGTTTGTTTACAACCACATGGAATCCATCATTCGAGACTTCAACTGTTTTAGAAGGGACCACGTTATTTTTAGGACATTGATCACACGTATGGCCAAATATCTTACATGAATCACATCGTGGTGGTTGATGTGCTTCGAAAGCTTTAAATTTATAATAACTAGTTATACCAATTCCTCAATACACAAAACAAATGGGTAAAGTATAACCCCCGTTTATAGTAAAGGTTTAGGTAAGACCAGGTCGTCCCAAGGGAGGGAAGCGTTTCTCTATTCAGCGTTGGTTAAAAAATTTAAATTTCAATGATTGTCACTTATCACTAAAGCCTTTTTTTGTTGGAATTAAGAGTTTTGAAAGTTTTACCAAATTGATTAAGTATATGTTAGTTTTAGGCCAAACAAACATGAGATAAAACATAGAATAGAATGTAATGTGCACACATACAAAGCATAAGAGCAATACATGAATGGTAATCATGATAACCATTATATCTACTGGACATAAGAAGTAATCCTTTCGGCCTATAATCATTAATATATCAAGTGCATAAAGTGTAGTTTGATGTTGAAATGTAAATAGTATGTTTCCCCTAATCAAGTTGTTAGACGGGAAATTAGTCCTTAAACATATCATAATCCATGGTATCAAGTGTTTTACTATCCAATTCTCACAAGCATAGCAATGACTTGTTATAGACAGGCGATTCATAATCAACCAACACAATTGTATCTTTCGACCTATGACAATTTCAATGACTAACCAAACAATAGATAGTAAATTGAATCATGATATATCAAATACACAATTTATATAATCAATAACATTTATTCAATTCTCAGGTTCATACCACATGGCTATAATGCCCAAACAAACATAAGTAGACTACTCCATGATTAAACTAAAGTAACAAGTAATAAAAAGTGAATGATTATCATTTCCATAGCAAGAATGAGAGTATACCAATGTTACAATTGTCGAACCTAGTTTAAACGAATTACAACTTCATAATTACTGCTGCTCCAGGCTTCTAGCAAGTGGTTATGGGGTTTAACCACTACTAAACCTCCTTATGATTGCTATGAGATGATTTGTGATTGATTTATATATATATATATATATATATATATATCCTATTTATATATATATATTATAGGTATATATAAGTGACCTAGGATATACCCAGTGAGTTATGATGGGTAAATGATCATCCCTTTCATTGAAGTGTCTCATTAATGGAGAAACATAATTGACAGGGGAAGTATGCCACACATTTACAAAAGTCCGGCGGGCTTCTCTTCACGTAACCGGCGTTCATTTGGTGCTAAACCGGCGTACTTCAGTGTTGACTCGTAGGTACTTAGTTGACCAATGGCACCCGTAATCGGCGCTCTTTCTCCATAAGATCGACGTACTTTTTCCAAACCATATGTTATTTCTTCTAAGTCTTTTGAGTCATTAGTTCCTCGTTTCTTTCGTGTCTTTCCTTAGATCATTAACCCTGCATGTTTATTCATATATTAAGTACCAAAAGTTCTATAAATAAGAGTAAATAGATATATAATTTACATCATATCGGGGGTATAAATATGTATAATATGAGACTCATCAAATCCCCCGATACTTAAACTAATGCTTATCCCCAAGCATAAAAGAAAAATGTTTTCAAAATCGAGTCTTGTATAATTTTATAATTTGTGTTTCTGTATCCAAGACAATCATATGAGCTAAAATAACATAACATGCTCCTCACAAAATAGGTATGTTTAGATCACTCAAGAACTCATATTGATTGTAGTAGGTTTTGTCGTAAAATCACTTTTATAGCTCAATTATGATTCATAAGTTTGACATATGCTTGTACTAGAAAGAAAACTGCACCGACGTGGCGTAAGCACCAAGTATAATTATCAAATAGGACTTTTATTCGGGTTATATCATTAGACTTAAGGTATATAAGCTATGGATAAGTCATGGGATTTCTTTACTGGAATTGGTGTAAAAAGAAAAATTTTAGTCGAGAAGTTCTATCAAATAGTACTTTTATTCCTTTCTACATTCTCAATTGTTTTCTTTTTCTTTCATACCTTTTTATTTATTTATATATCATAACAAACATAAAGTGTACACTCTTCATCTTCATTATAATTGGCATAAAAATCCTTTATTTCATTGTATTTTCAGTCTCCCTTGTTTAGATTCCCGGTAAAGTAATATATTTTTTATTTTCTGGTGGATATAAGAAACGAAAAAGTTTGGCTCAAAGGATGTAACTAATGGAATTTAGCACTAAAAGTGAGTTCTATAATGGGTTTATATTAGTATTTTAGCTAATCGGTATAATTAGCTAAAGTTAGTAAACGAATGGTTTATTTTTGTGTAAATCCTAACTTTGCTTCTTATCAGGTAAAATACTTATATCACACATATGTAATACTACCGAGGTCTCATAATGATTTCATGCACAAGTTATAGAATCAAATAAATCATCGGCACACTCATAAACAAAGAAATCAAGCATAAAAGGTATATGCCGAGATAGGCTTGAAATCCTCACATTTTCAATGGTAATGGTTATAAAATGTGCAAATAATGTTATCAATCCCGATTCAGATTGCATTAAGATTGTTTTGGGTACGTTTTATAAAACTTTAGTTTAAAATAATATTAATTTTCTAAATTATTTTTACCCCGTAAGTGGCGTACATGACAAATATGTGCGTCGGTTTTTATTTAAACGTTCGACATTCTAAAGTTCAAGAACGGCAGTTATTCAGTACATTTTAACAAACAATTTAAAAAATTTACATACTAATGTAGGTACTAATCTAAGAACTTTATTTTTCCAGTTTATCTCCCCCCCCAATACTTAAATTTAGCATTGTCCCTAATGCTAGAAATCGAAAACAAAGTATAACGAGAAAAATAAAGGAAAACGGTACTTCCCGGGCATGCTTTGATTTTGAAATAAGCTTTCCTCATTGCACTTGTCCACATTTGGACCTTTGTTCTTATCCATGCACATATACACATTATGCAACACAAGTTATCACAAAATCGTGATGTGCAACCTTGCACATCACATGTTAGCATTATAGTTATAATAGTGATAATTATTTTGGTGATGATGGTGCAAGTGTTCAAATTGTTTTGGTACCAACAGAGGTACCAATATTACATACCCAAATAAATTTAAACAAAGTATTGTTTAAATTTTTTTTTAACAATGACCAGCAGTGGCCATACCAACACAAACATATACAACTCGCCGTACTTCCCTGCCAAGTACGGCGGTGATCACTGGGACTACTGTTCCTGTTGTTGTTTTTCACCATTCATTCAGGGGTTCCACCTCCAAGACCTCTGGTAACTCTTTTAGGTTTCCAGTTTCTTTCTCTCTAATCCTCCAAAAGCTCTTCATGTCTACAGGCTTGGGGGTCACTAGATCTCCAAATAACAACATATCCTCTTCATTGAACAATCCCATGTTTTTAGCAATCCTGGTGATAATGTGACCTTAACAGATGTATGTGTCACCCTTTGCTGCAGCCCTGGCTCCAAGGTGTTGTGCAATAATCCAAATTACATTCAGGTGCCTCAGTGGATGTTTCTTATCAAAAGCATGTAGAACCCACAAATAATCTTCCAAAACAAACTCTTCATAATATGATCTATGCAAGACAAATTGCACTAGAATCTTATCCAACACCTGTAATAATGGTCTTTTGATTAAAGAAACTCTTTTCCTCCCATAAATCCTCTTATCTTCTCAACTGATCTCCATCCAATATTCACTTGCACTGAAATCTATTTTACTTCTTTCACCATGCATGATCAGATATTTTAGTTTATCATTGCAAGCTTCCTCCTCAATTATTTGCCCAAGCAAAATTCCAAATTGCATCAATGTCACTGACCTCTCATCACCTCCTAGCCTAAAGCTGAGAAATGAGTCAGTCTCAATCCCTTCATTTATAATCTCTTTTTTCACTTTTAAACTGCTAAAAAATTCTAAACATCACTCTTTATATATGGGGATTGATACTCACACTATTTTTATTGATGCACACACGATAAGTATGCATATAGCATGTTGTAACATGTGCATTAATAATGTCATATTATGGTGTGTGCATCAAAATAAATGGTGTGAGTATCAATCCCCTTTATATGTTGGCTCTCTGATCTCCAAAGCCCTCTTCCACATTGTAGATGTTAGAATTTTCCCCTGAATACCATTCTGACTAGTAGCATGTCTTCCAATAGCTCAAAACATCCTAAATTCTTGATGATTCTCCAGTCTACAATTTTTGGATGTGTATCTCTCTTTCGCATTGTTTTTCCAACATACTATTGAGAACCCGATTTTTAGTTTTTTCTACTCCGGTCCACAGTAGATTAGGGTGTTCCTCTGGTTTCCTTTTTGGCTTAGGATCATTTAAAGCCCCTCCTGTCCTTTTCACAATGCAAGAGCTTCCTTCTCCTGACATATTCTATTGAAGTAATCACAAAGAAGTATGATTAGTGGTTAGAAAGCATAAACATATCATATGTGAACAATTAAGCAAGTTGTATGCATTCTGTAAACAAATTTTTCAAGAAAAGCGGTTTGACTACAAATACCGGCAGTTACGCGAAAGTTTTATAGGTGAGAAGTCCAAGTTCGGCGATTTTATCAAAAAGATCCGCGGTCTTGGCCATAAAGTCCAACGGTTCTATTTTGTTATGACAAGAGTGCTATGTTTTTGTTGTCCGCGAACCTTTTGAATGCAACTAATCATCCAAAGACTCAGTGCTCAATTATCAAATATATAATAGGCATCCTATAGTTCCTCCAACTAAAGAAAAAGTGACAAGTTGACTACATTTTCATATAATTATCTCTATTCATTACAAGTCTATGTCTTAAAATTTTGATTATTTTGGCTCCTGGAGTCCCCGTAATTAAACAAATTGACAAAAATTTATCCACTAAAAGTGTATGTTTAAAGAGGCATTGCTAAATGAAGATTTTAGAAAGCTGGCGCAACATGCGTTTTAAAGTTCCTCGTATGTTTACAATAACAATAATACATCAATTATAACTTTAATTTGATTAAGCCGTACATAGATATTTTTGGTTAGAAAGTATATTACTTTTATTTTATATGAATTGACGTATGAACATGAAAATGATTTGAATGATTGGATTGAAGTGAAGTCACACCCCTCAAAAAACATATGGTCGATATATGCACCAAGTAGATGGCATTGGTTCCGAACTTCCAATTATATGTAGTACAAAACACTACACGTTGCATATGTCTATTTATATCTTATAAATCTGTAGAACAACGAATGACAACGAAATACATGGTACATAAAGCCAATAGTTTTTATAGTAAGGTAGATAGATAAATAAAGTCGTCGCTTGCTAATTAAAAATTACCGCATTGCATGGTCTTTAATCTGCGAATACTAGCTAGTCAATCACATGTATGACTCATTTCTATTTACATTGTTTGCTAGCTTTTATATAATGTATATGTAAAGAGACTAAAGTAAAATTAATTATTTACTTGAGGGTATGAGAAGGATCAAATATGAAAGCAAACTCTATTTCTAATGACGATATATATGTAATTAGTGCCAAGGAGAATTTCAAATGCAAAGACCAGCAACCTAGCTCAAAGTGAGCCCTTGAACAAAATGAGGACTCGACATTTATCTGCAAATATTGTTTTTTTACTCTTACGTTTGTTAACAATCTACACTCTCTGCGTTTAGCGATTCTGGAGTGTTTGGTACGTACGTTACTCATTATCATTTATATATGTTCAATAATTCTTGACCAATAAGGCAATGACGATTCTATATGTTTTTCCTCTTGTTCGGTTATTACAGTATATGTTTTCTAATAGTGCCAATAACAATGATATTGCTTATGCTTATGCTTATGCATTCTGTTACTATACATTATGTAATACATTATATCATGGGGTATTAATATGTAACAAGCTAAACTAGAGAAGCTATCTAATGCTTGTTTGTATAATTTTAACATTAGAAATTTAGTAAATAAAGAAAACGTTTAATAGTATATTTTTCGTCTGTTATCTTAGTTTAGTCGGCTTCTTTTTGTTCGGGTCTCTTGTGTTCATTTAATTGCTGCCAGTGCTCGATACAAATTTATGATCTAATGTTCCGTGATCGAACTTCACTTTTGTTGTTGTAAATGTTCAACATAGATTAGGGGGTGATTTGTTTAATATAATTAGATTAAATTTAAACTAGAGCAACTGGTTTAAGCTTGTCTTGAAAGGCAAGGAAGATGTCGTATGGTGGTTCTTTGCTGGTTCAGTTTTAGAGCCTAAAAGTCCTAGCCGACAATGGAGAGGTTTTCTATCCTCTCTCCTTTATGAATATAAGTGAGGTGATGCCAGTTCTTATAGTTTTTTATTTTATCTACAATTGTTAGCTTTTATTGTTACTCATAAAGTGGTGTTCGCGGTCGTCGAATGTTTAATGTTTTGAGAAACCTTAAAAAGAATAATTATATTTATCTAATATAAATTTAAAATTTACCTGTTTTACAAATGAACAATACAAATTTACAATGATTTTACGACATCTTTGAAAAAAATGCCATTTTACTTTTAGAAAATATAAAATTTGACCCATTTTAAAGCATATCACAAGTATCGCATTCTATCGATCTAAAGGTCTATCACAAGTTCACAACGATGGGTTAATTTTTTAAAAATATACTTTACTTGCCGCTTTTTATTTTATTTTCATGTAGCGTATTTTTGTATCTTACTTTTAAGTTTCGTTATTTTAGTGTATTTTACCATTCCATTTGCATACTCTTTGGTACATAATGAATAAATCTCCGTAGGGGTAACTTTATTATTGATCGGTATTTATATATTATAACTTTAATGGGCTTTAAACTCACATCGGGCTTGAGCCATATTTTCATCTAATACTTTCTCACAGTCCGAGCGATAAAATCACGAAAACTCGGACTAAAGTAATAAACTAGAAAAGAAAAACAACACATTAATATATAAAAGCATAACTTTAGTCGACTCTTAACAAAATCATACCAACGGTCGAATTTAGTCAACTGATACCAACAGTCGGCTAAGTCGACTGGTAAGAAAACCGTACCAACAACCGACTTTAGACTCCAGATGCCATGGTCAACTTTAATCGATCGATATAGCCGCATCGAACAATCGACTAACAAACAAACGATAAGACAACTAAACTTTTATTTTTTTATTTAATTTTTGAAATTGTTGCGGATGATAAAGATTACTGATATCCCTCTTCTCCCTTTCTTCATTAGCTTGGGTAGAACTAAAATAAAGAGGGATAAATCCTCTGTGGTGTCGTCTCACGATATCCCTCCGATGAATAGCTTCCCCTCATTTATGATAATGAGTCCATGTTTTATTTTGTTTCTCTCTCAAGAAATCAAGTGATGATGATGAGAGAAAGTATGTATATTATTATTATTATTTATTTATTTTTCTTGAAGTATAGAAGCGATTATGGTGGCAGAAGGACTAGGTTTAGAGATGGTGATGTGGGTTAGGGTTTGACGGGGTAGCATAGAAACGGCGGCTCAACATAGCCATCTAAGTCTAATCAACCTGCTCTGATACTATGTTAGACAATGAACACCTTGTGGGTGTAACTTTATTATTGATCGATATTTATAAATTACAACTCTAATGGACCATAACTACACACTAGGCTTGGGCCATATTTATCATTTGATACTCTTATGGTTAAAATAACACACACAACTGCAATATGATATGCCAAAAAGCAATGTCTTAAAAAATGTTTTTATTGATCCGATTTAGTCAACGGGTCACCAGTTCAACCGATTGAACCAGTTTGATACATATATATAGTTTTTCTCTATATTTACTATGTAGTGTTGCACGATCCTATGATATATTCGACTTTATTCCTACATTTCATTGAATCGGTTAGGAAGATTGAGACTCTACTGATAAACTTTGTTTTTAAGTTTAATATCTATAATAATATAGCAAAGATTTGCAAAGGTTGTCCTTGTGGTTTAAGGATGGGTCAGAACGATGGTTAATAAAAATTTAAAGTGTAACTTCTTAATAGAGTCATTTAACGACGGTTAAGTCAAAGACCAAAATGCACGTAATCAATCGATAATATCATCTTGCACTTAATGAACCAAGGATTAAACGTATATTTTATAAGACGATTTTGAATTTACTCTTAAAACTATATAACTATATTAGTTGGTGTTTTTAAGATAGCTTATAACTTTAATTTATTATTTTATAAAATTTTAACTAATATTAGCCTTCACCATTTTAACTTGTAAATTATACTTAGAAAGGTCGATGCAAAAGAAAAAGGTTTTGTGATATTTCTTCTTATTAGTAAGATATCTTTTATAAGTAATAGTTTACAAAAATCATGACCGGGTTTGGTTTATCAAACTGGGTCAATCAGGGTCAATAAAAAAATCGCGATTTAATCCGGATCTCAAACAAAAAAAACTCGATCACATTCGGCCCGATTTTTAAATCGGTTCTCGATTCAATCGGTTGAACTGACCAAGTCAACCCAGATTTTAAAACATTACCAAAAAGACTAAACTCAAAAGTAAGATTAACCAAAAAAAGAAATTTTTACTACACTACACAAAATTAAAAAGATAGCGATATACATTTACAGATAATTACCCTATATTTACCTGACATAAGTCAAAAGTAATATGCATTTACAAAATTAAAAACATAATTCGTAACAATCAATGTCTTACTATAAGAACCGATATATTGATCAATATTTCAATTGAATTTTTCTTAACTTTTTGTTGTAAATATAAAAAAAGTTTAATTCACACTACCTTACAGGGTTACAATTTCTAGTTGGTACCGCAATGAGAGTCCAATCGCACCAAACTTTAAATGTTTAAATTAACTGAGTATGCACGAAGTTAAAAATTAAGTTGTTCTAATTAAACAAAGATCGATCACTGTGATATACTCTCTGTAAGTTTAATTTATTGAATCTTATTAATAGAGTAAACAAAATCAAAATATATTCAGACGTAATTTACCTCTAGAATATATATTCAAAATCTACAATTATACACACGTACGTTTCATTAACCTAAAATGAACTTATATTCCAAATAAGGGAATTCACCCAATATATAGGCCAACTGTAACCAAATAAAAAAGGAAAAATTACTGCCTTCAATTCTTGAGACCAGGGTAGGTAGGTTGATTTTGCATCTGCTGAAACATTGCAGCCATTCTACTATAACCTTCCATCGTCATTGGCTGAAAGCATAGACAGTATTATTCAATTCATTAACACACAATTTGCATGCAAACTTGCAATACAAGAAACTAAGAAACTATTCATATAACAAATTTGTTTGGCTAATAATTAACCTGTGATTGGCATGCAAGAAATGCAGCCATTGGATCATTATGGTTCGGAACTTGATCGCATGTGGTGTTCATATCCCATGAAGCCATTGTCGGTTGCATAAAGTTGGAAGGGTGGAAGACTGGCGGCATCCCAGGGATGTTGGGGCGATTGCCGCTGATGGAATTCAAGTCCATGATTCCTGGCATCCCCATTCCCATCCCCATACCCATTCCCAAACCCATGGGGTTCATCATGGCCATTTGAAGTTGTTGTTGTTGCATAGCTAATGGCATCATCATAGGTGACATGTTCATTCTATTAATCATATTAATTTGTCCTTGTAATTGTTTGAGGTATTCGATCACTTCATCAAGCATCGAGGCTTTGTCCGTCTAAAAAGAAGATACAATATAACCTTTTTTATGCTCGCCCAAACATAAAAATGCATATTTGAACATAAAAGTGGTAGCAAAATACTATCAAGTCTAGTTTTATACCTTATTAGCAGTTGGAACGAGTTTTTGTAATGTTTTCATCTTCTGATTGATCTTGTCTCTTCGTTTCTACATATTTGATTCATCAACACTATGTTTCGTTAGACAACATCATTTCATTAATAAAACAATTCCTATTAAAGCAATTTGACCCTCAAAATTCATATATAAAAAATGTACCCGCTCAGATTGATTATGGACTGCAGCCGCTCTACTTCTCTTAGTCGAGATCGATGATTTTCCTTTTCCTTTCTTCTTTTCATCCACTTCATTCTTCTAAATAACCAATTATATATATTTCAGATAACTAATCAAACAGAAGCAAATGATATACACATATTGTTATAGCATCAAAATACTCTTATAATAAGACTTGAGTATGAACTTTTTGCTACAAATATTTTCTTATAGAGATTTCTATACGAAAATGTTATTCTTAATGGTATACCTGAGGTCTACTATGACAAACAGAATCATGTTCGTCAGGAGATGTCGATTTAGTGGACTGTTGTTTACCGGAAACAGTATTTTCCGGAGAGCCCGTGGAAGTAGAGGTGAGCCCTTTCAGACCCAGTTCCCTCTCACATGTTTCAGCAGTCAGCTGTCGGCTACTTTCCATTCCAAAAGTCGCACTGCCACTCCCACTGTGGTCCCTACAACTGCTCCACTCATGTGTGGCTGCGCCACCTTGGGCCGTCATGTGGTCCCCATACCAAGACTGGTCACCATTACATGACCCCACGCGTGTAGAACAATTTGTTGGGACACCATTTGTACCAGACATTAGCGCGTGGGGTTGTGTATTAGAGCTGGGGACCAACGCGTCCATTGTCACGGTGCCAGAGGCACTAATAGTACCAGCTGTGACACCAGAACTGTGATGGTGGTCTAGCCATGGGACAAGGTCGTCAGAGTAAATATTGATATGAGATTTTTGTTTTGGTTGGAGGGTGGCTTGGTTGACAATGGCCTCCAGAGTCTCGGCCGCGTGTGGCTTGTCCCAAGTGTATTTGGTGAGATTAGCGGTGTTGGCATGGGATTTGTTAACCACACGCGGTGGCCCTAAACCGTGCATGGCCAATTGTCCGTTTTTCCATGTTAATTCCGCTACTTCATAATCTAGTCTGCAAGAACAAGAGTTAGAAAACAGTGATAAGGAAACCTACCAAAATTCTTTCGTTTCTAGTGTTTTGGTCGTATTAAAAGTTACAAACAATACATTTAAACTGAGATTCTTTGGTTGAAAAGTGCTTAATTACATTATAACAAAACGATCATTAACATGATATGGTATTAGTCAACTCTAACAAAAAGTAAAGACAAAAGTCTAAGCTATTCTGCTGTATATAAATTTTCTTTTTTAACGACAATTGTGGCTACATGGCTCCTAGCCCAGAAGGCGTAGCGAGCCCACACAACCATGTTGGGTCCAGCCCAGAAGGCAATGGCAACCTTCCCTTTACGCACGCGGAAGGAAACCCCTATCGCCCTAGACAAGACTCGAACTTGAGACCTTGCTTAGGAAGGTAAAACCTCTATATCGCTAGACCAGAGACCCTTTGGTTTTTGCAGTATATAATTAAACTAGTCTTTTAATATTAAATGCTAAAAAGTGCAACTATATTCGGATTAATTAAATCATAGCATGCATGTAACTGTAATTGTAGTTAGGAATTTAAATCTCTTATTTTCAATTCACAAGTAACATATGTTTCGAATCACCGCAACACAAAAAGGAGTTTTCAACATTAGAATTGATATCATCCAAAGGAAAAAAACAAAATTAACTTACGATAACTCAAAAACGATAAAATGCATATATATCCATTTAATACTGATACAGAAGGTCATGTGCAAGAGAAAAATAACGAACTACGTACGTTGGAACATCAAGAGTTGAGGAAATGGAATTGGAAGGAGGTAAGGAGGCTTTGTTTCGAGCAGGGTTCGAATTATTGCGAGAGTTATTCTCATGATCAACATCCCAGCTCGGTACACACTGATTCATACTTAAAATTTGTGCAGCTCAAACCAACAATGCAAAGAGAGTCGGACAAAACTAAATGTATTAGGTTTAGAATTTGTGGTGTATGATCATATGGAATAAGAAATGGTAACAGCTGCCTTTTGGCTGTAGGTGCTACATATATGGACTAGGACTACTTGCCTTACTTGGGGTCACATTTGAGAGCAAATTGCTTCACATCTTAACTGCATTTATTATTGGGTTAGAAGTTATGATAAGAACAATGTCAGAAAGCGAAACATAAGGACCACCAATTATTTATTATTATTGCACAAAATATTCGAAAACAATCATCCAAAACTAAAAGTAGAACATACTGTTCCATATTAATTTACGAATATATTCGGATATGTTAACGTACGATAGCGATATGCTAAAGTTACTACTATTAAATAATTATACTTATAATACAATGTACGTCCATATGTCATGTATAGGCTACCCATACAAAAGGCCAACCTGAAAATATATAAATTTCCTACGATATATTATATCTAGCTTGTAACTCATTATGAGCAAGATCTTGTCATCTGAATAGAAATGCTATTACAATTGGTGTTTTGAGTTTGTTTCTTATCATACTTGAAAATACTTTCATAATGATTGTGGTTACATATATAGTCCTCATTCGATAATTATTTCAAACAGGTTTGTTGAGTCTAAAAATAGGACATGTTCTTAAACTATATTAAATTTTAGAGACCTAAAATGTGAATTAACAAGGATTTCATCACGCGTTTTGCAGTAGACCTAAACCATACATTTTTGTCTGAAAGATGGTGGTACCACGGTTACAAAATTTCTTAACTAAGGATAAAGTTCTCATTTGGTCGAGTTTTGATAAAATTATTTACTTAAGAAACACTAATAACCTATATAGTTGCATTACATATCACATAGGATAGATTTTGCATCAACTAAATTGCATATCAATAATAGTGAAATTGTATTATAAAAAATGTTTCATACACTACAGCGTTTGATGTCTTTGGAGACGAACAAACTCGTCTCTAAAGGTGGAATAAGCCATCATTGAAGTTTTGACGACGGCATGTCGTCGCTATAGAGTCACGTTTAAAACTTTTGGCGACTAAAGTCAAATGCCTTTAACAAGGAAACGTGAGGCCTACATAAATTTTCAATCAAAGATAAAAGTACAAGGGAACAAATATTTAAATTATTAATTAATTATTTTTTTAATGTAAAATGTGAGTTATATTAATCTTTCAACCATTGTACATCATGAGAAATAACATACACTCACTTCGAGCATATCCCATATCAAATACAAAACAGCAATACAACAACAAACAAAACGATTTGATATCTTATATAACTACCATCATGTCCGACAAGACTAAACTCTGACAGTACTTCAAATTATTACGGAGTAATTAATTATATAAGTATATAAAATATAAACTTTTACAATCATAAACGGTTTATGCCGGGGTTCACACTTTTAGTGACGACACATGTTGCCATTAAAATTCCAAACCATATAAGTGATATTCATTTTAACGATGATGCGTGTCGTTGCTAAAAATGGTCTGCAGATAAAAAACTACAGAAACTACAACATTTTCATATTTTTCCAAGAAAAAATCTACCAAAACTCTACTTAGAAAATTACTTAAAACAATGATACAAACTTAAAATTCAAATTCATTCCTCTATTTATCCTTTCCAAAACAATCATACGAAGTCATAATTTTCGAAAACAACGATACGAGCTACTACTAATATGTGCATACAAGTAACAAAACGATGTCCATACAAATACCATAACAAACTCAATCCCTACTCATCATCATAAGCATCATCATAATCACCACCATCACCATTACTATCATCATCATCACCACCACCACTATTATCATCACCTATGTTCTCGCTAGGTCTGGGAACAAACGTTTGGGTGTAATGATTAGGGCTAGGAGCAAACATTTGGGGAGAGGGATGATACACTTGGGGAAGGGGACAATACATTTAGGTAAGGGAGAATACACTTGTGAAAGAAGATGTTTGTTGATTAATTAAAAAAGAAAAAAAAAAAGTTGTTCAAGGCTTTCTGGTTATGTTGAGCAATAACATCACAATCAAACACAAAAAATAACCAAATTCATAAACTATAAATAATTGAATAAAAATAACAAAATCATACTTGATAGCAAGTGGTGGTCGGTTGTGGCAACGACTGTGGTGGCTTGTGGTGACAAAAACACAATCTAAACAATACACAACACAAATTATAACAAACAACAATTATACAAAATTCATTAAAAAATCAAGTAATAATTACACAAAGACAACTATATTCATACTTGAATGTGGTGGTGGGTATGAGTAACATATATGGTTATGGGAAAGCCTACATGTTTTAGGTGGTGGCGAAGGTGTTGGTTTTGGGTTGGCTATTGTGAAGGTGGTAGTCTCGGGTGCTGGTTTCGGGTGGTGGGGAAGGTGGTGTTGATGGTGGCGGTTAAAATAGTGGTGGTGATGTTAATTTGGGGTAGAATCCGTTTCTCTTAAAGGAGAAAACAAGTGTTTGTGTTTGTGTTTGTGTTTGTGTATTGTGAGATCTGGTTAATAATTGAGGTTGACTTTTAGCGACAATGCCTACAACTTTTCGTGACGACATGTCAGTGCTAAAAGGTCTGTCAAAGTCAACCGTATCCATTAATTTAATTTATTATTCATTTAATGTACGTTTTCCCCATGTTTGTAACCTCATTTTACGAAGTTAGTCCTTAAGTTTAAAATCTAATATTATTGTTTGCCCATGTTTAGTAAGTTTTACATAAAACTTTTAACTTTGTGTAATTCGTGGTTAATTATTACAAGCATACTAGATTATCAAGTTTTTGTTTTTTTTTTCTTCGAAGTAACTTATAGTAATGTATTTGCTTAACAACTTAATATTATTTTTGATTACTTATTGATGAGTGTCTAAATCTCATCATTTTATCTCAATTAAAGCAAAACAATAAAACACTCGAAATGCATCAAATGATAAAAATACCACAAATAAGTGTTTTATATGTTTTAAATGCAAAATATCAAAATCGGTGAAAAACGTATCAAATTTGCATAATTGGCGGTTTAGTCCCCCAGTTTCAAAAGTTGTCAAAACAGGTCCTGGTAAAACAAAATAAAGAAAAATGTTATTCAAAGTCCACTGAAATATTCTAAATTGTCAAAATGGTCCTTGAATAAATCTTTTGTTAAAATGCGAGAAAAGGTCCCTGAACTTTCATAAAATGTCAAGTTTGGTCCCTGGAAAATTGAAAATGTCAAAACTGGTCCTTGTACTATTGGAACTTGTCAATATTGGTCCCTTGTAACAACTTTGGAGAAATTAAAGTTTTGGTCCCTCTAGTTTGGCAGATTTACAAGAAAGGTCCTTTTACTAAACAAACCAAATAGACCCTTTACCCATTTTGACCCCTGCCTTAACCCCTTGACCTCCCCTTTTTTGACCCCCTGGTCAAATCCAGTCAACCCAAGCGGTTTCCTCCCAACTGGGTTTCTTCCAACATGGCTGCAACCTACAACACTCACTTTCCCCCGTCCTCTCACTTATCCTTATCCTCTAAACCCATCATCATCACTTTAGCCACCCCCTAGTTGCTAAATCGGACCCTACAAGTCAAATCCACCTTTCCGCCAAAATTGACAAAGTGGTTAAAATCCACAAAAGTTATCCAAAGGCACTAGAACCAAGTGGGAAGTGGTCAGAGGAGAGAGAGAGACATTTTGGAGCTATAAAAGAGGAAGAAGAAGGAGAGAATGGGCAGTAGTTATTTATTATTTTTCTTTGTATGTCGTTTTTTATTAAGTTATATCAATCAGTGTTTTAAAATGTAATTCTAAGCTTTAAATGTATTAAACATAAGCCTCTTGGTCATTGTAACTAATTTCAAGCATTAATTTCAAGGTTTTAGCTAGTTTCATGTTTTTGTGTTTCTTGTTGAAGAACTCGGTTCTTGTTCTTGTATTCAAGCTTATAGTGGTTTCTCTTTAGACTCGAACAAGCTTAGTTGAGCTCTATATAGCTCTTGGTAAGCTTATGACTCAAGTTAAAACTCATTTAGCACTTGGTCGAAGAAAGTCAACACTATGACTGTTGCATCAAAGGGCTCTGAATTGCTCATCTGGATTGGGTTTGGTCTTGGTTTAAGCTCATTGGGTGTGTTTCTAGTCGACTTATGTAAGCTTTAGTGGGTGGATTGGGTAAGAATTTTCTATACCTTGTTTTTTCATTATTTTGAGTTGAAAAATTACCATAGTAGTTCATTTGTAGAATCTGTGTTTTTAGTTGCTTTATTTCTTGATTTTAGGTTTAAATAGGTTAGTGTAAGTGAGATTAAGATTTGGTTTGCTTAGCTTAGTATTTGTAGGATTAAGTTAGTAAACTAGTTACATAACTAGTGTTTGGATTTAGGCTCATCTATGGGATAGAGGTTTGTTCGAGGTTAGACCGGTTGCTTTAGTTCACTATAAACTCAATTAAGACATTTGAAGTTTTATTTTGTACATTACCCTTAAAGTCAAAATCATATGTAATCCTTCTTAATTTGCATATCTGTTAAATTTTCAAATTCAAAACTTGTTTGTGTTCAAAATACATAGAACTAGTTTGCATTAGGTTTAATTTATCTTAAAACATCATACTCAGTCCTTAAATCCAGATCAAAGTTCTATTTAGTCAACTTTTTAGTTTTGTCAAAAAGTCAAATTTGTAACAAATCAGTTTTGAGCCTATCTAGGGTGAATTTTCTTGGGCTCATTTCTGAGCCAATCTAAGTGAAATTGTGGGTTCAATAACTTCAGCTAGTCTATTTTATGATTAGCATTTTTGTCAAATTTTATCAATTTGGTTTAAGCCTCAAACTGGCTTGTCATTATGGGCTTAAGTGCCTGTCAGGCGACCGATCCGCCTGAGTTTTGTGCGGATCTTGCGCCTCACCTGAGCTCTCAAGAGCTTGTATAGGTCTGGTTTTGGATTATGAGGTCTTGGCCAGGTCTACTTTAGGTCACCACATTTGCTTTTTAGTTTCCATCTTAATCAAGTGCTTATTTTTCAGTTGCTAAGTGGCCCCTCACAACTGTTTTTAGCTTTTAACTCAAATCAGCCAAGTCTTAGCAACTTGCAAATCAGAGGTAAAGGCTTGTGAAAACTTGTTGCATTTGGGTTCTTTTAGCATAATATTATACATTTCAGTTGGGTGGCCTTTGGTGTCCATTTGGCTTATTTAAGTGCTTATTTATAAGCATTTTGCACATCAGTTTCAATTTCCTCCACATAAGCACTTGTTTTTCTATTTTTCCTAGATTCCTCATATTATTTTAAGCTTATCTTGAATTTTTCAGATTTTTCCAGTCTTGTTTAGTATTTTCTTGATTTAATTTAATTTTTAGCACTTTTAATTAGCTTTTAATACAAAAATTAAGAAAAGTTTCAAAAAATAATTTTCATTTTATTAAGTTAAGATAAATATAAAAGACAAAAATATTTTCTAGATTTTTCTTAGTTAAATTTGTATTTTTAAGTAATTTAAGTAGTTTTAAATAGTTTTTAATTCCTAGAAAATAGAAAAATATTCAGAAAAATATAAAAATAGTTTTGAAAATTCTTTTTAGTTATTTTAGATTTTTCCAAGTCATAATTTTATTTTTCTAGCTTTATTTCCTATTTTCTTGTAATTTAGGCTATTATTAAATAGTTAGAAATAGTTTTTAATTAATAATAATTAGATAATTAGTTATAAAAATAATTTTCTTTTTCTTAAAATTTTCTTTTATCATTAGGTTTGTAAAAATATCATTTCACATTTTAGGATTAATATTGTGTGAGTTTCACTTTTTCTTTTGATGCGTTCGTAGTTTTTAAATTCAGTTTATAAAACATAAAACAAAACATCATTTTGCAAATAGTGATAGCGTTTATTTAATATTTTTATCTTTTAATTTCCTTTAATTTGCATTTAAGCCCACATGGTTTATGGGCTTTCTCTTTAGGTATAGATCAATCACTATCCTTTCCGTTCAAATCCTCTCGATCACTTTACGTTTGACTATTCTCGCATGACTCGTTGGGACTTAACGACAGGGAAACACTATACTCTCGATCTTCATTGCATTTGTGCTTAAACTGTTTTAAGTTTGTTACGGTCGGCCATTCACTTGAGTGGGGCTTGGTGATAAAACTTGACGGTTTAGGGCGGATCACTTATATTTTAGTTTTATATGTACAAAACAATTTATTTAGTAAGAATTAAATCGACTTAAACGAGAATAACATATATTTTTCTCATGTAAAACTACGCGTCTCTCGGCGAAGCGAGGATGAAAATGTCCTCGTAAACTACAATTGTAATACCATGTATGTAGACAAATCTGCTTTAAAAAGAGCTAGCTTTCTACATAATTTGAAGAAAGAACATCGATCGTGATAAGTGAGCACGGTGGAGGAGACGAACGACACGCCATTGGAAAATTTTTGGTCCAATGGCACTGTCGTAGTGCACCATCATCGGCGCCGTTCACACGCCATTCACCCCTTCGTGGGTGGATGCGCTAACGTCGTTCATTTTTTTTTAAATCTAAATGTTATAAAACAGATAGAATGCAACGGCTAAAAAAAATATTTTTTTCATCTATAAATACCCACTTTTAACTTATATTTTCAAACATTCAAACAAATTCACAGTTTATATACAGTTTCGCATACAATTCAATCTTCTCTTCCAAAAATGTCACAAGAAAACAACAATTGGCTCATGAACATTACATTTCATCCCACTTCTTCGGCCGCTAATTCGAGATCCCCAACGCCCGCTACACCATCATTCGCCCGCCTATTTCTTCCAAACACCCACAAAACCCGCTACCGTCATTTGCACAATATGCAAACCAAAAACAATCAATTTCACATTATTCTTCCAAATATCGATATTTCCCACAACCCGCTTTCACACCACAAAATTTACAAATGAATCAAGATCATTATAACCAAATGTATTTAGTCCAAATTCAACATCAATACCCATTTCATAACTTTGGAGCTCTTAGTAATTCTTCACAACCGACACAAATGATGCCACCACCACCACCACAATCGGCACATAACTTGTTAGGATTTAGTAAATCCAGTTATTAAAGTGTCGGTCACCTCAAGTATATGTAATCGTTAGAAAGCTCGTAGTCGCAGATTATTTAATGTTAGTTAGTATTTAGTTTAGTAACACCGTGGAGGACAGACGGGTCTTTACCCACTGTATGCCCGATCCATGACCGTAGGTGGCGTTTATGTAAGATACTATAAATACCTCTACCTCCCAAGGTAGAGGTTGGAGCTCATAATAATACTTTTTACTTTCTCTCACTAAGTTCCCAAACCTCTAAACTTTTCTCTCTAAAACCACATAGTATCGCCCATATTTGATCATGGTTTGATGTGTTTGTGAAATCAATATGTTACAAATGGTATCAAGAGCCATGGTTTGATCATCTCTTACATGTCCTTGGATTTCTAGTGGTTTTATATGGTTTTGGGTTTGAAAAAGTTTAGTGGTTTTGCACCATTTGGATCATTTCTTGTGTTAAAGTTTGAATTTTGATTGTATTTTTGTGTTTAGAATCATTGTAAGTGCTTGGGTTTTGATTTAGAAAGCTTGAATCAACGTGGTTGGGCTTGTTTTGGATTGAAAAGGGTTGTGTTTAAGTTTTTCTAGCTAGCGACTTGACTCTCGGATAATTTTTCTTCAGAGCGACTTGCTTCTTTAGTTTTCGACTTGTAGTTGAAGTGGTAGTGACTTGAGCTCTAGCGACTTGTCTATTGAGACAAGGCGACAAATAGTACAAAGTAGTGGATGTACCACTTCGTCTAGCGACTTGTTCAACGTAGCGACTTGTCTTTACTATTCTCAGCGACTTGACTTTGTTGTGACTAGCGAGTTGCTATTTAGCGACTTGGCCTCTTAGCGAGTTGTTCCTTAGCGACTTGCCCACTTAGCGAGTTGTTCTTTAGCGACTTGTCAGCTTAGCGAGTTGTTGCTTTAGTGACTTGTGTCTAGCGACTTGGTTCACAGCGACTTGAGCTTTTAGCGAGTTGTTATTTAGCGACTTGGTGACTTAGCGACTTGTCTTCAAGGGTTATAGCGACTTGGTTGATTATTGTTTCTAATACGGTTTTCTCTTGATTTAGTAAAATCCGTGAAAGAATCTATTTCCGGTTTAATCATAGAGTTATAAAATCCGTGAAATCAGTAAACATGTCTACCAACGTGCTGCAATCATCTCTTACGTCAGGCGGGGACGTTCAAGCATTGGATCGGATACTCGTCCACCCATTCTTGACAGGCCGACTATGACTCATGGGCTCAACGAATTAGGTTGTATTGTGCGGGAAAGGAAAATGGGGTCAACATTCTCAAATCGATTGATGAAGGACCTTATCAAATTGAGACCACCGAGATGTTCTTGAAAGCGCTACGGATGGTACGGTGATCTTAGGTTTAGACGGACCAAAGACGTTGATGAGCTCGGTGATAAGGAGAAAAGAGATACGATGCTGATATCAAGGCTTCAAACATTATACTTCAGGGTCTTCCAAAAGATATCTACAAGCTTATCAATCACAACACTGAAGCCAAGGCGATTTGGGATAATGTCAAGATGCTTCTCTCATGTTCTGAATTGACTAAGGAAGACAGAGAATCACAACTGTATGATGAATTTGAGCACTTTAAAATGAAACCAGGAGAAAGTGTCAATGAATATTATGTGAGGTTCCACAAGCTTGTGAATGACATGAGGAATATCAAAATGACTATGCCAAATATTCAGCTAAACTCAAAGTTTGTGAACAACATGAATCCCGAATGGCACAAATTCGTCACCTCTATGAAGCTAACCAAAGGATTAAAAAACCCCAACTATGAGCAATTGTATGCCTTCCTACTGCAGAATGAGAAGCATGCTATGTTTGAACGAATGATTCTTGAAAAGTTCAAATCTGATCAGGGAGAAGCAAGCTCATCAAATGATTCAACAACATTCTACACCAATGTAGGGATTACTACCAAAGCTTCATAAGTCATACCTACTGGAAACGGTAATCACAAACTCATTCCCGATCCAAGGTTCAAGCAACCTGATGCTGATGTAGTCATGGAACACTTCATCAATCAACTAACTCTTATGGTTAAACAAAACTTGACCCTTACTCCACATACTAACAATCTTCACACTAACAATGAAATCAGAACTGCATCCAATCTTCACAATCATGCTATTGTCAGAGATGGAAAGGTTATGATGCAACCGATTCAAGGAAGGCGGTATGAGCAGGGAAGAGGTGGAGTTGGTGGAGGTATGTGGCTAATCGAATCGTGGAAGGAATGAAAATCAAGGACAAGCAAAGCCAATCAAGTGCTAGCTGTGGTGGTGATGGACACATTGCAAGGCGCACATCTCCAATCGCCCTCAAAATACGAGTATTTGGGGACAAGATCTTCTTTGGTGCAAGCTCGGGACGATGGTGCGGTTTTGGATGAAGAAGAGTTGTTGCTTCTTGCTGAGAAATGCCAAAACCTATGATCTTGATGTGGATGGCGACCAATTCGGAAATAGGTCACAATCATCAAAATGCCTTTCAAGTAGGCGTGTGATGCATTTGACTCGATGTCGATGATGAACCTACGCGAGAAAATCTTCTTGGCTAACATTTCACCAATGGTCTCTCCAAAGTCTCGTCACCACAACAGTGATCCATTCAAAGATTCAATCATTTGAGGTATTAAAACTATACGATGAAGTGGATGAGCAAAAGATACATAACAGTAAAATCTCTTGAAACTTATGAATCGGATCTGAGATAATGTGGGTAATAGTAATATTGTCCCATATGATCAATATGTGACACAAAGTGAAAGTGAGATTATACCAAGTGATGCATCTTCTGCGGTCAATGATGACTATGTTTTTGATGAATATATCGCATGTGCTCTGATGATTCTGTTATCTACGAAATGAATGCCTATAAAGAACAAGTTGCTATTTATGAACAACGTGATAAGTTTGAGTTAACTACCCGTGGCGAAATGGATGACCAAATGCGTACAATTATTAGAAAAAGTAATTTTAGAGAAGAAGTGTTAAAACAAGAGTTAAACTTCTTACAAGAAAAGCTTTCTAAAACTGTTAAGCAAAAGCAAGAGATTCAAGATAATGTTAAAATACTTAAACAAGAATTTAATGCTAAGGAATCAAAACTTTTGAATGACTTTTCTAATCTAAAAACTTTGAAAAACAAGCTTGAAAATAAGTTGTACATACAAGGGAATACCATTCAGACTGCTCACATGATCACTAAGCATAGAGTCTTTAGCGATAAGCATAGTATTCCTCCAGTAGAGGAACCAAATCCCGAGTATTGTAAAAGAGCTAAAGCTTTCCATCCGATTGTATATGATGGTAATGAGATCCTTAAGCCTAGGCAAACACCTTCATGTATTGGAAGCACGGAAGGGGATAGAAAATTAGATGATGCCTCTAGGGAGAAAATGGATACGAAGCTAGAAGATCTTGAGTGTAAAAAGAATAACATAACGATCAAACCCCATGATTACACAAAAGAAAATTGGATCTCCCTAAACAGGTTTAAGCCTCAAACTCAATTAACCCCAGAACAAATTTTTTGGAAGAAAGACATGGATAAGCAAAAGCAAACATACTTGTTGAAACAAACACTCCCTTAGGAAAATGCTGCAGACTCACGTGTATCCTCCGACGCCAATGCATTTAGTTCCTAGAACTATTTCCACTAATATCAAGACCTTAATCGATCGTATGTTGTTTATCAACTATTCATTGATTTTGAGAAGACATGTAAGAAGAGAATCACACCTACAGGGGATAGCGAAGGGAAAGGGGTTTGAGCAAACTAAAGAATTTTATTTAAGCGAGGTCATGCCTTTCTTTAAACAATTAAAAGGTCAATTTGAGAGTCTTCAAAAAGGGATTAACTAAGATATCAAAGAAATGGAAAAGGAATTTGATGCAATGATAGTTGAGGTAAATGATTATGAACGGGAACTCAAATATAATGAAATTGAAAGGAAGAATCTGCATATCTTAAATGAGAACTTAGTATTAAGTTGTGTGGCTCAAGATGTGTTTTATACTATTACTAAGCATTCTATTACGGCTTCTCAATTTCATGAATTAACTGTTTCCTTGAAAGTTTCCCATGATCGAGTCATTGAGCTTGAAAACAAAAACTCGGAACTAAATGAGAAAATTGATCATGATGATCACGATAATTTGGTAAAACATTTTTCTAAGCTAGAAGTTGAACATTTTGATTTGAAACTAAAATATCAACATCTCAAAGAAAATGTCAAAACATCAAGACATCCTCAAATGTTCGAGTTTGATGCACTTTTGAAATAAACAAAGCGTGTGAACGATTCAAGCTCATTGTAACACGATCGAAAATTTGAAAGCCCAAATTTCATAATTAAAGGGTGAAAAGAACAATGTGGTGGCTCCCAAATGCCTCCTCCTTTAGATTCTCGTGTTCTCAAACTTTTCATCTTCAAAACTTGGTTAATGTTTTACAAAAGGAAAATGAGAGTTTTCTAGAAGAAAATAAAAAGTTAAGCGACACTTTAAAAAGTTATATGATTCAATGAAAGTCACTCGTGACAAGAACAACGAAAAAATAACGTCTTTACAAAAGGAAATTGAGAATCGAAGAGTCGGTAAAAGGAAAATGCCACTTGTCTTTAATGAGAATGTTGCATCAAAGTCATCTGCAGACTCTAAATATCTTTGTATTTGTTAAATACATTCCTCCTCATCTTAGAAATAACGAACTTGTATTTCATAACTATTTTGCTCACCTTAAGGATAGTCTAGAATGTCTCCGTGAGATTGTAGAAGAGGATTTCATAAACAAGCCTCTTGATAGTGAAATTAGGTTTGCTTGCATTCAGGCCAAACGATCTCAGGAGCTGTTAGAATGTTTAAGAGCAACATGTCCTAAATCCTTATGTGAGAAAGATAAAGCTGTGATGCCTTGTTCCATTCCTAGTGCTAAGCATACAAACCATTCCATACCCAGTATTAAGAAAGTGAATTTTAATGTGCCTTCAAGTAGCTCGGATCCTAGCACTTCTAAACTGGAATTGCAAAAAGTAACAAAACCAACTAATGTTCCCATTCCCTCTACGGGAGTGAAAGTGATACCAAAGCGAGCGGTCAAAGCCTCAAGGCAACACAAAGAATGATAGGACCTTGCAAGCTAGGAATGTTCGATGGAAGAGTAGAAGATTACCTTAGGAACAATTTGAATAAAGCAGATCGTGTTGATTCAGGTGTTAGCTCTAAGCATCTTTGTAATTAATCGAATTCTACTACTTTGGCAAAACATGTAATGATGATTGCTTGGTTTACATTACTAATCATGTATGTGGTGTGAATGAGTTGATTAATCTTTGTTAAATGCCCTGTTAAAATTGTTAATGCCAAAAATCAAGCTAAAAGGCTAGAAAGCAATGGCGAAAGAAAGTTAAAAACATTGGAAACCCACGGGAAGAAAATTTAGTAATATAGGTTATCAATGGATACCCCTGGCATAAGTTTAATCTTAATGAGTCGTGCCATAAATTTTCTAAGTAAATGCCCATTAGAAAATGGATGCCCTCTTGGTAGAACTATTCCTTTAAAAGTTAACATACTTTGAATAGGTCAAATCACGGACACTAGCCTTGCATCTATCCACGATGATTCCATTGTTTCTACTTCTTGTGTGGTGTTCCAATCAACATTTACTAACCAAATGGAACCCATTCTTGCATGGGATCCCAATTATCGATTATCCATTCTTGTCATGTTCAACTGCGGATCGTTCAAATCGTTACGTGGTACCGGACTCTGTTGTTCCAAGCATATATTTGGAGATCGCTCATGACTCATGAACTTCGTGAGTAAATTCATCGGGACTATTAGATTCGTGAGCGACCATTTTGGTGCAATTATGGGTTATGGAGACTATGTTGTTGGCGATAGTGTAATCTCCAGGGTATATTATGTTGAAGGTCTTGGTCATAACTTGTTCTCTGTTGGTCAATTATGTGATTCCGATCTAGAAGTGGCTTTTAGAAAACATACTTGTTTCGTTAGAGAACTTGATGGTGTGGAATTGTTAAGAGGAACTCGTGGTTCAAATCTATACACCATCTCTATCGAAGACATGATGAAGTCTTCTCCAATTTGCTTGTTGTCAAAGGCTTGAAAACAAAGTCATGGTTATGGCATCGTCGTCTCAATCACTTGAACCGGCACCATTAATAATCTTTCCGAGAAAGGATCTTGTAAGAGGCTTACCCAGTTAAAGTATGAAAAGATCATCTTTGTTCGGCATGCCTATTGGGAAAAAGCAAGAAATATGCCCCAAACCCAAACCCAAACCCACAAACTCGATAATGGAAGTTCTTCATACCCTTCATATGGATTTGTGCGGACCAATGAGAGTGCAAACGATAAATGGGAAGAAATATATTTTAGTCGTTGTTGATGACTACTCTCGATTTACTTGGGTAAAGTTTTTGAGGACAAAGGATGAAACTCGGATGTCATCATCAAACTTATCAAGCGACTTGAGTTCGACTCAACAATCTTGTTAGAATTGTTTGAGCAGACAATTGCACGAATTTGTTAACAAAGACTTAAGTTAATTTTATGAAAGTGTTGGAATCGGTTATCAAAGAAGTGTTCCACAAACTCCTCAACGAGCGGTGTAGTTGAAAGGCGAAATATCACTCTTGTGGAAGCTGCAAGAACAATGCTAATTTATTCAAAGGTTCCAATGTTTCTTTGGGTGAAGCCATTGCCACCGCTTGCTACACCCAAAATCGTTCTCTTATACACACCTCTCATGGAAAACTCCATACGAACTTGTCCATAAGCGAAAACTCGATCTCTCCTACCTTCGTGTTCGGTGCTTTGTGCTATCCAACGAATGACGGTCAAGATTTAGGTAAATTAAGAGCTAAAGGCGGACATTGGGTTTTGTAGGTTATGCATCAAACAAGAAGGATTACGAATCTACAACAAAAGAACTCGAGATATCATGGAAGCTATTCACGTCACGTTCGATGAGTTGTCGGGCAAATGGCTCCGGGACAATCAAGTTCGGACCCGCATCACAACCTTCATTAAGTAGTCCCATTAGTTCTTCTCTTGTAAAAATCTCTCACCAAAGAACTCCTTATGTACCTCCTTGAAGATTATTTGAAGAAATTGTTTGATCCAATGTTTGATGAACATTATGAGCCAATTGCTAATGATCTATCAAATCTATCATCGAGGTTGCTCTATCCCTCGTCAATGAAGTTAACCCCGGTTTCTATGTCATTAGGTCGGCGCTGCTGCCGATCACTCTGTCTCATCAACAAATCCTCGATCATCGAGTGTACATCATGGAATTGTTTTGGCACCTATGATGGAGATAATCCCTTTGCTACTCCGAAGATGCTCCCTTTGAGAACATATTTGCTCTGAACCATCATCGAACCATCTTCATCGAGGAGAAAGCGACTCTGCTTCTTGGTTCCTCAACAACAACCACATGAACATCTTAGAAAATGGACACATGACCATCCATTGGACAACATCATTGGAAACCCTCTCGTCTGTATCCACTCGTAAACAACTTGCGATGATGCCTTATGGTGCTTCTTCAACTCCATTACTCTCTAAATTGAACCAAAAGACGTTAAAAGCGCCATGAATGAAGACGGTGGTTGATGCCATGCAAGAAGAATTCATGAGTTTGATCGACTCGATGTATGGGAATTAGTACTGCCTCCGATTGTGCTATGATCATTGCTCTAAAGTGGATCTTCAAAGTAAAACTTGATGAGCATGGTGATGTATTAAAGAACAAGGCTCGATTGGTTGCAAAAGGATACCGTCGAGAGGAGGGTATTGAATTTGAAGAATCATTCGCTCGATTTACGTATTGAGGCAATAAGAATCTTCATGGATAATCTTGCAAGTAAGAATATGGTAGTCTATCGGATGGATGTAAAGGCGGCTTTTCTTAACGGAGATCTTAAAGAAGTCGTCGCTGTACCAACTTGAAGGTTTTGTGAATCCAGAGCATCCTACTCATGTCTATCGCTTGAAGAAGGCTCTTTACGGTTTGAAACAAGCTCCAAGGGCATGGTATGATCGCTATCAAAGTTTCTTCTATCTGGATTCAAACAAAGGAGCATTGATCCTACATTGTTCACGAGAAAGTCGGAAAACATTTAATTCACGTTCAAATCTATGTTGATGATATTATTTTTGCCTTGGTCGACCCCAATAGATATGACCGTTTTTCTAAGGAGATGGGCTCCAAATTTCAAATGTCAATGATGGGACAAATGTCATTTTCTTGGGATTACAAATTTCACAAAGTTAGGAGGCATTTTACCAATCAATCTAAATATGCAAATGAGAATTTAAAGAAATTTGGATTTGATTCTTGTGACCTGTTGACACTCCCATGATAGGCGTACAAAGCGGATGAGGACCACTCGAGGATCATGGTAGATCAAGCGAAATATCGTGGTATGATTGGATCCACGATGTACCTCATGACCAGTAGACACGATATTCGTTCATTTGTATGCATGTATGCTAGATACCAAGCTAAGCCTACCAAAAAGCACTTTGAGGCGGTTAAGCGGGTCTTTCGGTATCTCAAGGAACCATCAATATGGGACTTTGGTACAGAAGGACACCGATATGTCACTAACGACCTATCACGCAGATGCCGATCATGCGGGATGTCAAGATACACGTCGAGCACGTCGGGAGGTGCTCGGTTTTGGGTGATAAAGCTTGTAATTTGGTCTTTAAAAAAGCAGATGAGTACTTCTATATCCTCTAAAGAGGTTGAATACATAGCCATGTCATCTTGTTGTGCTCAAATCCTTTGGATGAGATCCCAATTATCGACTATGGCTTTGAATTCAATAAAACCCTTGTATTGTGATAACAAAGTGTCATTGCTCTCATGCAACAACGTTCAACATTCAAGAGCAAAGCATATTGACATTCGACATCATTTCATCGGGGAAAAAGTGGAAAGCGGTGTGGTGGAACTTTATTTTGTGAGGAGTGAATAGCAGTTAGCGAGACATCTTCACAAAGCTCTTCCTAGAGAGCGTTTTGAGTTTATCCTCCCACGATTTTGTCTAAAGAGTCTACAATGGAAACACTCAAGCGTCTTCAAGAGGAAGGCGAGGAGTAAAGTTTTTCTTCATCCATCTCTTGTTAATATTTATTCAAAAAGCAAAATACAAAATTACAAAACCAACATAAAGCAAATAGAAAAATATAAAACTTTCAAAATCCATAAAATTTGAAAAACTCAAAAAAAATATATATATATATATATATATATATATATATATATATATATATATATATATATATATATATATATATATATATTATCATTTTGTCATGCTTTTCTTGATTCGATAATATCTACGGTCTTTGTCTTTGTCATTCAAAGAGTAACACGGGTCTTTAGATGTTGTTCGAATGTACATATAAAAATGATAATAAAAAATAAAAATTTGAGAGAAAGTAAAACACAAGGCTTATAGTCATTTCAGTCTATAACCCGTTTTTAAAGAAAGAACGAGCCATGCTTTATCTTATGTTTCAAATCCATGCTCGATTCTAAAAACAAATGTTTGTCACCAAAGTGACAAATTTCTTCACAAATATTTTCCTTCTATAAATTCTTGAGAAAATATTTGTTATCTAATGAAAACCAATAGCTTTGAAAAATAACTCGGACTCAATTTTGAAAATCATCCGGACTTGACATTTGTCAAAACCTCTATCTCTCAATCAACAACTTATGTCAATGATTGAGGGGGAGAATGACTTCATTTAAATCAAATGGTTATTTGTCATACAATTGGTTCAGACCAAGGTTTATGTTATGTTTTCAAAAGATATTCAAGCATGTTTAATCTTTGGAGTTTAAAGTCTCTGATTGATCCTTATAGGTTATATGTTTTCATAAGCAAGTCACAATTCTCCTCAAAAGCTTTCAAAATCAATTTAAATCTACAGAGATCACAAATCTCAAATGATTTGAAAATTATGATCGGGGGAGAATTTGTGATTTAAATTGGATTTAAATTGATAATTCGATAAATGGTTTTATAAGTGTTTAGCAAGCTCTCCTCCCTTCATGTGCCAAACGATTTCAAATTTTCAATGCACATGTTAAGGGAGAGCATCTATATCAAACCAAAAAGGATTGAAACGTGATTGATTTGTTTCAATGTGCGAGGTTTTCCTTATATGTGCAAAACATTTTCAAATCTTGATGCACATATTGAGGGAGCAACTTTGAAAACCTCATCCTTTCCAAAATATCAAGTAACAAACTATGAAAATACTAACTTTGATCGGAAAGTGATGTTGATATCTTTAAGAAAATGGTAATCAAAGAAGTGAATCCTTCCTCTTGCCTCCATGTGCCAAAACTGTTTCAAATATTTGATGCACATGTTGAGGGGGAGCTCATTTTCTGAAATATCAAATACAATCCAGGTACAAAATGCTTTGATAACATATCGCAAGTATCTGGATTGATTTTTCAAATGGTTCCAATGGCTGATGAACAATACCAAAAATACCGACCAAATTTACTTTATGTATGGTGATATAAGGATGGTTAGGTTAGGTATTCGTTCCCACGATCCCGCTAGAGCCGGAGGAATCTACCCAGGGACAATCCACTAGATAGTGTAGAGTCCTTAGGTATGATGAGAAAAGGAGAAAAGTGAGATATGGGAAGAGTGCGGATGAGATAGAGCTAGGCTGGAATAAACCCAACAAGGTTCTAGTTATGAAGTCTCGGTAAGCTTCTCAAGGGTTGAAGAATGAAAAAATTGAATGTGAAAAGGGTGAAAGAAATAGCCCTCCAATAATTCAACCTTAGAGGCGTAAACCGGGTTCAATTCATATACTCTTGGTGGTTACCAAGGTAACACGGTATTGAAGACAAGGCGTCATGGACCCAATGACGCACTGCAATACATCTTCCCAAGCCACTCAAGTTCCTCTTAAAAGGGCTTGTTTCATTTTCACGGGGAACCTACATAATCTATCGACTTTCTCTTAGAGTTTGTTGATATTGAAGAAGGAGACCCTCACCCAAGTCTCCGGCATAGGAACCAAATGTGCACAATTGAGTCTAGAGCCACGAGATCATCAAATAAATCTCATTAAGACATTTGTCAATGAAGACTCTCTGTTTCACACATTGTGAAAAGAGAATATATTATAAGAGTCCTCTGAATTATCCCTATGGTATTGCTGAACATCCGAGTGATATGCAAACATATTCACAATGAAGATGGAAAGCCTTCTAGAGCCAACATCAAACAAGCTCTTGGTAGGTGGCATGTGAGATCTATCGATACATCAACCATGTGACAAGCCGAAACGAAACAATGGGCGATTAAAAATTATGAATCAATCCTGGTTCGGGTTATGGATTGACGGATGCCTTTGAAAAACCGATCGTTGTGCCAAAAATTCTTTTCTAACACATCGTGTATTAATGTTTTAAAATTAAAGGTGTTTATGATTGATAATTGATTTACCATAAAACCCTCGTTGTATTGCAAAACCCTTTATATTAAGCAATACACGATTGATTTTCAAATCATTTTCATCAATCGATGAATCTCATTTATTTGGTTCACTCACCCGTGTTGTCTTCTTTGAGGCGTTCGGTTTGAGAACATTTAGAGCATTGTGAAACCACGTCGAGGAGATTCTTGAATTATACGATCACAGCGGACTTGTCGCGATCAGCGGGAACCGTGGGCGTGTACCTCGATTCAACGAAAGTGATCAAGGACACTTTCGGCGCTTTATGCTAAGCGTTGTATGCAGTACACCCAACGTTTGCGGTGATCGGAATGGAGAGGTCAATCCATAGCCGCATGCTCACGCAACACATTCATCTCTAAAGAAATCATGATAAGTGCATCAGCGAATCGATATTTTCACTCCATGCTTACCTTCACTGCGCAAATATCATAAATCAACTAAAGCTTCCGCTACTATGATGAGAAGATTTCATTATCCAGAATGTGAGCATGTTGGTCCAAATGTCACAACATCACATAATGTCAACATTACAAAGGAAGAGTCAGAGATTTATGGTAGCTGATGTTCTCAAAGCTGGCTCAAAACTCATTATCACGTGGATCAGTTAAAGACCTCCACTTGGATTAACCAAACATGCAAAACATGAAGAATTAGAGACTACAAGCTACAGAGCAAAGAACTTTAACAAGAATCCAAGAACAATCTTAATGTTATATCTGTTTGTATTCTTTGTAATTTGAGGTGACCTCCATGAGGAGATTTTAGGATTTAGTAAATCCAGGTTATTAAAGTGTCGGTCACCTCAAGTATATGTAATCGTTAGAAAGCTCGTAGTCATGATTATTTAATGTTAGTTAGTATTTAGTTTAGTAACACCGTGGAGGACGGACGGTCTTTACCCAGATGCACGATCCATGACCCGTGAGGTGGCGTTTATATAAGATACTATAAATACCCTCTATAGAAAACTAGAAGGGGTTGAATAGTTTACCAATTAAAAGCTTTGTTTTGAAACTTATTGAAAATCAATTGATATTGATCTTAGATATGTTAATGAAATATGCAAGCAATATGTAAAGAGTAAATAAGGAAAGAAATGATCAAACCACAACAAGTTGTTTATAGTGGTTCGGCCTACAAGGACTCTTTTCCTTGCCTACTCCACTCCCCGAGTCTCACACTCGAGAGTTTAACTTCACTAGTCAACAAGCTCCTTTCACCGTGGAGAAACCTTTACACTTCGCTTACACTATTTCCGACACTAAGCTAGATGTCGAGTTCTTTCCAAGGGTACAACCACTCCCACACACAATGTATTTTGAGGACTAAAATACTAACCACTCACACTCACAAGATTATGATGGTTTAATACAACAATGAAGTGTGAATCAACACAAGATCATACAACACTAAACAAACAAGACTTCCAACTTCTCGTTTGAAGCTTGAATGTGACTTGATCTTCTTTGCTACAAAGAGATCACTAATATGATATGAAACCGAGTTAGAAAGGTTAGAGAGAAGATATGTAAGAGAGTATGATAGAAAGGATGAAAAACTACTTGGTTTGGCTTTGCTATTTATAGCTGAAAACCATCGTAGGCACTGACGGACGGACCCCTTGAAAGGGTTCCGTCTGCTTACATATTTTGGTGCCGGCAAGGTCCGACAAACAAGATATCAAGATCTTGCCAAAGTCAACCATATCTATGTAAGATTGTGTAAGATATGAAGAGTACAAATCTACATAAAATATCTAATGAAATCTTCCAATGATTTCCATGATGCATCACATGATGTCATGTGTTGTTTTTCTATTTTTAGAAATATGTAAATACATAAGTAATGTTTAGTTTTTAAGAAACTAAAACATTCTAAAAACTACTATCATACATTATGCTTAGACTCATATTAAGATATGATTAGTCACAATGCAAATGCTTAAATGATGAATATATTTGTTTGAAAAAGCTTGTTTTAATATCTATTAAACTTGACAAGCTTTAAGCTTTATACAAATTAAATTTACTTTTGTCTTTAACAAAACTTAGATAAAGATCAAAAATATAAATAACGTTTAATGACGATATTTGTATTAACAATCTCCCCCTTTTTGTTGAGGACAAAATATAAATTTTATTTTTATAAAAGATACAAAGATTGTGCAAGATTATAAAAATATTAGTTTTAGAACTTGAAAATGAAATGATAATGCAGTGTATGATGTTTGACTTTTTCAAAAGTCAAAGTATTCACTAGTTGATGCATGATGTTGACTTTTTCGAGAAAGTCAGTATGCAATTGACTTTTCGGAAAAGTCAAGTATTACCAATGAAGTATCATGTTTGACTTTTCGGAAAGTCAATGTATGCGGTTGACTTTTCGGAAAGTCAAATATAAACAAGTTCTATATTTTCTCCTCCTTTTGTCTCAACAAAAGAAGATGCGATGCGGAATGTAATAAGCTCGAGCCATTATCTCCCCCTTGATCAAAGCTCCCCCTAAATTGGGTGCTTAATGGGAAGATACATGGATTGTGAAAAATAAAGCTACAAAAAAAATGTTAGTTATAATGATCATTCACAAGCATTTCCAAACACTATGTAAAAGCACCAACAATATAGAAAACACCATTCATTAGCTAAAATTTTTCATGAATAAGAATCATGAAAAGAGAACACAATGATGTGTTTTAGTACAAGAAAAAAAATAATCCTAAGAAAAGAAAAACTTAGAAATGCTAATCTATGACCATTCTAATGAGATGGTGGATGAGAAAAGAGCGTTGAGGCGCTCGAGGATGTGATTGAGGATGAACCTCATTTCCTCTTGAAGTCATGGACCATAACCGTGTCCGATCAGCGGTTTGGGCGGTTTGCTCACAAGTTGATCAACCATGCCTAGGGGTAGTATGTTTGGTGAGGTTGTGGTGGTGGAATGGTAGATGTGTTGGTGTTGGTGGGGATGTTTGGGGTGGTCATGATGGAGGCTAGCAAAGCATTTTGCATTTGCATAGTCTCACTTAGTGAGAATCCACCATGCCTTTGAATTGGTGGAGGTGTTGGAGTTCCGCAGAATCTCCTCTCTGTGGGATTAACATCCCACATGCACTCCTCAATGTCCTCATATATGAGGTGACATTGATGTAGGGAGTGGTTGGTCCTCATACAAAGGACCATGTATGTCTTTTGAATGGGGTGGAAGAGAAGAGGTTTTGGCCTAATGGGGCGTTTGGGTCAAAAGATGGCCTAGGTGACTCATGAGCAATCCGCTCAATTGTGCCAAAGGATGGCAATGGTGGTGGATGATTTGGCCTAGGAGGCAAGTCATCCAAGTCCTCCAAGAAAGGATTTGGAGAAGTGGGTGGTGTTGAAAATAACTCCAAAGGAGTGAAAGTTGGAGACTTTGGTGGTGAGGGTGTTTTGGATGTTTGGATGGGTGCCGGTGGAGGTGAAGTTGGTGTTTTTATAGGTGGCGGAGTGGTGATCACAATTGGTGATTGAGTAGGAGTAGCCAAAGTTAGGCTTGTATCATCTCGGATGGGGGATGAGATTGTGAGTGGAGAAGACTCGGATGAGGAGCTCAAGTTTACGAAGCAACAAGGCCTCACGCTAATTCTAGCGGTTTTCTTGCAAGGTTTAGGAGAGGATTTTGTCATTTTGACTTGTGTTTTTCTTTGCTAGATGATGGTAAGAATGAAGAAGGTGTGAGGATGATCATGGTAAAACCTCTCAATTTATAGAAGTGAAAAATTATGGAGAAATGTGTTTGATTTGATGTTAAACCATAGAAGGGATGAGGTTCTGTTGGAATCACTCCTAAACCTAAATCAAGTGTTAGTAATTTACATGTAATAGTTAGCTTAATTATGGCCTTTATGTTTGTTATTAGCCTTAAGCTTATGTAGAAGGCCCATGAGCTTAGGCCCAAGCCCATAAAGGAAAGGAAGGGAACTAGGAGTGTTGCCCTAGCTTCCCTCCTATAAATACTCTTGTAAACCTTCATTTGAAGGTTGGTTGTTCAAGTTTTTCTTTCACTACATACTCTACGCATAACTGTCTTAGTATAACGTGTGTGTGTGTTTGGTTTACTTGTTCAATCGCCTTAATCTCCTTCTAGTAAGCTTGTGTTGTAAATCTAGTGACCTAACAGTGGTATCAATCGCCAAATAGTTGCGTGCACACTTTTGTTTTGAAGTTTTTGGTTTTGGTCTTACGCGTAAAGATAACGTGTTCTTTGGTTCGCTTAAAAACTTGTTTTTTACACTTTTTAATCCAAGATTCTTGTACTTTCAACGTTTTAAGGTGTTAAAATACTTGCTTTTGGCAAAAAGTTTCAAACTTTACGCGTGAATCTAAGTTTTTGAGCTTGATTTTGTTCGTGGGTGAAGTTCTACGCGTAACCCGTTTAGTCGTTTTGGTTCATCAAGGTTAACACTTTTGTGTTATTTTGGTACTATTAACGCTATTCCATAACAAAAATCTGGTTTAGAAACAAATTTTGGCATAATCATTTTTACGAGTAAGATGACGCATATCAAAACCCTAATCTTACGCGTAACTTTATCCGTGGTTTGATCTTCATTTTAGTGGTTTACTCCGTGTTTTCTTGCTTGGATAAGCCTGAAAATACGTCGACTTTGGATATCTTTTATCAACAACTTGCCTTATATGCTCAACAAAGTTATCCTCCTCAACAAGAAACTCAACCAATCGCCTCATCACATAAAACGATCATTCACAAAGAACGATCTCAACAAAATCAATTGGTTCCATATAACAACAACAATGCTCAACCAATTGTCATAGTGAAGCTAATGAGGACATCGATCCGTTTGAAGCATTGTAACAAGGATTTGTTATGATTGCTAATGCTTTTAGCCGTTATACCAACAAATCCAACAATCGATTCGTTCCTCATCTAACACACGAAATCGGTTGTTGTAAACAATGGACGAGTTGAAGTTCAAAATCGTGGTTATGGTCGTCGGATGGGCGGTGGTCAAGGGTTTAATGCTGTGGGTAGGAATAACAATGAGCTCAAGTGGTGGAACAGGAAATGCTCGAGAATGGCTTGAATGGTCTTCGATGCTACAACCGCAATGAGAAGGGACACTGGCTAATGCATGCCCAAAGCCGAGGACTAGGGGCGTGCTTATTTCAAAGAGGTTCTTCTTTTGGCTCTTAAGGATGAAGTCGGTGGATCTCTCACGGACAAAAATGAGCTTTATGGCAAATGCGAGACTCGAGATGATGATATGGAGGACTTGCGGTGCCAATGCATGATTATGTTGATGGCTAATATGCATGAATTACACATGAGTGACACAGCCCGATGTATGACACCGATGGCTTGTCTCGGTACCGAACAAACCATATTTATCATCGATCTAATATCTCCGCCAACATCCGAATCCGGAAGGCTCGAATGTTCAACATGAGTCATTTACATCTCATTCGACGATTTTCAAATAAACCCGTAGTTACATTTGACGATCAAGATGACCTTATGGTTTCCTTTGACAATCAAATTGACTCCGTGGTTATACTTGAGGATCTAAATAATGATCATGTAGTGACTTCCGTTGAACAAACCGAACTTTGCCTCATCCAGATCTTTGCTCGCTTAATTCAAGACCATCAATCCCAAATTGAAGAATGTTGTGCATTAAATAAGGACTTAAAAGTAAAATGCCTTTGTTAACCAAGGATTTTGAATGTTTACAAAAGCAACTCAACTTTTTCAAAACTCAAGAAAACGTGAAAAAGGTTTTGAAGCGCCTTTACTAAATCTCATCAAAGCGAAAAATATTTAGAGACGGATCGTGATCTAGCCGCTTGAAGAATGCTTTGTTGTCCGAAATAGAACAACCGAAACATGAACATAAAAAGCAAATTAACGCTCTCACCTTGAAACTCAAAAGCTAAGGTGAGTTGTTAACTTGTCAAAACAGTTCTCTGCATACAAAAGCATTCAACGAAACGAATAGATGATCATCTTGAAGAAATTATCGACTTGCAACGCAAACTTAAAGATTTTAAAACTATTGTTTACAAACATGGTGAGTCAAGAATTGCTATTGAAAAGTTTACTCTAAAACCCAATCCAAATGGATATGGACCAAATCTTGCGATTATAAACCAAAGCTTTCAACCAAAACATTCAAACCAAATCACGAAGTTTCCGGTGCGAGAATATAAAATTGATAATTTCATTATGAGTGTTGTTGAATATCATCGTCAAGAGGAATTAGATGCACGAAGGCGAGTCGATCAAAATTAAAACTGTTGTTTACAACAAACCTTTAATTACTCAAACCGGTCACTTTTGTCACACCAATGGATTCTTCTAACACACCAAGGGTTATCATAAAACACCGAGTCTTCTAATGTTAATCCCAACCGATTATGCACAAATTTATGGTCCTTTACCTTCCATCGGTGAAGTTAACTCAAAACCGAAAATCGCAAAATTCTCGATTATTTTGACATTTTCATGGTGACCTCAAAACTTTACAACATGAGATAGAATATCTTTCGAAATCAAAGTTCAACATTTTCAATCGCCTCGGCGCGAGAACAAAGAGACATTTTCGGAAAAATCTTTTACCAAATGTTAAAATTTGAAAAGTTATGCATTGTCTTGGGAACAGGACTTTCATAAGGAACTTGGAGTCATGAAGGTCGTTTTGAGAAAAGCTGAAACATCTATTTCTAATACCAAACGTAAAAAGAAAATGTTGAGAAAAGATGTTGATCGACTCTTGAAAGATGTTATCTGTCTTGATATCCATAATGTTGTGTTATTCAATTCTTTGCCACATGCATCGATTATATCTCTGCGATAATGTTGACTCTGTGGTAAGCTGTTGAGAATCTCGATAATGTGCTTCAGATCGAGTCTTTAAAAGCGAAAATGAATGATTACTTAACGAACTTTACAATGCAAAACGTCGTCTTAATTGGTGTGAAAAGATATTCACAATCAACAACTTGGTTTTCAAAACAAAATCGCTCGATTCGTGCAAAATCTTCCGATCCTAAACTTGAGCAATCGGATGATCAAAACGTGTCTTTGAAAAGTCAAATCTCAAAATATGAACAAGAACTTGTAAAAGTTAAACAAGAATATGGTGTCATATTTGATTTACTCAATAAGACTCGTCATGAAGCATCAAACGAACTTGATCACTATCTTGCTCACACTAGAGAAGTCATGAATTTTCTTTGGTAATATTCGCTCGAAAATCAAGATTTGATTCACACTATCTCTAAGTTAAGAGAAATGTTAGGAAAGTATGAACTACTTCCACCTACCATCATTAAGAGATTAGCACTAGTAACACTTAGTAATCGTGAACCTAGAATACCCTCGCCAAATCACAAGTTGCTAACGTGCTTCCTTCTCTATCAAACAGAATAGTTGCGTCTTTTCCAAACGTCCGCACTTCACGACCTAGAGCACTCAATCGAAGAATAGGAAGTTGCGACCTAAGAAAAGATCAATAAGGAATGCTAAAGTAGAAGAACACCCTAGGACTATGAATAAGACTCACGTTGCTTCCACTATAGATATTAAGGTCGGCAAATGTAATAGAAATAGTGATGTAACAAATGCTAAACCTTTAAGTACTTTTGATATTCGATCGATGCACCTTGTGTTATTTGTCGTAAAAGTATGAATTCGATTGTCATGACAAATGTGTTGCTAAAGCTATAATCTCTCGTTTACGGAATCCTAAGAATCGGAATACCTCTAGGCCCACTAATCATTCTAAGTCTGTGCTTGGTAGACCGCCTTCTTTAGATTCTAAGGCAAGCATTGTTGTCCCCGTAGCTCCAGTTTCACCTCCTAAGAATGTAGTACCACCTAGTGCATTCACTAAGACTAAAGCAAATAGTAGTTATAGATGGCAGAAATGGATATATAACACACTAGGATTTAAATGGATGCCGAAAGTTATTGATGTGTATGTCTACTATCATCGCTCCGGAACCTCTAACATTTCGGGTTCCACATTTACTTCTATTCCATCCGTGTCGCCTGTGTGTAATGTAGGTGATATGAGATCATTCTCTGGATTGTTGATAGCGGATGTTCCCGACACATGACAGCAACCTTAAACTGTTATCAAACTTTATTGCAAAGTTCATTGGCACCGCAGATTCGGAATGATCACTTGCACTATCATGGGCTACGGAGACTATATCAATGGGAACATCGAAATTAGCAGGGTTTACTATGTGGAAGGCCTCGGTCACAATCTGCTTTCGATGGGTCGGTTTTGTGATGGAGATTTGGAGGTTGCTTTCATGGAGAAAACTTGTTTCATTCGTGATCTCCAAGGAAATGACCTTATGTCCGGCTAGCGTAATTCTAGTCTTTACACTATCTCTATGCAAGACATGGTTGCTTCATCTCCCATCCGCTTACTTTCAAAGGCAACATCAACAAAATCTGGCTATGGCACCGCCGTCTCTCACATCTAAACTTTCAAACCATCACCAACCTTGCTCGACACAAACTAGTTGAAGGTCTCCCACGATTCCGGTATTCAAAAGATCACCTTTGCTCGACTTGTGAACAAGGAAAAGCACTCGTGCTCATTTTCCTTCAAAGGTGGAACACGACTCAAAGATGTGCTTCATCTTCTTCACATGGATTTGTGTGGCCCGATGCGCGTGCAAACGATCAATGGCAAACGCTACATCTTAGTAATTGTTGATGACTACTCACGATGGACTTGGGTCTACTTTCTTCAAGCAAAGACCAAGCTCCACAGATGATCATCACCTTTCTCACGAAAATTCTGAGTTCACTCCAAACACCGTTGGACAAATAAGAACAGACAAAGGAACTGAATTTGTTAACCAAACCCTTCGTGCATTTTATGAGAAAGTGGAATTCAAAGATCGACATCTATTGCACGTACACCGTAACAAAACGGAGTTGTTGAAAGACGAAACCGAACGTTAGTGGAAGCGCAAAAACAATGTTAATCAATGCTAAACTTCAGATTACTTATGGGCGTGTCGATTCATCGCATGCTATACTCAAAACCGCTCTATGATCACAAAACGTCACAACAAAACACCTTTCGAGCTTGTCCACAACCATAAACCGAATCTCAAACACTTTCATGTATTTGGATCCCTTTGCTATCCGAATAATGATCGTGATGATTTTGGAAAGCTCAAAGCCAAAGTCGACATTGGAGTCTTTATTGGATATTGTGAGAATTCTAAAGGTTACCGGATCGGAATCGTCAGTACAAAACAGTGATGGAAACGATTCATGCTCATTTTGATGAACTTACGGAAATGGCTTCGAGTATAATGACTTAGAACCCGGTCACAACCGCTTAAACTTCCTCAACCCCATCATCACCGAACAAAGCCCCACTCACTCGTCAACAAATGGAAAGGTTATTTGCTCCTCTGTTCGGTGGCGATATTGATGAACGTGCTCTGTGTGTATCCATTGTTTCATTGCTCAACCCGATAATACTCTTATACCGATACACTGCTACAACAACTCATTGTTGAAGAAGCACCACCGATTGACTCCACCACAACAGTTGAACAAACCGCTTCCAACAATGATGAACCGGTGATGATATTCGAATGAAGTACCCCACCGCAGATTTTGATCCAAATGCGTTCTTTAACCCGTTTGCTAATGACACCGCCGCACACGATGTCGCGGAATCATCAACAAACCATTTGAATCCTCGAATCGCACAATGTATACCAACATCAACCTCTACACATCGATGGACAAAAGACCATCCTCCGGCAAATATTATTGGCAACCCAAATCAACCGGTCGTTACGAGACAACGTCTTCACACGATGGTGAACATTGCATTTATGCACTCACCGTCGCCAACTGAGCCTAAAACATTAAAGATGCAATGACAAAAGACAACTGGATTGAATCCATGCAAGAAGAACTCAACCAATTCAAACGTCTTGAAGTATGGAATCGGTTGAAAGACCAACAGGGTCTACGTCATTGGTCTCAAATGGATTTGGAAAACAAATTGGATGTGAAGGAACGTAATCCGAAACAAGTCACGTCTAGTTGCTAAGGGTTATCGTTAGGAAGAGGAATAGACTTTGAAGAATCTTTTGCTCCGGTTGCTCGTCATGAGGTCGTTCGGATATTTCTCGCGTTCATGCTCATATGAATATGACGGTCTTTCGGATGGATGTCAAACCTGCGTTTCTCAATGGACAACTAAAAGAAATGGTTTATGTCACCAACCGGATGGATTCGTTGATCCCGAGTTCCCGAACCATGTCTACAAATGAACAAAGCTCTTTATGGTCTCAAACAAGCTCCTCGGGCATGGTACGATAAGCTATCATCTTTCCTCATTGCTAATAATTTCACCAAAGGTTCGGTTGACCCAACTCTCTTTATACAATCTCACGGGCACATATCTTAATTGTTCAAATTTACGTGGATGACATCATTTTGGTCTACACATAAAAAGTTTTCAATCGCTTTTGCAAAACTAATGAAGAAAATTTTGAAATGTCCATGATGGGTGAACTTACGTTCTTTCTAGGATTACAAGTTCATCAATCACCCGTGGTATTTTCTTGAGTCATCCAAATATGCCCTTGAATTGTTAAACAAATTTGGAATGAAAACCCGTGACACTTATGCCACACCAATGACTCATACCAAGAAACTAGATGCGATTTACATGGAAAATTAGTTGACCCTACCAAATACCCAAGTATTATTGGGTCACTCATGTATCTAATAGCTAGCAGACCGATATTGTATTTGCCGTTTATCTATGCTCCGTTATCGATCGCGACCAACTGAAACCCACCTCTCGAGGCAAAAGAATCCTCCGATACATCAAGGAACCATTAACTTGGGGATCCGGTATCCGAAGGATTCGGTTTTGAACTAATCGCCAGACGCCGACCACGCAGGATGCTTAGATTCAAGGAAAAGCACTTGAGAGCACTACAATTTCTTGGTGATAAACGGTGTCTTGGCAATCAAAGCGAGGATTGTACATTGTCATCAACCAAGCGAGAATATGTAGCCATGTCCGCGTGTTGTGCTCAAGTCATCCGGATGAGAACACAACTCAAAGACTATGGTTACGATTTGATGAATCCCGATGTATGCGACAATCGGAGTACCATTGCGATCTCGTGCAACTCGATTCAAAGATTCAAATCAAAGCACATCGATCCACGCTATCATTTCATCAAGGACCACGTGAAGCAGTGGCAGCTTGAATTATACTGCAGTGCAGAATACCAATTGGCGATCTTCTCACCAAAGCCTTGCCTCCCGCTAGGTTTAATGAGTTGGTCCACCGGATTGGTATGAGGTGTTTGACTCAAGAGGAATTGGATGACCTCCTAAAACAGTCTTAAAACATGTCAAACACCAAAATATCTTTTGTAAATAAATTTTCAAAACAAAATACAAAATATAAAACATGATAAAACAACAAAAATATTCTTCTAATCTAATTTTCTTTCAACATGGCAAGTACATTTCTTTCGTCAACACTTTAATCTTTCAAAATTCAGTATTTTTATGATCAAGTGTTGAGGGGAGAAAATAATCACTTAACTGCTTCAAAACATCTGTACTTGCATGTTATCATATCCCGGTTGTTTCTTTTATCAACGGTGGTAATTTTTACGGTTAAATGACACTCCTCGGACTAAAATTTATAACCTTTCATTATTTTCTTAAGTCAGGGGAGTGTCGTCAAAGTTTCTTTCTTAAAATATTTGTTTGGTAACCAAAACGGAAGTTAAATGGCTTTGTATGAAAATGGAAAAGGTGGAGGGACCAAAACTGCCAAAAGTTTAAAGTTACTTTTAATAAAAACACTCCACCTAACATATTCATCACATTTATTACTCATAAACCTAACCAATCCTACGCATGAAATTCGTTCTTCAAATCTGTGTTTCTGATCATCAATTTGTAAGTTGTTTCATGATCTTAACATGTTTACAAACATAGGTTTTGATTTTACACGAATCCAACGGTCAAATTTTTGTCCATGATTGTTTTGTGTTCTACGATAAGCGTATGAACTCATAATCAAGAATGGGTGTCTCGTGGTTAAAAGGATTGTGTCAAAACATGTCTTTAACATCAATGACACTAATTTTATCCTCTAAATCCACCCGAAACACGAATTGAAGGTTTTCAAAATTAGGGTTCTTAAGTCGAATTCATGTTTTCAAATGTGATTGTTTTGGTCAAAAGATTGTTGTGTGATGTTTATATCATGTTGAATCAATGATTTCTAGGCCCTATAACAACCCGTAAACACTAATTGATCAAAATTGGAATTTAGGGTTTAATGTTCTTAAGTTTGGGTATTTTTGATTCACCGAGAATTGGGTGTTAAAACTTGGTCATTAGACTCTCACAACACCTAAGACCTACCGAAAATGTTTGGTGCAATTTCCATGGCTAGAATTGTTATGCGTAATTCTTGAACTATTAGGGTTTTTAGGCTTACGCGTAAGGTTTTCTACGCAGAATCGCTTAACATGTTTTCATGCCATGATTTGTTGTAAAATGAATATATGTGTTAAGATTGATGTTATGATGATTTTATTTCGAGCTTGCTACTCGTAAAACTCGTAATCAAGGTCTTTGTTACTCTACGCATAAGGATCACCTTACGCGTGAGCGGTTATGCGAAGAGAAATCCTCACGCGTAACTATTACGCGTAAGGTTCTACAATGGGACTACGCGTATCCCGTGAAGGATATGCGAACAAATGACCTCTACGCATAAGGCCTACTCTTACGAGTAAGCCTTACGCGTAAGGTCTTTATACGCCACTGGCGTAAGCTCTACGCATAAGGTGCCCTTTTCCCACGCATAACATTTCTTACGCGTAAGTTAGGATCCCACGCATAAGCTTTTGTCTCACGCGTATATCACCCGCTTTCACGCGTAACTTTGCCAAATCTACGCCTAAGCCTTGATAGACCTTCATTATGAATTGTTACGCGTGCAAACTTGTAAATAAATGAATCATAACGTCACGAATCCAATAATGTCACTAATATACTTAATCGTTTAAAATGTTGTGTTAAATAAGTGATAAAATAAACTTTAAAACTTAAAGTTAACTAACTCACGAAACTTATCACGACGTTATTGGACTATTGGACAAACAAGTGACTTAGGACTCGTAACAATCATTAACACTGTACATTCAATAATTAGTCAATAAAAACCTTCTGTTGACTAACATTATGTCTTTCGATATGTTGGTTCTTTTGGCTAATGTTATTTCGAGATCACGACATGGTCGCTCAAATGAATGTGGATGCACCGAAGTTCTCACAATTGTCGACATCTTCCTAATGGCTATCCTAGAAAGATTGGAAAGAACAACCTTAGGGTTGACTTTGATACCCTCACATGCTCGTAATCTTCTTGTCTCGATTCTTGTGGATATTCTTAAGAATCATCCGTACCGAACATGCTCTCACACTGCACTCTGTTGGGAGATCTACATTCAACAATTCGGAATTCAATGCAGAGAATCAAGGGTCAAAGTGCGGTGATCGTGACTCTCAATCACAAACAAGTCACCATCACTCATGCGGACTTACGAGCTGTTCTTCTCATTCCGAAATCGAGCCAACCGACTTCTATGCCACACCTCTTGAGGGACAGTTCTACAATTCTTGATTGATATTGGCTATGATGAAGCTTGAGGAGTTATCTCTAAGCATTCTCATGTGGAGCTTAAGAACATTCCTCAACCGTGGAGAACCCTCTACATCATCATCACCAAATCGGTCTCCGGTCGTGACGGTGGCTATGAGCATCCCAAGCTCATGGAACTACAAATTTTCCGGTCATTAATCAACAAAAGGACATCGAAATTGAAGCATCGTTATGGGAAGACATGATGTCATTTCACAAGAAACTTGGCTCAAAGATTCCTATGTCGATACACAAAATTGTTGATCCAGAGAGCACTTGGACTTCATCCCGATATTCCACAAAGGCTCAATGACCCGCACAATCACGATATGTTGATCGAGCCTACCCTATCATCGTAATCAAGGAATCGTCAACAAAGAAACAAGGTGTTTGTGTTACACGATCACCTCATCGACTAACGTAATCAAGAAGCTTGAAACATACAAAAGGTATCGGGTAGCGATAAGAGAAGGCAAAGTTGGTCATCTCGATGAAAACCTTCGGAACACCTACTCGGAGAACCGTAAGAGGAAGTCTTGGAAGTGCAGAAGCACGAGAGTCAAAGGAATGTCCCAAAGAGGAAACCCGCTCCAAAGAAGAAAGTTCCTCTCGAAGTTGTTCCTATTCCTACACACGAACCGCAGAGAAAGCTAATTGACGAGGACTCGGAAGGTACCGCATCGATGAAGAGACTTTTCACTCTGAAGCTGCAAGATGAAACCACAACGGTATCTAAACCTCCCGGTCCTCCAAATTAACATGGCAAAGGGAAGACTCTTGTACTTGTGCCTTATGAAGAAAGCTCGATGATGAAGAAGAGCAACTGGACACTTCATATGGGAAGAAGTTCAAATTCACTAGACTCCAACATGTTGCGAAGGAATTTGCAAAGGATCAAATGGGTGGCCTGGAGGTTCAAGTGGTGGTGCCCACTCTAAACCATCTCTGATGCGGTTAATCGACCCGATAAGGGAGCTGGTGCCACCACTCTTGTGCAACAACAACAACTTTTGGAGGATTCTATTAATTATGAGTTTGAGGAACCAAAGAAAGAAAAGGATCGAGGAAATAAGGCCGATGAAACAAGAGGCGATGACACGGCTAAGTCTATGGAGGAAACTTCAACCGCCTAAGGACCCCGAGTCTCCTCATGTCTCCTCCTCATCGACTCATCATCTCATTCTTCGCCACCACCATCTAAAAGTTCAACCAAATCAACATCCAAATCGGTGAAGAAGCCAACTCGATCTTGGATATCTCATGCTCATAAAAGAATTGGGAATTTGTCAAACAAGTCGAAAGAAAGACATACTCTAAAGGAAGATGAATTTCTATGTCGATCGACATCAAGATATTCATGATGATCTCGACAAGATGCAAGATGAAAGGAGTATGTCCGAAGCTCATGAAAGATGATCTTCAAGGAAAATGGATGAAATGATCAAAGGATACTCTCACCGGTTCCTTATGGAGGTCGTTCCAAATCGACAAAGGAGATGTATACCGAAAAGCGTATCCAAATCTCTTGCATCTAGCCAAACAAGCCATGAAATCAACTCCGATGAATTTAAGCATCAATCCAGTTGAATCCACAATTTTCTCGGATGATGAATTGGTGAACCGGCTAGTAGCGCCAAATGTCGAAACGCCTGCAACGTTTGCCTCACACGAAGCTAAACTGTTTGAAGCTCTATTGGAATACCAACTCGGTCCTCATTCCGAGAAGAAGTCAGAAGGCCCAAACGTTCAAGAGATGATGAAGACAAAGATCGGGATAAGGATAAAGAGCCCAAACACACAAAGAAGTCGATGAATCATCCTCTATTCAAGATTCGATGCAACCTCCACCACAACGGACTCCTACTCAACAAAGATCTTCTCCTCCCTCTTCCGATAAACCTCAGATTCTTTGAATTACCACCCCGAGACTCGAAAACCGGTGATCACTTTGAGTATACGGGTGGTGACGATGAGGAAGTCCGTGAGCCCCTACAACAACCCACCTCTCCCAAACAAGTTCGAAACCGTAATCCTCATCTAGGCCTAAGAAAAAAGAAGAAAGGCGCCAAGGCCGACGTCGTATCATGGCTAGATGAAGATACAACAGAGGAATTTGAATGGTTTTCTACACTTGTCAATTCCACTCCTACCCTAAAGAAGGTCAAGATTTGGTGAGACGGTAATACTTTGGAGCATGCTAAGATTCGCAAGAAAAGTTCCATGTGAAGAAGATGACGAAACCGAGTTGAGACGAATCAAGAATGAAGCTTTTCAAGCGTGGAAAGATAGCTCGAGAAAGTGCCATCGAGGTCGAATATCACCTTGAAAACATTGCTCGAGCTATGTCTAACAACATGGATTGGCTCAACCCGAAGCAAACATCGACTTCACCAAACGGGACAACCCTCCATACTACACCGATCGGTCAAAACCTCTACCAACAATTGGCCAACCAAATGAACCTAGGATTCCATTCAGATATTTCTTCAACAAAGACTTGGAATTCCTTCTACACGGTGGCGATGGATCAAGGAAATACGCTACATCTTTGACACTTCCATTCCCAAAGACCATATACTCAAACCGCATAGCTATCGAGGAAAGAGCTAATCACTTGTTCTCCAACAAAGTGGAAGCATACGACCGAGATGCAATGTACGGATTCATCATTGGCGAACGTCAAGAATCTACTACGTGTCGCCAGTTCGAAGTCTCAACATGCGGTGTTCAAGATTAAGAATATCGTTGCCATCAAACACGTTGATCTTTCGACCAAATGGGACTACACTTTTCTCAAGAAGATTGTGGTCAAAAGGCAAGATGAACGGATTATGCATTCTCTCAAGTCGACTTTGAGAATTTGTCTATCAACGACATTGAAGACATGTACCTTGCCAAAGCATGTGGTCGCATGAGGCAATTTTCAAGCTGAAGTACAACGTGAATTCATCAAGTCACCGCTCATCTTCATCGACGCATAGTCATCAAAGAACGTGTAGAAGATCTCCACTAGCGGTTGAATCTTATCGCACCCGTGTCAACTTCACTCCACCGCAGCTTGATCTTTCCGACATCAACCAGCTCTCACAATATACACTCATCGAAGAAACCATTCGCGTCGTTTACGCGGTGAACTTCAACGAAATTGCTTAATGGCGTGTAGTGATCTTCACAAGTTTGGGGATCACACTTTGAAGATGGTTAGGGACGGATTGGCTTATAGGTTGAAGGATATACGTCAAAAGATTGGGTCTCCTAAGCGATGGAATTCTCGGGATCGAAGGGATGTGAGGAGGATCATCAAAATGATTGATGAAAGGTTGTATAGAAGGATCGATTCGTAACATTGGAAAGCTTTGTTGGTGGTCGACCCAGATTAACATCACCGCTATCAACGCCTGCTCGCACTCCGGCAACATCACCGGACTTCCGGTACCCTTGAACTACTTCTTTCATTATAAATTTGGATGTATGATTTATATATGTGAATGGCTTGTGCACACATAACAAATGTACAACCCGCAATTGTCAAGAAAGGACCACGTGGTACGCTTGATGCCACAATCCTTATAAAAGGAGCGAAAGCTTTTACTTTTGAGTAAAACCTATCAAACCTTTCATTTTCAAGGTTTTGCTCAAAAGGACAAGTACTTCCCGTATGATTTTCAAAACCTCAACCGCTTATATCACTTGTTGAGGGGAGTACTTGAGATTAAAACTTTGTTCACAAATTGTTCATAGTGGTCATCTTCCCAACACTCGAAATGGTCATATTTATTCTCAACTTTTCAAAAATAACATTTTATATGCCATTTTTGAGGGGAGAAAATTATGTGATAAGAAATATGTTGTGTAAATGCAAATGAATCTTTGTGTAATAGACTTAAACCAACGAATTGACGGTACTAAATCGTTAGTAACTCGAAAAGACTTGTCCGGACGGGTAATAATTTCAAGCTAGTTCTCTAGTAATGTAAACGTGTCTCGCAAAGGACTTGTCCGAGTAGAAAGTACCATTCGAGAATCTCTTGGTAGACATGAACTCGACGGTATGACAACCTTTCGAGGCTTGTCTACACCTTCAAGGTAGTTATTAGAGCTAGTTGTCACCTAAAAGTCGACAATGTATCTCTTTAACTATGCAACGAACCGTGTCTCATGGGGATTGTCTATCTTGAGTTGATCAATTCAAAAGTGCGCTCTTCCCACAAAGGCTGATTTCCGTCAAAACTCTAAAGCACATGTGGAGGGGAGTATTTTTGCTAAAAGATAAAACTCTCACGATGGTTCAAACATGTTTTTCATTTACAAACCCTTTGAGAGATTTTCTTGAAAATTGGTTTTATGGCAACATAGGTTAGTCATGGAGTTATAAGGTGACTAAGGTTAGGAATAACCGTCCTATGATCCGCCAGAGTGGAGGGATCTACCCAAGGACATCACAAATAGTTAGTACTTAGAAGTCCTTAGGTACGATTATAAAAGGAGAAAATGAGAATCGGAGAAAGAAGGAGTTGAAGAATTAAAAGAAATGCAAAGAAAAGGGTGAAAAGAAATAGCCCTCCAAATAATTCAACTTAGGGCGACACGGGTTCAATTCATATGCTCTTGGTTGTCACTTAGTGACGCTGTATTGAAGATTAAAAGTCGTCATGGACCCAAATGACGCATGCACTAAACCTTCTTAGCCACTCAAGTTTCTCTCAAAAGAAGCTTGTTTCATTCTCACAGGAACCCTATGTAAACTATTGGCTTTCTTAGAGATCGCCGGTATTGAAGAAGGAGACCTTCTCCCTAGTCTCCGCTCAGAAAACCAAAATGCACTATTGAGTCTAGAGCCACGAGATTCATCAAAAGATCTCTTAGGTACACTTGACATTTCATCACTTGATGTTCAACAATAAGAACATCATTGGTACGTTATCGAGTCCTTCACGATCTTAGCAACTGTCGAGAACATTTATGAGAGGTTCACATCGTGATCCTCGGTGATTGAATGGAAACTCCCGCCGTGGTCAACATCAAACACCGACAAGCAGTCACACGGTAACTCCCGTGGATTACGCTTAGTGTGTCTCAAACGGTCTCTGATCGTGAGGTGATGCTTGGTGTACCTCAACGACTCATCCGAATCTGTAGGTGTACTTCGTACATCGCGTTATCTCACTTGTGGGACTCCAGTTCAGAACGGCCTTTGTGAGAATTAGAGTTGTGTTTTCACACTATGTTGTTAACACTCTCAAGTTCATACTTGTAAGTGCGGAATCCGCTTATTACTAACCGTTTTAAATGTTTTCTTCTTATGGAAGCTCGGAGCGGGATGATCGTGCAGATTCTTCTCATGCTCACGCCAACATCATCACTAATGGAAGTTCTATCCAAAAGCAACACAATGATCGAATGATTCTTCGTCAAATCAAAGAATCTACAAAGTTAAAAGACTTAAAGAACTTCATCAAGATCTTGAATTCCAACATCAAAGAGCGTGTGAGCATGTTGAAGAATGACATGGAGACACAGAGCGGTGAAGGACACTGAGGCGAGACTTGATGCGGACAACAACATACTATCACTTTCATCACAATGAACAATGATCAAAGAACAAAGTTAAAGATGACGTCAAAGCATAACTGCTCAAAGAAAACTATCTCTACACCGGGAGATTGTTCGAATCAAGGCAATTCTTCTCACAAGAAAGAAGAATGTCAGAAGACGTCAAAGCTACTATTACATCAATGCCTTCACCGTTTTTCATCACCAACACTTGAGGGGGAGATTGTTGGAATCACTCCTAAACCTTAATTCAAGTGTTAGTTACTTATATGTAATAGGTAGTTTATTATGGCCTTTATGTTTGTTTAAGGTCTAGCTTATGTAGAAGGCCCATAAGCTTAGGCCCAAGTCCAATAAGGAAAAGGGAAGGAGTAGGAGTGTTGCCCTAGCTCCTTGCCTATAAATACTATGTAATAACCCTCACTTGAGGGTTGGTTGTTCAAGTTATTTTCTTTCACTACACTCTACGCATAACCGTGTCTTTATATCGTGTGTTTGTGTTTGATTTCTTGTTCAATCGCCTTAATCTCTTTCTAGTAAGCTTGTGTTGTAAATCTAGTGACCTGACACTTCCTATATGCAAAAGGGCTCCTTGGGTGGATTTTTGAAATTTTTGAATTTTGGTGGGAAATGGATATCCTATGTGTCTAAGTGTGTTATACTAGTTCTAATATGGGTAATAACTAGTTAAGATTAACTTAGAAATAATGTATGGTAATTTGTAATGTCGAAATAAGTGAAATTTAGAAAATTACCTGTAGGATCCACGTCACCAAAATAATACACAGGCGGAACCCAAAAAAGGGTGCCGCCTGGTCCGCCTGTACAGGTACAGCGGTACCAATTTTTACAACAGACGGTACCAAATATTTGGTGCTGTCTGATCCGTGGACACCAGAAATCACCACAGAACAGGTTTTTAAGGGTCGGGACTTTTCCGAAACCCGAAATTTTGCTCAAAACATGTGACATTAATTATTTCTAGTTAGGAAAAGTAAATAAAACATACACAAACATAGTGGAGCATAGACTTTGACCAAGGGCTAACGATTTTCACATTAAAGTGAAAATGGGTAAAATTTGATAACACACTTGTGCTATCCCCCTGCATGAAATTGTTAGCATACATCATTGTTTTAAGTTATATTATCATCCTTCAAATTAAAATCAACCAAATTGTATCAAACATTAAAGTTAATGTCTTGTTCCAAACACTCCTTAAAATGACCCTCACTTGTCCAACTTCTTGTAAATCTTGTTCATCATCCTACCAAGGCACTTGAACATCCCCTTGGTTTGCTTGAACTCCGCTGATTCATTCTCAATCTTGGGAAGAGACACATAATACTCATGAGGTGGAAGGCGAGAATTTGGAAGACCATCCTCAGAGCTATTTGATGATGATGATGATGGAGTTGGAGGTTTTTCTCTTTTTCCTTTTGTCTTAGCCACTCGCTCATCACTCAAGGGCACAAAGATGTGAGGATGAGCTCATAGTCAAGTCGCAACCATTTTGGGCTTGGTGGAATTGGTGCAAAGGCTCTATAGAGACGGGTGAGAAGCATCCCGTAAGGAAGAGCAACTGATCCTTGAGTTGAAATGTCAATCATTCTCCTAGCAATGTAGTAAGCTAAATTGAATGGTTGACGGGTGGACAAGTTGTAGAGCATGTGACAAAGACAAGCGTTGATATGGTCCCTATTCCCTATGGTGCTAATGACGTTGGCTCTAAGAAGTTCCTCCCATTTCTTAAATTTGGGCTTAAGTTCATTGAGCTCCATTCCATATGGATCTCGGTTCACCTCCTTTCCCTTTTGGATGACACGGGTTGGAGCGGCTCTTGGGTTAAGAGGCGCTCACGGATGACATCCTTATCCGCTAGAGGAGTTTGGTAGGGAAGAGAGCGGTCATTGATTCCATCAAGGATAGTGCGTGACCACTTATTCGAGTAGACACATGTCCCTCGGTTGGGAATTCCTAGCACTTGAGCAAATTGGGTTAAGGAGATGGTGTAGTCATTTTGATTGATCCTAAACCTAAGGCTAAACTCATCTTCTTCATCAATGAAACCGGTGACACTAGAATAGAACTCTAACACAAACCTAGGACAAAATAGGTTCATCGATGTCAAGGAGACAATCGAATTGAATAGCGGCTAGTTCTTGACGGAGATTGGTATTGTCCACAAAAGAGGAGTGAATGGTTCTACCCTTATGGAAGTACCATGTTTCTAGACTCTTAAAGATTTCGACTTGTTCCTTGGAAAGTCCCTTGGTTTTGTGATGTTTGGGAATGTAGTTAAGGGTATCCTTCTGATCATAAAATCTTGCGGCTACCATGGTTATTCCTATGAGCAAGAATTTACATGTTAAAAATGAGAATAAACTTAATCGTTTTGGTTCTAGTGTGTGCCTATATGAAAACGATTTGGAGTTGCGGTTATCTCGACTCATTTTATGCATAAAATGGTTTTTAGTGGTGGTGTTTGGCAAACGGCATGAGATAACCCAAACGCTCCTAATTCAATGTGGCTTCATTTGAATATACCCGGGAATGCATATTAGTTATGCAATACCTTTAGTATTCAAGAGCATGCAAGTGATGAAAATTTAACGTTTCTATTTGTATTAACAATGAAAAATTGTTTTCCTACAAGTGAGAAGCTTTTCAAAAAAAATTGACATGGGGTGTTTGGTTATTTGAATTAGGCCTTATAGTCATTATCTTTTGATTAGTGAGAAACATGATTTGTTTATGCAATGTGACAATGTAGTACCTAATTTCAATGACTAGTTATGCAATTTGCCAATTGAATCCATGATTTGTACAAGAATATACATAAACCCCATGTAATGATTTTGTGCACAAATTAGAATCCTAGACTCAGAATTAAGAGATAAAATGTAGTTAGGATACTCACAATGATGTTATCTTCAGTGATTTGTGGATGAGAAAATGTCAATAATGAGTTAGGTCTAATGTTTACACGTTTTGGTAAAGTAGGTTGTGAGGAAGAAGATGTTTTGTAGGTAGCATTTTTGCAACTGTAGTCACCACGGACCAGACGACACCAAAAAATTGGTTCCGCCTTTGTTGTCGTTTGGTGCCGTGGGAACAGTAGCAGTTTTAAACAAATTTGATTTGTTTTGTTTGTTCTAAGGTTTAGACTATTATTTACCTACATGTTTGGTTCCATTAACCCCAAACCAAGTCTAAGAAGATTAAATGGTTCTCGTTTGAGAGGCTTGGTTAGAATGTCGGCAATGTTGTCTTCGGAGGATACTTTCTCGATTGAGATGTTTCCTTTTTGAACATTGTCATGAAGAAAGTGATGACGGATTTCAATATGCTTTGTACGAGCATGTTGGATGGATTTTCTTCGAGATCAATAGCTCCTTTGTTGTCGCAAAATATAACGATATCGTTGAGATGAATTCAGTAATCCATGAGAGCTTGCTTCATCCAAAGAGCTTGTTGACATGCTTTTCCTACCGAGACGTACTCGGCTTCGATGGTTGAGATAGCTAAATCGTTTGCTTCTTTGCAAACCATGAGGTGAGACAATGTCCAACAAAAGTGCAAATACCACTTGTACTTTTCTATCGACATAGTCACCGGCATGATCCGAATCGGCATACATATAGTTTCTACACCCGTTCCTTTGGGATACCATAATCCTAAACATGTCGTTCCCTTAATGTATCTAAATATCCTTTTCAAGGCTTCTAAGTGTGATACCTTTGGATTTTCTTGAAAGCAAGCACATAGACAAACACTAAACATAATGTCGGGTCTACTAGTTGTGAGATAGAGTAAGCAACCGATCATTCCTCTATATTTAGTGTTATCTACCGATTCACCTTCCTCATCCTTGGTGAGTTTAGTGTCCGAGGACATGGGTGACTTAGTTGGTTTGAGTCTTCAAGACCAAATTTCTTAAGCATATCTTTTATATATTTAGATTGGTTAAAGAATATGCCTTCTTGTAGTTGTTTAATTTGAAGTCCTAGAAAGAAGTTTAATTCACCCATCATACTCATCTCAAACTCATCGTGCATGATTTTAGAGAAATCATCACAAAGCTCTTGACAACTTGATCCGAATATGATGTCATCAACATATATTTGAACAATGATAATATGTGATTCCTTTTTTGTGGTAAAAAGAGTATTATCTACTAATCCCATGGTGTATTTTTTTTCAACAAGAAAAGTCTTAAGTATATCGTACCAAGCTTTTGGTGCTTGCTTAAGACCGTATAATACTTTCTTGAGTTTGAATACATGATGTGGTTTCTCAAAGTCGGTAAAACCGGAGGTTGAGCACCATATACTTCTTCGTTAATAAACCCATTAAGAAATGCACTCTTAACATCCATTTGAAATAATTTAAAGTCATAAACACATGCATATGCAAGTAAGATTCTAATAGACTCGAGCCTAGCTACGGTGCATAAGTTTCATCATAATCAATCCTCTCTTGTTGATTATAACCTTGTGCGACAAGCCTAGCTTTGTTTCTAGACACTACACCATTTTCATCCATTTTATTTGAAAAACCCATTTCGTTCCAATTATAGTTTGATCTTTAGGTTTTGGAACTAACTTCCAAACATCGTTTCTAACGAATTGGTTTAGCCCTTCTTGCATAGCAATTACCCAAGATTCATCTTTTATTGCTTCATTTATGTTTTCGGTTCAATGGTAGATACAAAAAAAAATGATTACTTTGATTTTGGGCTTGTGACCTTAAGGTTCTTTGATTAAGTTGTCCTATGACCTTTTCTAAAGGTGACTTTTGGATTCTTTGATGTTAATAATTTCATTATTTAATGGTTCATCTTCCTTGTCATTTTCAATTATTTCTTGACCTTCTACAAGTTGGCTTTGAACTAAGTCATCATCTACCAAAGGTAATGTCTTAGAGGGAGGTGGACTTTCATCGAATGTTATGTTCAATGATTCCTCGACTCTCATTGTTTCTTTGTTTAAGACAATGTAAGCTCTACTAGTTTGAGAGTAACCAAGAAATACACCTTCATAAGACTTTGGGTCAAACTTGGTGAGATAATCTTTAGTATTAAGAATGAAACATTTACATCCAAATACTCTAAAATATCCTAAAGTTGGCTTTTACCTTTATAAAGCTCATATGGTGTTTTGTTTAAGAAAGGACGAATTAGGACTCTATTTAAAATATATGTAGAAGTGTCAAGCGTTACACCAAAACTTTTGAGGAATGTTTTGTTCATTAAGCATTGTTCTACTCATTTCTTGAATGATTCTATTTTACGTTCTACAACTCCATTTGATTGAGGTGTTCGTGGAGCCGAGAAGTTGTGTGTTATACCATTTGTATCACAAAAGTTTCCAAATTGTGTTTCATTGTCAAATTCACGACCATGATCCGCTCGGATCGACACAATTTTAACACCTAGTTGATTTTGAATTTTCTTGCCAAGAATTTCAAATTTATCATAAGCTTCATTTTGGTTTTCAAAAACAACGTCCAAGTAAACCTTGAGTAATCATCTACTATGACCAAAGTATATAAGTTGCCTCCATAGCTTCTTATAGCGGATGGACCAAACAAGTCCATATGCAAAAGTTCTAGACACTTAGATGTGGACACCATGTTTTTAGCCTTATGGCTACTATGGGTTTGTTTACCAATTTTGCAAGCGTCGCAAAAATGTTGGTCATATTTTAGTTTTGGTAAATTCCTAACTAACTCTTTTGAAGATAGGTTTTGTATAAGTCTCATATTAGCGTGACCCAAACGTCTATGCTATATAGTTGAGCTATCATCTAAAGTTGTTAGACAAAGTTTGTCATTAGATGTTTTATCTATTTTCATGACGTATATATTATTTTTCCTAACTCCTTTAGCTATGGTGATACCATCTTGGTATGATAGATTAAATCCTAACCTAGAAGAGACATTTTCAATAGTTGTTATGAGCGATCCTTTGCCAATGATTTTGCTTTTAAGATTGCTACCAAAGTGAGCATCCACTTTTGTTACCCGTCATGTTTATCCATTCATCATCGGGTTCCAATCCAACTTTCAAGCATACCTAAGAAGCAAATGACTCAAGCATTTGGTCCCCAATATCTCATGGGTCCGTTTTGGTTAAACATACCATTTATTTGATTCATGTATGGAAGCGATGGGTAAGAGTTCCATGACATGTAATCTGGAGTTTGGTATGGTCTAGGAAAGTTTTGATTCCAACCGTTGTGTTGGTAGTTGGGTTGCATGTTGTGGTTGCTCTTAGGAAAGGCGTTTGGCAAAAGGTGTTTTATATCGTTGTTGAGTAGTTTTGATCTAAATTCATTTTTAGCAAGTCCTATTCTCGATGTAACGGTGGTTTTAGTTTAACACTATCCTTGGTTTTCTTTGTTACTTTGACAAAATTAGTACGGTCCGTATCACAAACATTCTATCTCGTTGAAGTACCCACGACACCATTTTGTTCAAAGGACGGAACCCTTATTTTGGGTACGTCTAGTCCGTCTTTTATCGCAGCAATTTTGATCAGATTGTTTGTCCCTTTCGGCCATTTGTTTTGACTCTTTGGAATTAATACCTCATTAAATCCTAGCCCATTCATGTCTCCTGGTGTTTTATGACCTTTAACTATTTCATCGGCAAGAGCGATGTTTTTGGTAAACCTTTTAAATTTAGAATTATGTTCGATTAGAACATCTTGTGTGACTTTAGTTTTTCTATTTCAAGATTAAGCTCTTGACATGATTTACAACCATCGTCATTTGCTTTTCCCTTTTCAAGTCGTTTTGCTTTTTCTTTTAACTCATAAACTTCATTTTCTAAAAATTCCTTTTGGTTTTAAAATTTATTTTAGTTATGATTTTAGACTTAGCTCACACAATTGATTATATTGTTTTTGCAAAGTGTCATCATCAATAGAAGAATAAGAAGAGTCGGAAAGTACCTCGTTTGACTCATGTGCCATTAGAGCGATCTCTTCCTTGCTTGATTCTTCATCATCCTCACTATCACTCCAAGCACCACTTACAAAAGCTCGTTGAGTTTTGCTTTTAGGTGGCTTGGGACATTCTCCCTATGAGATGACTTGCATCACCACATCTAAAACACTTTCTTTCACTTTTACCCTTTTGTCATCTTGATCTTTCGAATGGCTTCTTTTCTTCTCGAGGTTGTCTTACCAACTTTCCTCTTCTTCTAAAGAACTTCTTAAAGTCTCTAACGGCCATGGCATACTCCTCATCTTCACTGCCGGAGCAAGATTCGTCATCATCACTTGATTCCGCCTTTGCTTTTAGAGCAACGGATTTGATCTTCTCCCTTCTTCCTTTGATGATCTCCGAATCTTTCTCCATCACCATTTCGTGTAATTTGAGGTAACCGATTAACTCATCTAGTGACATTTTTGTGAGATCTTTTGATTCTTCAATAGCGGTCACTTTAGCTCTCCATTTGGGATGGAGTGCTCTAAGAAATTTACTGACAAAGTTCTTACTACGAAAAGATTCATCAAGTGCTTTAAGTGATGTAATAATAGTATTAAAGCGAGCAAAGCCACAATCAATGGTTTCATCTTCAGGGATAACAAATTGTTCATATTGTTGAACAAGAAGATCAATTTTGTTATCCTTGACTTGTGAATTACCTTGATGTGTAACAATCAAAGATTCCCAAATATCTTTGGCGGTTTCACACATAAAAATTCTTTCATATTCTTTTCTAGGTAAAGCATTATAAAGCATCATTTTAGCTTCATTATTTTAGCAACTAATTTCTTTTGTTCATCAACGGAAATATCCTTTGTTGTAAAACTAAAATCCCTTTAACAATAACAAACCAAAGATCTATATCTTTTGATTTTACATATGTTTCAAAACGGTTTTTCCAATAGATAAATCCATTGGTTTCAAAGAGTGGTGGTCTTTGCATAGATTGCCATTCTTTAAAGTTTTCAGAATCCATGGATCGTTTCAAGTTTATAAAATACAAATTATTTTAGAAATTCTTGAGCAACAAGGCTCTGGTACTAATTGTAGAAAACTAGAAGGGGGGTTGAATAGTTTACCAATTAAAAGCTTTGTTTTGAAACTTATTGAAAGATCAATTGATATTGATCTTAGATATGTTAATGAAATATGCAAGCAATATGTAAAGAGTAAATAAGGAAAGAAATGATCAAACCACAACAAGTTGTTTATAGTGGTTCGGTCTACAAGGACTCTTTTTCCTTGCCTACTCCACTCCCCGAGTCTCACACTCGAGTTTAACTTCACTAGTCAACAAGCTCCTTTCATCGGTGGAGAAACCTTTACACTTCGCTTACACTATTTCCGACACTAAGCTAGATGTCGAGTTCTTTCCAAGGGTACAACCACTCCACACACAATGTATTTTGAGGACTAAAATACTAACCACTCACACTCACAAGATTATGATGGTTTAATACAACAATGAAGTATGATTCAACACAAGATCATACAACACTAAACAAACAAGACTTCCAACTTCTCGTTGAAGCTTGAATGTGACTTGATCTTCTTTGCTACAAAAGAGATCACTAATATGATATGAAACCGAGTTAGAAAGGTTAGAGAGAAGATATATGAGAGTATGATAGAAAGGGATGAAAACTACTTGGTTTGGCTTTGCTATTTATAGCCAAAACCATCGTGAGCACTGACGGACCACGGAACCCTTGAAAGGGTTCCGTCATGTTATATATTTGGTGTCGTAGGGTCCGACAAAGAAGATATCAAGATCTTGCCAAAGTCAACCATATCTATGTAAGATTGTGTAAGATATGAAGAGTACAAATCTGAAATCACATAATATCTAATGAAATCTTCCAATGATTTCCATGATGCATCACATGATGTCATGTGTTGTTTTTCTATTTTTAGAAATATGTAAATACATAAGTAATGTTTAGTTTTTAAGAAACTAAAACATTCTAAAAACTACTATCATACATTATGCTTAGACTCATATTAAGATATGATTAGTTACAATGCAAATGCTTAAATGATGAATATATTTGTTTGAAAAAGCTTGTTTTAATATCTATTAAACTTGACAAGCTTTAAGCTTTATACAAATTAAATTTACTTTTGTCGTTAACAAAACTTAGAGTTTAATGACGATATTTGTATTAACACCCTCTACCTCCCAAGGTAGAGGGTTGGAGCTCATAATAATACTTTTACTTTCTCTCACTAAGTTCCCAAACCTCTAAACTTTCTCTCTCTAAAAACCACATAGTATACGCCCATATTTGATCATGGTTTGATGTGTTTGTGAAATCCAATATGTTACATAACTCACCATCACAAACCTAGTTTCTCCCGTCAGAAAAGGAGAAGGAAACAAAAACAAAAAAGACGAGAGAGATAGAAAGAAGAAAAATGGCATCACATATACTTATTGGACACAAACGGAAGAAAACGTTTGGCCGATACTTACATACTAATATTCGAGGACAAAAGACTTGGCGTGGACCGTAATTTAGAAACATTTTGGCAAAAAGTTCATAGTGAATACAACCGCCATGCATCTTTCCCACATACCAATTATAAGATCACGGGAAAGTGGACATCGTTGACACATGATTGCAACAAGTTCATTGGGATTGTCACCGAACATGAACGTCTTAGTGGAGAAAATGATTCGAAGTGGCTAAACCGTTGTTATAAAAAATTCCCGGAAACTTGGGGATATGCGCTTGTCCACTATAAAGCATGGGATATCTTGAAAGATCACCACAAATGGCGTAGAAGGTAGATGGTGGTAAAGCCGAGGTCGCACGACTGGGTTCACTGCTCGTTGGTGCAATAGGTAGACCTTAGGTAGACGAGACCTTATAAATTTAAATCCTGGTCAGAAATCCGGCATCAGAGGCTCTTCCAACAAGAGAATTCAAGAGAATGTATATTTGTTTAGGTGTACTGAAGGAAGGATTTAAAGCCTGTCATAGATTGTTGTTGGGGCTAGATGCTTTCCTATTGATGGTCCTTTTAAGGGTCAACTGCTAAAAACTGTGGGAATTGATAGCAACAATGGTATTTACCCATTAGCTTATGCATTTGCAGAATCAGAAAACATAGGATCATGGATTTTGTTTCTTCATTGTTTATCCAATGATATAGCACTTTAGTCAAACTCAATAAACACTTTTATTAGTGACATGCAAAAGGTACTTCCTTAACCTGGTCATGAATTAAAGTCCCTATATTTTGAAACAGACAGTAAATATATCTGATTTTATGTAGGATATCAGTACAACTTTTAAGAGATGTTTTTCCAGATGCATAACACAGATTTTGTATTAGAAGCATTCATGAGAAAATGAAACTTCAATGGAAAGGTAGGGCCTTCAAAGACCATCGTGGAAGTGTGCATCGCCTCAATGTTGTCTGGTTTGAGAAGCTATGGTGCTTTGAAGATATTTAATCAACCTCACGCATGATTAGTTAAGTAAGATACTACCAATCCATTGGTCAAGGTCACATTTTTTTATGTAAGTCATCTATCTGTTTCAGTTAATTGATATTTGTTAATGCACTATGAAAAAGTTATAATTAATACATCTTTATTTGTATTCTTTAGGGAGACCTCATTCTGATGTGTTAATTAATAACATGTGTCAAGTGTTTCATGACAAAATAATTGAGGGTTTAAACAAATTAATTATTACAGCCTTAGAATACATCATGGAATATTGTATGAAAAGGATAATGCATGTTGTGATGGTGATTGAGAAGAGTAATGGGCCACTAATACCAAATGTACAACACATGTTAAATGGTATTAAGAAAGAGGCTGTTAAGTATAATATTTTATGAAATGGGGGAGATAAGTTTCAGGTTAGTGGACCATGGGAGACCAATGTGTAGTTAATGTTGTATAAAAGTCTTGTACTTGCAGAAGATGGGAGATAACAGGTTTACCATGTAAACATGCTGTTGCTACCAATTGGAATATGGCTTTAAATGGACAACAAGTAGGACCTGTAGAAACATAGGCTAATCCTTGTTACTATATTATCACTTGGGAAGCAACCTACAAACACCATGTCCAGCCTATAACTAGCAACGAACATTGAGAAAAATCATCTATGCCCACAAAAATTGTTCCACCGAAAGCCGAAACAACTCCAGCTAGGTCAAAAAGTAGAAAAAGAGTAAGGATAGCTCCTGAAAGTGAAGAGATTGTGAAGAATGGTAAGTTCGCAAGGGCTTGGAAGAGTGTAAAGTGTAGTATTGGTGGCATTGTTGGACACAGCCGAGAGCATGTCTTGGGCATAGTGGAGTTCAAAGTAGTCAAACTGGACCTAAAGGAAATGTGAAACAAGTGCCTAAAAAGGCTGCAGCAAAGAAGACACATCGTAAAGGTAACAAAGTTGCAGCAGATAAACAAGCTGAAGGTACAAGTGTTGTTGAAAGTCAAAATAGTGCAGTTCAAGGAAGTGGTGTTCAATCTGAAAATCAAGATCAAGCAATGAAGATCCCATCACACATGATCAATCCCTGTCTCAATCCCAGCAATATGAAGATCAAGCAATTGAAGATCTAATCATACATGAGCAATCCTAGTCTCATCCTAGCAACATGATCAATCACAGTCTGAATCTCAGCTATAGTCAAGTGATGTGCAAGCAGTTCCTGCTTCATCCCAGCCTACTACACGAAGAATGACTAGGCAACAAGCTGCATTGGAAAGAATGATGGCCTAACCATAGGTTAATTCTGTTATGATATTTAATAGAACAAAGTTTCATCTAGTTTATTTGTTATGGACAAGTTATGTACTCTAAAACATATGTGTGTCTAACTCTAATTTTCATGCTTCAAAAGTATGCTATTTTATGCATTTGGAATTATATCCATTTGCATTATCTATGGAACCATGTCATGTTTGTGTATTTTTATAGATTGACTAAGCTTGTTGTGTGCATAATTTGCATCAAGTGTTGATTGTCTCTTATTGCAAAGTCTATGTGACATCACCATTAATGCAAACTTTGTCTTTGGTCATGTAGAAGAAGTTGTGTCTTCTTTAGTAAGCATGCATAAAGCCAAAACTAACCAAAGCCAATACCTCATAAGAATGTTGACAATTAAAAGTCAAACCTAAACAAATTGCTAACCATCTACATAAACATAAGTCAAAAAAGCCAAAATCTAACCAAACTCAATACTTTATAAAAATGTTGACAATTAAAAGTCAAATATAAGCAAATTCATAACCATGTGCATAAACATACGGTAAACTCAAAGAAAAGAAAAAATTCATAACCATCCGGAAAAAGTTACTACCATTCAAGACAATCTACATTAACCATACGCCTCATACGTTAAAGCTAAATAGTTAACCCGATTGCATAAACAATCAAGAACAATATCTAAGCGAGCAATGTAAATCTTCCACTTCCACACATCACCTTGAGCCACTTCTAATCTTGCCTCAAGCTCATTTCTCCCCTCAAAGGCCGTGTATGATCATTCTTGAGCGAGCACACATTTCCGAATCATATCATCGTATCCACCGACAAGAAGACCCTTGATCATGAATATGGCAAGCTATTAAACAACAACCATTGTTACAATGTAGTTTGCTACTAACAAAAACAAAATAATACAATATATCTCAAAACATACTTACTTAAACAGGACAACCAAAAAATCGACGCCCCGGGTTGCCAGAGGTCCACGAAGTGCGAATTATAGCTTGTTTACCACACCAGCAATGTACCATGTTGAAAGGATTATTGTTTTATAGAAGACAATTTTTTTTATGATAGTTTAGGGATGATAACTAATTACAAATTTGTGTTACACAGACATATAGCAACTACAAATACTGTACAACGGGCTGTATAAAGTACGCTACAGTAAAAGACGCTTCTGCCCTCAACAACAAAACAATGACCTGGGCATTGGGTCAAGGGACCAGTTTAGCCTAAAAAAACCCATACTTTAGACTACTAACGACGAAAAATCCATGTTATGGTTTCATGCAATGTTTTTGGACAAGTTTGGGGACCAACGGTGTATTTTAGTCTAAAAATTATTATCTTCATACGCACTCCAGCCACCAAACACAAGTCATTTAATCATAAACAAAAATTGAAAACTATGTAATAAAATGATAGTAGAATTATTATTTTTATATACATTGCAACGAATAGTATAAGGGGCCCCATTTTTTGCACACTTTCATATACGGTGAGCACGTCACCGTTCGTCTCCATTTCTATCCTTCGACATGCATGCGTTTGCTAATCTCTTGTAAAACTAATCCATTTATTTCTTGTAAAAACTAATCTCAAATACAAACCATTTCTTCACTGTTTACACACAAAAACAAAAGACGTAAACCTTTTAAACCCGTTACTCGAACTCAGAGCACAACAAAAAAAGCATTGTTATTTATTTTTGGATTTCGGCTTCAAGATATTTGAAAAGATCTATGGTAATGTTTTTGTTTATGTTTTTTGGTTTGTGAAGATGTTGATTTTGTGAGATGGGGAGTGAGACAATGAGTGTTTTTCTTATGGCTTTATTGTTGACCGAGGGTTGTTTAGGATTGAGGTTGTATATTTGTTGGTGGGATTTTGTTTATTGTTGTAGTTGGAGGTGGGTTAGGATGTTTGTGGGTATTTATATCCCGTAGATTAGAGTGTAGTTTAAAAAATGAATTAAATAAGTATTTATGATTTAGGCTTTTCTTTTTTAAAAAAAATTATATTGCAGTTTTTTCTTCTATAAAACATGTTTAATAGAAGATATCAGTTATGAATTAGGCTCTTTAAAACACCCAAATAAAATTCAGACAATCTAACCTCATTGACTAATTTGAAAAATGTATTTAATTTTCAGGCCATAAAGACCTTTAAATGCAAGGTAAAAAGTCAGAATTTTAAGCCTTATCATTTAATGAAATGTCACAAATGCATTATAGTTTAGTAGAGATATTCATCTTTTACTCTTAATGTATGATCATATAGCTCCCATCGGTTCATGGTAGTATCTAGGGGTGTTATTCGGGTCGGGTTGGTCGGGTCCAAGTCGGGTCGACACTAAAAATAATATACCCGAACCCGGTCCTATTTGAGGCCGGGTTAGTCGGGTTCGGGTCAAATCGGGTCGGGTCAAGTAGGGTCGGGTCTGTAGTTCTGTACCATTTACAAAATCACATAATTTGATTTTTTTTTTTTAATTTAGTAGTTAAAATACATATGAGATACGCCAACTAGCCTAATTATAACCATAACTAGAAATTTGATACCATGAGTGCTAAGAATGCGTTATTTTTTTCATTTGAGGAGTTTACATTTATTTATATTAATTAGACTAAAATACACCGTTGGTCCCTAAACTTGTATCGAGGATCGCGATGGGACGAACCACGCAATTTTCATCGCCACCGGTCCAAACAAGACCCATTGAATGCCGATTCGTCCCTTGACCGTAATGGGACGGTCAAACCAGGGTATTATAGACCATTCACTTTTTGACCCAAGCTAGAACCCGTGGACCAATTGTGAGTATGGATATTGGCCGTTTCTTCCACGATCTGTTGCATTTAATTTCGCGGGAACAAATACAACCACCCAACAAACAACTTTGCCAATCACATAAAACCACATTATCGGAAAAGATAAGCGCAAATCGAAATCAAGAATATAAATCCTCATTTTAATCGAAAAGACCAACCCAACTTCCAACAAAACCATGTCGACGATCGTTTTACCAACATGCCGGATGAAGTGATCACTAACATTTTGAATCGGTTGCCTTTGTTAGAAGCGGTGAGAACCTCTAGTTTAGCGAGAAACCGGAGGTCTAAGTGGACTTTGCTCACCGATGTCATACTTGATGAGGATTTCTTTTATTATTTAACATCTGAGTTTGATGGTAGGCTTGTTACTAGATTCTTAAATAAACTTATGGGTCCAATAAGAAAGTTTGTCTTTCTTTGTAGAGCCAAGATCAATTATTGGAATAGACAACTTTCATTATGAACACATTCATGAGTGGCTCTTGTTTTTGGTGACAATGGAGTTGAGGAGTGATTATTACAAACGGTATGGTGACCCGATTCGTTCCCGACCCAACTTTACTCTCGATGAGTTGAAACATCCGGTACTTCATGTTTGTGCTATGGCTACTTTGGAATATTTTCATGGCTATCCAAATCATCGAGCCTAGAATTGATTCATGTCAATTTTCTAAGCGATACGATTTGGGGCTTTATTCTTGGTTGTCCTCACTTGAGTCTCTTAAAATGAATCGTCCTAGTACTAACGAGATGAGACTATGGGATATTGCAAAACTTGGGAATTTGAAGAAGTTACATTTGTCATTAGAGTCGTTATAATGTTGTGACCACAATCACAACATCCGATATCTTTCACTTGACAAGACTTCAAAATCTTGAGACCCTTACATTGGATTTTGGTGATTGCACAGAAGAACAATTTCGGTTTACAACTTATAATGTTATAGAGATGTGTACAAGAATGAAATTTAATCAAAACTTCTTGTAGTTGATACATGAAGCTAATCCTAGGATGAAGGTGCCCTTTGTTTCACGATTAACCTTAAAGTTGTCCGATGTCGATTTTGGGAATAGTGTTATGGTAGCATTCACCATTGGAATGATTCGGTCATCTCCGAATTTGAAAATCTTGGATACGAGTAAGTGTAATGATGTAATGAATATGTATCAAATAAAACATTCCTAAATTGCCATGTTTGTGTATCTCAACACTATTTGATTTTTCAGTCGCAAACACGCTTAGTGATCTACGCTTTGCCCAATTTTTCCTTTGTTGTAGATAGAAACACATTCGACCATGGGCGCTCGAGACGGTGGTGTTTGAGCTTTTCCCGCATCGAGCATGAAATAACTTTAATAAAGTGTATACTTGCGTGTTCCGGTCGCTAAAGACAATCAATATCGGGAAAGCGATAGAGTCATGATGGGAATGAAAATACCAGAACAAGCTGGGAGTTAGCTAGAAGGCTGTTGAAACTCCCCGAGCTTCCCCATAGTTGTAGATTTCTTTGGTGGTTGTAGTTTAAGTTTGGGTTGAATACCCTTGGACAATTAATGTTTCAAAATAGTTTTAGTAATTTTGTACGAGAATTGTTATATGGTTCGCTTAAATTAGATTGTTCATATGTTGTTGTTTGTCGTATTCTAGGTGATGAAAGTTTGACATTCGAAAGTCAAACTTTCATTTAACATTTTTATTTGATTGAAGCAAGTAAACCGCATTTCGAGTTTACTTTAGTTAGTCAATACTTGAAAATGTTGAATTGGTTAGCTGTGAGCGAGAGTTGTAATGTCGGAAGGATTGAAAACCTTTGGAACATTAAGTGCAAAAGTCATAATGGTATTTGAAGTTTGATGATGATGATGGCTATTGGAATGTTCAATAATATATACAATGGTATTTGACTTTGTAAAGTCAATATTGCAAAACCATTACTAAAATATTTGTTTTGGAGTGAATTGATAATTTGACATGTTTTAGAAGTTTGACTTAACAAAGTCGAACTTCTAATGGTATATGGAAGTTGGCAACTCGAGGGACCAATTGTGTATCCTAAAGTGAATATTGGGCGGGAGTTTTAAGTGTGACAAATTGACAACAACCAACACAAATTCGTGGGACCGAGTGTGAAATAAAGGAAACTATTAAACCACTTCACCGTCTCTTACGAGCGATATTAACTAGTGCACAACTAACGAGATACCATCTACCACTTTTTCCACACACACACAACTTTCCAATGGCGATTTCCTATTTTAAACAAACTCATGGAGGTGGGTGATTCGCCAAATCTTAATGATCGGATGGTATTCGGTTTGAAGATGAAATTGCCAGAAGGATTCTAAGAAGCTACTTCTTCAATCTTGCCGAGATCTAAAGACATGAATCATCAACCGTAGGAGCGATACATAAGAGAATCAAGCTACGGGACCTCGTGGAATCGCGCTGACTGTGTGTGGATCTGTTGAACAAAATCCGGTCTAAGCAGACAAACCAACTTGCCCAACTCATACAGATTGTTGGTCAAGCAGATGAAGGTATTCGGTTCAACCAAGAGTTTGTTAAGAAAGTGGTGAACATAGTGCACGAATTTTTGGTTTCCATGGGGTAGATAAAGGCGTCTTTTAGGTGATAGTTTTGCTAAAATGGTATGTAAATTAGATTTGATGTGTTGTTTAATCATTTGTATTGTGATATGGGTTGTATTTTAGTGTTATTAGTATAAGAAACCAAAGCAGCCCTTGTATCGTTAAAACCAAACAGCCCTTGTATCAACAAAACTTTAATCAGAGAACCAAACACCCCTTGTATCAAGAAAAGCAAAGGCAATGGTTTAAAAAGATGTGGTGAAAATGCAAATACTTTGGCACTAAATCATAATGTATCAAATAAAACATCCGGTTGTATCGGCTAAACCAAACGGCCCTTTTATCAAAGAAAAGTCATTACAAGAAACCAAACACCCCGTATCGAAAAATTAGGCGAGTGGTTTCAAAACACGGGTTCAAAAGGCAAACGCTTTAGCGATAAACAACAATGTATTGACAATTTTGTATTGTAACATCTTGAATTTTGACTTACCAAAGTCAAACAAACTTATAAAACCAACAAATTGTAACTTGGGTAAGTCAAACCTATTAAGATATGCAAAACGATTTCAAACACAATGATTAAATAAGATCACAAAATTTATTTCATCGATTTCAATAACTACAAATGTTTACTATCATCTAAACATACACTTACTAGACCACAACTCTCCCTATCATCGTTTTCCTTCTTTCCTTCCTTTCCTTAAGATATTTAAACAAAATTTCCGGTTTGTAATCCTTTCTCCCAATCGTTAAACTTTGATAACAAGATGTCATCTCTTCCTTCTCCTTCTTAACACCCAAACGCTTTTCATTCTTGTGACTGCTTTCTCAACGAACTCAACAAACCCTTCCCTTATCGTTTTGTGCCATTATTGTTTTTTTTTGCTTTGGGAAGAATGTGTGTTGATTGTATTTTAGGGTTCACTCTTTGCTCGTTCATACATATATGGTTGAAAGTGGGTTACATTTTAACTAGCTGGGTCAAAAAAGTGAATGGTCATAATACCCTCGGTTTGACCGTCCCGATTAAGTCAAGGACTAATTTGGCATTTAATGGAGTCTTGTTTGGACCGTGGCGATGAAAAGTGCGTGGTTCGTCCCATCGCGATCCTCCGATAAGTTTAGGGACCAACGGTGTATTTTAGTCTATTAATTATTACAGGGTGGTATTGTTAGTGTGGTTTGAAATTGATAATTGTAAAAATGCCAAAACTAGTATTTTTTTTAAGATCAGTGATATATATGTGTAAGCATTGTTTGTTGCAATATACGTGAGAGATTTTGTTCTTGCATATGATATTGTATCTCGAATTGTGTAAACTAATTTATTTCCATTTTGATTTCTGTAAACTAATTTACTTCCATTTTGATAATTCACACTAGATTGAGAAAAGTTATAAAATGGCTAAGATTACTACATGAACGATGGACTAACTTGAGCCTTCAAATTAGATTGAAAAAAAAAAAAATCTAACTCGGGTTAGTCGGGTCGACCCGAACCCGAATAAGCAAGGTAAATTGAACCCGACACCGACCTAGTTCGTGCTGGGTTAAGCGGGTTGACCTGATTGACCCGAGTTAGATGTTAGACCGTAGAAATCCGACCAGTATCCTTATTTGGGTTCGGTCCGTCAATCGTCCGGTCCGTATCGGGATTTTGACACCCCACGTAGTATCACGTACTGATCATGCATCAATGCGTGCAAATATAAGCTCCAGCAAGGCCTTCAAGTTTTCCAAAATATCCATATATGATAGTATCACCGACATTGACTTGTATATGATATATACTCCTTTATTACACGATATATACGTGTTCAGCATAAGGCATGAATAAAATCACCTTTTATCGCCCAAAGATATTGTGCCATCATGGTTTAAGCGCATATGATCATAATTGACATATCTATCTTTGTGCCATCATGGCTTAAGTATATGATCATAATTGACATATCTATGTGCAATTGAGACATGTCAACTGATATTTGTGTAACTGGCCACATATTATCTCAACCTTACCTTTTCTTTTTGATACGGCAGAATTTGTATTCAAATAACTAACAGGAAGCTATAAATATAATAACAAGAGTTACATACGACACGAGTTACATGTTTTCTCAAACTAGAATATCCAGTAACCGGGAGATATTTTTTGGTCAAAAAGGGATCATATCCCATAATTCAGGGCGACGTTAGAATAAGTCAAAGCTAGCATAGTGTTCGACATTATCAAAAAGATAAATGACTTAGGTAAAAGTACACTATAATCATGTTTAAGACCTTTTTAATAGGGTGTTGATTCTCACATTATTTTTTTTTTATACATACATCACAATTGTGTATTACTGTCATTATAGTGTTGTACAGTGTGGTGTATATATAAGAAAAATTATTTGAATATCAACGCCTTTTTTAATATCGTGGTCCATGAAAATATCTAAAACGGACCATGCAATGTATCTTCTCTAAAAATACATGTGCAGTGACAAACGCTGTAGTTGGTGCACCAGTACCGTTGACTAGTTATTGAAGTTAGTTCTTACAGTAATGAATACGTTGCCATATCTAGTTGCGAACTCTTTAAGACCACCCATTTTAGTTGTATAATCTATAATTGCGAGATGATCCACAGAGTCCGAGATTTACTTGGTCATCAACGAGGCTCAGCTGAGATAACATAACGTAGTCATAAACTCATAATTAGACAGATTCATTTTCTTAAGATGATCAATACTAGTCTTCTGTAATATTTCCATGTGTGAGTGCCATAAAAAGCTAGATTCGTACAATTAACATTGACCATTGTCTTGCGAACACGTGTCGCAGGAGAATAGGGGAGAGAGTGAACAATATTTGGCCACCCAGAGCTAAGCAAAACCACACGGCACCTTTTCAAGGCATCCCCTCAGCCAACTAAGCCACCGTCTACAATGGTCCTACTTACTCATATATGTTGGATTCTTGTCCCTCCCAAAATATCAATCTATTCTTGTCCCTGCTAAAATATCAATATACTAACCATTCCCTATAAACATTAGAACAAATTAAGCTAGTCTATGTCTGTACATATATGAATGTATATATGTGTATCGAAGACTGTAAAAGTTGGAGCTTGATCCGATTCCTAAATGTTTTCTTAATCACAATGGTATGATGCCTTCAAGAGCGTCTTCCTGAAAAAGATACTCTTTAAGATGACATTATGCTTTGTCACACTTACGCATTGTGTACATGAGTAGAAAATTTCGTGCAATTTCTTGAATTCGATATGTGCTTTTTCTTTGAACAACAATTTTGTTAGAAAAATGCTAGCTATATAGTAGCTAGAAAATCATATGTACAAAGAGTTCATACAAGCTATGCAATTAAAGGTTTTTCTAAACAATCAATCCAATTAAGTTTAATAGCCCTATTCGTCACGAGATCCAAGAGTGTGACATTTTTATCTCCTCTTCTAACGTATCTTATCTTGAAGGTTTTAAATCAAAACAAACGCGATATCGAAATCACCATGTAATTGTTTGAACAACAACCTCAAAGGATGCCTTGATCTGGTCATAGAGATTTGCCGTAACCCCCATGTTAAAAGGTCTTGAAGAATTTTTAGTTGATCGTTTAAACCCCGCCAAGTCATGATTGTCTTTCATAGGTTTTTGGTAATTGCGCAATCGACAAATAAACGAGGTTTCAATAGACCTACCACAAACGGGGCATCTAGACAAGTGTAGATCGACTCCACGATAATCTAGCTTGCTACATGTAGCCAAATGGTCTAGAAAAAGCTGCCAAGAGTGGATATTCGCCAAACGGTCAATATTTGCTTGTAAGAGCACTCACATTCATAACACCATAACACCAATAACACCGTCCACGTCAGCGCCACATCAGCTTTAACATTTAACATCAACATCCCAAAAAAACACCCACAACCATAACATCCCAATAACATCAATAACATTCCCAACAATTTACAAAAACAACCCTCATTTAGGGGCATAAATGAAAAAAGAAAAGGAAAAAAAAAAAAAAAAAGCGGGCGTCAGAACGCCTGCGACTAACGCCGTTATAATGTTACGGTTCCAATGGTTAACGCCAATAACGGGCGTTGTTTTGGACATTCACGCCGTTGGGGCGTTATGAATGTTAATGCTCTAACAACATTGCAAATATTGCATTACCCTTTTTTTTTTTTTTTACCCTAACTTTTTTTGTGCAACCTCATTAAAATTTAGTTGTTTGAAACAAAAATGTTGACAGATTGTCCAAGATATGGAGAAAATGTTTTGTACTAACATATGGATAAAGTAAACCATGCAAAGACATCCGATAATCTAGATATCTTGTCTTTTTGGTAGCAGGACTAATTATATCTGATAGATATGATTACCTTACTAGAATCAAATCACGATACAAACTTTTGTGGACATGTACCACAACTTTGAACCAAAGTCGTCAATAGAGAAAGGTTTAGAAATAACAATCATATTTTGCTTTGTGTTCTTGGGTTTGGCTTCTCGCTTTCTTTGCCTGTTTTGTTTTTGGTTTTGTTTTGGTGTCTTGTTTCTTTCGCTTTCTTTAAGCGTGCGTGTTTTCTTCTTCTTTGTTCTCCTTTAGTGCCTCGCTTTTCTTAGGCTTTGGTCTTTTGTTCTTTTGTTTGTCTTTTGTGTTCCTTTCATGTCTTGCCTCTCCGTGCTCCTTGCTTGTTTTACTTGCTTCGTTCATGCTTGTGCTTGTTTGTTCTTGCCTTTCTTTTCTTTTCTATCTCACCAAGCACACCGCACTTGGGAGTCTCGTTGAAGCAATCTCTCTCTACCGGGTTTATCGCATGGCGGGGTGGGATTTGTCTACATTTTACCTCACTACCCACTCCCACGTAGATAGGGATTTTTGTTGTTGTTGTTGTTGTATGATATTTTATTCGTTGATTAATGATAGAGTTAATTACATAAGTCGTCCATCTAGTTTATATACTTTTTCATCTTTCGTCCTAAGCCGAGCTTAAACGAGCTGAGTAGAGTTCGAGCCCAGTTTCGTCTCATTTAATAATCGAACTCGAACTCGAGCATTTTTTATAAAGATCAACTAGGCTTATAGCCTAAGCAGCTATATATATATATATATATATATATATATATATATATATATATATATATATATATATATATATATATATATATATATATATATATATATATATATATATATATATATATATAGTCCATACATATAGGCATATAGCCATGTATAAACGAGCTTAAAAGAAATAAACAAGCTCAAGCCCAGTATGATTAACGAGCCGAGCTTCGTTTGAGTTTTATGTCCTTCAGCACGTTATATAAATTAGTCGAGCTCGAGTTTGTAAAAAATTTCACCAGTCGAGCTTGAGCTCAAAATTTGAGGCTCGAAATGAGCTCGAGCTTTATATATAAGCAAGCCTGGCCTGACCTGGTACCAAGTTGGCCTCCATTGCTTCCACCATTAAAGATACCTTTGTGATCAAATGTAAAGGACCAAAATATCCTTACATAGATACACTTAACAACATAAACTAATGAACTAATGGTCAAATGAGTGGTCTATTACAAAATGACAAGTACATGGACAAGCAATATAATTTTAGAAGTTGGGACAAAATGTTGGGTAGTGGTCATTATATGATATAAAAGCTGCATCTCTCTTAAAATGGTAGTGTCTTCAATACGCGAATGTAACTCTACTATTTTGTTGACACGTGTCAGAATGAAAAGTCATTTCAATCGTTTACCAAGACAATCACTATCATGGTGGTACTTTATGTTGTTTACTTTTATAAACAAATGTGCGAACAGCGGATGTGCGAATGTGCGATCGGCGACTACCCCATATGATACTTTATTGGGAAGGGATAAAAAATATTACTTTTCAGGAATAAAGTCTATTTTTAAGCTTTATTGGGAAGGAACAAGTCTACTTTTTATTACTTTAATTTAAATTAATTTATGTTTTTTCTTTTTGTTACTTTAATAAGCTTGATAATTTGAATTAAAGGTAGATGGTTTACCTATTCAGAATTACAATTTCCTTAATGTCTTCTTGTTAGGTCTTAGCACGCTCATAGTGTAGTATTTTAATTTATCCGAGTGATATTTAATAATCGTCAAACTTAGTATCGTCATTCTTTTTGGAATTTTTCATACTTTCTCTTCGTTAGATTCTAGTTTCGGGCATGTAGTTTTGTTGGAATGTTTATTACTTGCATATGTATATACTAGTACTTATCTTTGGTTATGATATGTAATATTTTTTCAAGAAAGCGTTAAGCCTAGTGTTTGATTGTTACTTAGCACTATTAAATTCTTAAAGGCGTTTTTTTTTTTTTTTTTTTTTTTTAGTACTAGTTTGTTTAGTACTAGTTTAGTTTTGCAGATTTGTTAATGGTTCAAAGGTAAATTTTGATCATGCTTGATCATCATTTGTTTGAGTTTAAGTTTATAGTTACGCTTCGAAGTTTACAAAGCACATAATCATTGACAACTTCATACTGGAAAGGTATATGTATTTTAACGGTACGAAATGGACGATATCCAACAAATATGAAGTAGTAAAATTTAAGGTTTGCAAATTTAGTGTTAAACAAAAAAAAACAAAAAGTCAAATATTTGTTAAAAAAAAATAAAAATAAAAATAATTTAAATTAAAGTAACAAAAAGTAGATTTGTTCATTCCCAATAAATCTTAAAAGTAGATTTTATTCCTGAAAAGTAATATTTTTGTCCTTCCTATAAATTATCACATGGGGTAGCTGGTCGTTCGCAGACACATCCGTCGTTCAGCGTTTGTTTAAAAAGTCAAACAACGTAAAGTCTGGCCAGTGGTGATTGTCTTTGCGAATGATTGAAAATGTATTTTTGTGCGACACGTGTCAACAAAATAATGGAGTCGTGCGTTCGCACGTTCATTTCGTGATCGTTTGAGAAGAGATGTATTTTTATATTATACACCACTACCTAAGCTTTTTGTTCCACTTTAATTTAGCTCGTGAAAAATATATAAATTACATGCAAGGTTTGTGTAATTAACTTTTAACGAGTAGGTGCATAGCGTTATTCTTGAGAATATTGTGTTAATCTAAATTCGAAATGAAACGGTTATCAAAAAATTATTTTTGTTATTAAGGACTAAATATGCAAATTGTCGGTACCGCAAGTACTATTTTCGTAAAGTATCTTTCTGAAAATAATATGATTTTTCTACAGAAAAAGTCTCTAAAGTTATCAGATTTTGCAAAGTTTATCCTTAAACTAACTTTAGAATGGATCAATAACCTCATGGTCTAGAATAACATTTGTCAAAGGGTTTTCTTTTATGCTTCTAGCGATAGTGATAAAATGAAAAAAGTATATTAAAATGCGTTGGGATCAACAAAAATATATTTTTATATGTATTTATGTCGCTTTTTGTGGATCACGTATCTTTTATGTATTTTTCATTTTTATCATGTCTGCAAGCGTATAATGAAAAACCCTTTAACATATAGTATAACGGGTCTTTTTTATTAGAACTGAAAAGTGGACTTAGAAAATTCATTCATCAAGTCATTAGCAAAGTCAATATAAGAATCTAAAAAGCACAAACAATCATTCTTAAAGTCAAACTTTTTTAAGTCTAAAAAGTCGGCTGGAAAGTTGGGGTAAAATTATGCCCATTCACTGCTTTCACATTACTGATTGAGTTGCTCTTCTAGCAACGTTTAGAAACGAGTAAAATATGATCGTGCTTTGCGGCGACGATCAAAATCAAACATACTTTTTTTTTTTGATAAATAAGTTAACACTGAAAAAACAAAAGTAATGTGTCTTACGATTTAACATAAATAGTATACACTGAAAAAAAAATTAAAAAAAATAATGAAAATATCGAAAAGAAGGAATTTGGAAATACCAAAGTTTTGGTAAATCGTTAAGGTATTTATATGTTATTTTGAGCTATAGATTGAATTAAAGCAAATTTAAGAAAATACCAAAAACTTTATAAATAGTAATATTAAGTTCATGATTGTAAATATGGGAAAATTATCTCTGCTGCCAACAGTAGGGATGGTATCTGCTGTTTCATTATAGGAAAGGATGATTCATATAAATTCAAAATCTAGAAGGACTAAAAGTGTAAATGTTAAAAGAAAATTGTGCTTACTGCAGAGATGTAATGTGTTGCTTGCGGCAAATATTAACCACTGTAAATATATAGTAAAGTTGAATCATATCAGTACCAATAACTTTATAAATAGCACTATTTATACCTAAAATGTATGCTGAAATATATGTTTAATATATAAATTACTTGTACAATTGTATTATATATTTTTTCTCTTCATATATTCATAAGTTATTTTTTCAAATCAATCAATCAAATCATTAAGTCATAAGTAGACATAATTAGTAGACACACCAATCATTTTTCGTATAAGGCGGTTTATCTGGGACGCCCTATAAAAGGTATCCAATCACAACGATGCCTAGTTGCACTCCTAAGCCAATTACAATTAAGATAAGAGACAACCTAACAATAATTAACAACTATGTTTCATAGATCTAAGGAAACACACAAGAAATTTAGCTAGACATGTTAAACTAGCAAGCATACACACAAGAAATGAAAGACATAATGATACTATTGGATTAAAACAATTATCTTGATGTGTAAAATAGGGTTTGGGACCCTAAGATACTGTTCAAGTCGAACTACAAACGTTTAGGGTTTTACTCCAAAAGTCTACCTCCTCAAATACATAAAATCGAATTATATATAGATTTACACTCATGCAATGATATGCTATATAGTGGGACACCGTGTCGCCGTCGAATCGCCAGTCATTAGGGTTTCGTCTTGGCGAGTTATCGATGGGACGACGTCATGGTTCTGGATCCGGGCGTCTAAGATGAAAAGTCCAGGTGAAACCGCTTTCTGTGGCTTGGCGCGTCGGTGTTATGAGCAAAAATTCCACTGAGCCGTTTGATGCATGTATTTATCAAATCTGTATAGAGGGACGGCGTCGCCCTTTAATTGGGACGCCGTCAGGTTCAATTTGAGCATCTTGAGTGGCTTCGATCTTGATTTTGCCGTTTTCTTCATGTATTCACTCCTTTTTGTCCAAATAAGCATCATTCCAGCATTTTGCTTCCAAGAGACCTTAAAAGTGAAAAGGAACGAAATTAAGCAGTAACGGATATAAAAGTGGTCGATTAAGGGCTTAAATGACCCCTTAAAAGTGTACGTTTTAAATCCATATCAATTAGTTTATAATTTATTAGGTATTGTAGTTGATATTGGTCATATATTTGGATAAGCTTTTAACATTCCTTTCTCTAGGTTATATATTCTTAACATAACATGAATACTTACATTATCAAAAAATAATACAACTATGTCTTCTCCTCTTGTTTCTCCTCTTGTTTTGTTAGGCCGGTTTGAAGCTAAGTCGAGCTATGTTAAAGATATGATGCTCGTACATTATGGCTGAGAAGTTAAATCTACATTTGTTGATGAAGACTATTTAAGGGAAAAAGTGTCATAAGTTCTTGATCGTGTGAATCATAGGGACTTGATTATAAAGGAGTGAAGGTTGTTGGTACTTTTGATTTTTCGAGTTAAAAGCGTTGCGGATCACGAGAAAAATGCAAGAGGAGGATTTGGATGAAGTTGATAGGTTGATGTTTGTGGTAACACAAAAGCATGTTCGTCTTCGATGCAATGTTATCTTTTATCGAGAAGTTGGAGGCAATGAAGTTTTGATATTTATTTGAGTTTTAAGATTTTGGTATATATTTATTTAATAATTAAGATGTTTTGGTATGATAATATTTTTGTAGTGTTTTTAGGCATCTTTTATTATAATTGGCAAACTTTGAGTGTTAGTTATGTAATATTGCCAATCTTTTTTGTAATTTTAGTCATCTTTTATCATAAGCTGAAGAGTTTAATGTGTTATTTCCAAATTTATGTAATAAACTGATTTGGTATTTCTGCATAGGAAAATAAACCAATTGTGTAAATTAATACTGGAATTTAGTTTGGCAATGATGAAGTCTTTTCAGTTCCAATCCAGTTTCGTTACTTATATTGCATTAGTACTTGTTTTAGATTTATTAATATGTCTTAACATTTATCATCCAAAAAACTCTTTCTCACCTAACTTTGCAATCAATGGTTGAGTCTCCTCTCATCAATGAACCGGAAGATCTTTTTGGGTCAGAGAAACTACAAAAATGCTTCAAGTTTCTTTTCATTCATGAGCATACAGTAGATGAAGCTTCATCATTTGGCTTGGGGAGCGATGCAATGAGTTGTAAGGAAAATACAAAAAAGGACTGAGAGGATGGCGGAGGTGTGGTCGCTTAACCATGATGAAGAAGAAGCTGGTGGTGACACCTATCAGTGCTTGCGTGAGGTTCAAATAAGGGAGAGGAGGAGGTTGGAGGCCCTTACGGCCATCTTGGTTAGGTTTCTTTTGGTTTTTTTTATCATCTTAGTTGTATGTTCTTGTTTTTTATGGCATCTCATGATCGGATGTTGATGATGACCTAAATGGTCTTGATGTAATTATCTTTAATGGAATGGAAGTAATATATTATATCTACTTTTGTTGTGGTGTTATTATATTTGTTTCTTTTTTCCTTTTATTTATTTTTTATTTATAATTTTAAATGGGAGGGTATATATCTGAGTGTGTTTTGGTACTTTGACTTATTCTCGGTCGTACAAATGAACATAACACACACTTAAATTGGATCGGTTATAATTGACCAATCAAGCGAAGCTAGGGTTTTGATCGTTTTAGGGTTTGGTGAAATCTAAAATGATGAAACAAATAGATTCTAATCAAATCTATTTAAGCTTGGGATTCTTTAATCATTTTAGGGTTTGGTTGAAATAAAAAATCAAGATCCTATACTAAATGCCCAAATGAAAATCCTATTTATTCTCAGGTGTGTATTTTAATGATACACCATTATATCGATTTGTTGGATTTTGGAGTAATTTGATGAATTTAGTCGTTTTTGTTTTGCATTTTTTATAAACTTGTTACTTTGTGGATCAAATTTATGTTGCCTTTGCATTTAGTGGATAAGTAAGAAATGTGGCGGATGTATGTGCGAATAATTAGGGCAAAAGAGATATTAAGGGGTGTTTGGATTAGCTTATTTTGTGGGGTTACTGGCTTATTGAGATTTAGGAAAGCCAATAAGCTCACTCTTTTTTGGCTTATTAGCTTATCCACTTATCCTTATGACTTGTTTAAGGCATAAGTTCAAATGGGGAAGCCAAAATTTTAAATAAAATAGGCTTATTGGCATTCCCAATCTCAATAAGTCGATAAGTCCATAAAATAAGCTAATTCAAACACCCCCTTAGGGTTATTTATCCTTAGGATTATGATTACGTTTAAATGATTTAAAAGGTTTCACTTTTTATAAGATTTACATGATTTGATATGAATAACAGTGCTTGCAATTATCTCAAACAGAAAGAAAGCTATTAAGGTAGAGTTTCGAAAGTCTCTTTGTAAACAATATTTCGAGTTCGATGCTTGAAGTTACTGCCTTCATCCCCTAGCATCAGTATCTTCAATCCATTGGGAATTGTTACCCTAGATGCTGCTACATAATGTTGCATGTGACTGAACACATGATTAGGAAAATAGACTCCTACATGCGCAAGTGATTGGCCTTGACTTTCGTTAATGGTCATTGCATAGCAGGGTTTCACTAGGAATTGCCTGCGTTTCAATATGAATTGCCATTGTGTTTTTGTGGATGTGAGTGTAATTCTGGGTATAAGGACGGTGTCTCCAATCTTTGAGCCAATTAGAATTTTTGCACGCGGAACAAATTGACCAAGATAAGTGATGATCAATCAAGTTCCATTGCATAATCCCTGTGCTAGATTAACATTCCGCAAGAGCATAATTGGGAATTCCTTTTTTAAGCTCAGTTTATGGGGTGGCATCCCTTGGAGATTTAGAGAATTTAAGAACTCAATGAGGTATAGGTTTTGTTGGTCCAAATGATCCGTCGATGCTTTACATACCTCATATGCACTCTTGTAAGTTACCAATCCACCGACTAACTTTTTAAACATGTATGCGTTGATTGCATCAGCGTCATCATTCCTCGAAGTTAGAATTGCTCTTTCTTTTAGATATTCATCCTCAGTTTGTCATGTAGTAAAATCAGGTAATGTTTCTTTCACAATCTGCTAGATAGGAGAATTCGATGAATTTATAATGAAATCTTCCGGAATCTCAATACAGGTTGGCTCATCTTCGTGATCTTTACGGTTTGCTGGCAATTTTCCATCGCCCAAGTCCAAAACCTATTTGATGAATTCCTGTTTGCGAGAATCAATTGAACCACTTGCAGAGTATTCATTGACTCTCATATTAGCGTGAGTTTGAAAACTTTCAAGACTTCGGTGTGAAGCTGTAATGAGCTGAACCACTTGCCTTTCCCTTTTGGGATGTTGGTAGGATTTTATGCAAGTCACCTCAAGTAAACCATCATCCTACGAAAATTTGGTTTCTTTTGCTAAGTTTTCATAGCGAGTATATCCCTTAAGGTTATGTCTAAAGCATCAAAAGCATACCTTTGGGTCATAGGTTCTTCGTCCAAAATAATGAGTTGAACCTGCTGTAGCAGCTCAGCCAAGTCATCCCTATGAAAGAGCTTCATCTGGATACATGTATATCCGACGAGTCACTCGTTATCCCTATGAAAGAGCTTCATCTGGATGATAAACTCAATTTCATAGAAGAACCCATCGAAATCATGGACCGTGAGGTCAAACGACTGAAGCATAGTCGTATTCCTATCGTTAAGGTCATTGGAACTCTAAAGAGAACCAAATTCACGTGGGAATGTGAGGACCAAATTAAATGCTAAATACCCTCACCTTTTCTCACCTCTCCTCCTACCCCTAGTTAAATATCGTGACGAGATTTCTTTTAGGATGGGAGGCGTAATACCCCACCCAATTTCATCCAGCGTTACCTATGCTTATGCCTTACATAGTATCATTTTTGGGTAAAATGTTTGCTTTATCTCATCCCCTAACACATAACCTCCTAGTCCCGCTCACTTATCTACCCATGCCAAATATCCTTACGTTTACATCATGTAAACCCATTGTATGTCAAGTCTAAGTTCTAAACATCATTTTATTAAGTAATCTATCAATCTAGTATACTATATCTATCATAACACAAAAACAAGACCTATCCAGGTTAGGGTTACTTCTAAAACCCTAATTTCAAAATGAAACTAGTTTAATTGTGTTCAAGGCTTATTTATAAGTTACCTTGGCAACCTTAGAGTATTTTAGCCTCCCCTAAACCCTAGTACAACCCCTTAGAGCTTAGGTACAAGTCCCTTAAGCACAAAACACTAATTAGGTCCTTTAGGACCCAAAGCTAGGTCTAAACCTTCCGTTTCTTTAGCACATGTTACCACCACTTAGTACATGAATCCTAAGCCTAAATATTAGTCACTAATCACCCTAGGATCACTAACCTAAGTGCTAAACCCTAATCTAGAACCCTAAACCTAGTTTGACCCTAAAACTAACCCTAAACTAGATTAAGCCCTAAACAAAGAACCTTAAGCACCACCACCATCCCTAGCAGTGTACTACCCTCCTACATCACCTCCTTGTCACCACGAAACAACCACCCAACCACCACAATCACCTCCTTGTCACCACCTTTGACCGCGACACCCTTGTGGCCAAACCACCACCACAATCCCCCTAGCTATAATCCATAGCCTTAATTAGTCATCTTTAGCTCACCTTAGTCAACCCCCCCTCTTTCCACCTAGACCCACCTTTCCTTAGCCTATACCCCATACACACCCTATAAATACCTCGTCTCACCCATTTCATTTAAACCATCCCATTTCACTTCACCACCTCCCATAGTCTAGTCCTAGCAGTAGTATAAGAGTTCTAGAAATCCAAGAAGTCGAGAAAACCAAGCTAGAAGCCCTCCCCTAGTCGTTACCTTGTTGAGAAACCCTAAACCCCCTAACGACCCGTTTCTTGGTCACGTAAGTTATAAACTAGTTCTATAAGCTATGTTTCAGTACTAGGATAGTTATAAGGTGCATTAGATTACAATAGAACCCTTGCCCAAGCCTTGATCACAAACACCTACGCGTTTTCCTTTTAAAACCCTAAATGGAGTCGAATTCATGTTCATAGGCAATAAGCGCTTTTCATAAGCCATAAGCTAGTTTAAGTGACTTAAATAAGCTTCTACTAATAACAAATAAGATATAAAACACTTTCGTGTCATAAATATATAGTTTGCATGGTTTTAGGACTAGTTTCGTAACGCTTTCCATGCATAGGGGTATATATTGCAACTTTTTGAAACTATTAAGTACAAGGGCTGTTTTTGTCATTTCTTAGAAATTATAAGTCTAAGGACATAAATTGGAAGGTTTTAAAGTCTAAGGATAAGTATATAAATAGTTATTTTCATAAAGGACTAATTTCATAAAAGTTTATAACCTAAGGGTATTTTTGTCAGATTATAAACTTAAGGGTCTTAAAAGTATTTTCTATAAATAAAAACCCTATCTTTTTATTTAACAATGTAACACAATACTAGGAAGTTTCATGTGAGGGGTTCATTTGGGTATTCGTTTTGACGAGTTTGCTGGGTTTACGACTTAAAGTGCCCTGGCTCCTCAAACATTTACTACGTGACCTCTGGATTATGATGTCCCGAACGATATCACATTATATATAACTTATTACTTAACAACGTAACACAATACTAGGAAGCTTCGTGAGTGGTTTCATACTTCTGAATTATGATGGCCCGAACGGTGTTACGTTATATCTAAATCTAGTATACTTAGGAATACATACTTAAGAAATATAGACAAACCAATTGGGACTTGACATACCTATGCACACACCACTTGGGATACATGAGTAATCCGTCTAAATCCTATCACATTCCCCGAACCCATGTGAGTTAATAGCCTCACTTTTAAATGCTTTCTAAACCCGTGAGGGATACATGCTTTAAACCGAATACAAGTCTTTTCTTTGGTTATTGAGCGAGTACCTTCTATGCCACTATTTCCCAAAATTTCATGAACCATAATCACTTGCGAGTGAACGCGAGTATAGTGAGTAGATCTATTTAGAGTTTGACAACTTTCGTTGGTTTGCCCCAGTCGGGTACCAATTAGCACTATACTTGAGAATTAAAAGGTTAACCTTGGCAAGTTAACCTTATCACCAGTCATGATTGGTCTGCAGTGCCATCATTAACTCGACTGTTAACGTGGAGTGTCATGAGCTTAGGGCAATAACACTATCACCTTTACACTACTTCCCACTGTCCTCAGTGGAGCTTGTATTCAAACCTATTATTACCTAAAACCTATGACCTCACTCAACCTTAGTGTTGACCTTTAAGCATGTTATCCCAGGTAACTAGCTCCCCTCCCTTAGGACTTATGGTATGGTGTGACATTGGACATAAGGACGTCCATACCTGTTATCATTCATCTTCTTTTGCTTTAAAACATATCTTTGGGACCTCTCTTTTGGTAAAAAGTACATCTTTTACTGTAAAAATATGATAAAATAATGAATGATAACTCATATTTTTCAAAAACAACTCTTCTCGAGTCGTTTTCTATTATCATGAATTTGTATCCATGAAGTAATACCCTAGATTAAATTCCGTTATGATCTATAAAAATGAGGGTGTTACAATATGCGAAAAAACTGAACATAAACAAACTTGTTTTTAAGTGACTGAAACACAAAATAACTGAAACAAAAACTAAAGCATCCCATTTAACATTTGGGATTTGTAGCTACGTTGATTCTATTTTCCAAACAACTTATTAGCGAAACACGGGCCTGATCATATCATTTAGCTTCTTCAGCGGTGGACAACTTTTTTAAATTGGCCTCCTCCTCTGGTTCAGAGTCAGTCTCAATGTACCTGAGCTAATGAGACATATAAATAACACTTGTTAATATTTGGATCTATAATAAATCAGCTGGTATCAATATACTGCGCACTGACCTTAATCGTCTCTTTCTTTCAGGAACAATTCCATCCTCACCTGCAGTTTGCTCACTATCTATGATTTCAATGTCTGAATATTCATACTCCAATCTATAACAATGGGATGTATGATAATGTCTTAGAGGTAAGTTGTCTTTGATACTGAAATGTAAAAGATTTTGTGGAATACCGATTTTTATTTTCCCCCTCCATTGGTTTTGACAGAGTAGATACACTTGGATCAAAGTCGACCTTTTCTTGCACGTCCTTTTCAAAGAGGGCTTGGGAGTTGGTGCTTGTCTCTAGGTTGCTTGAACCCTCTAGGTTACTTGAACCCTTTAGGTTGCTTGAACTGCGCTTTCTCCGCCTAGCATACATGCCAAGATTCCAACATGTGAAGCTCTCAAAAGTACCATGCTCATAGTATGAGTTGGACTTGAGCTCAAAGATGTGTGAAGTGCCAATAAGAGTTGATATTGGGCCGAGCGATTGGGATTCCATCGCTCCGTAATCGTAGGTTAGGAGGATACCAATTATGAATTTGAAATAAAAATTGTAACCATACCTCCGAGTCATCTTCCAATAGGAATTCGGAGAGCAATTCAACAACTCTCTTACAGTATCATCAAAAAACACAATTACAACTGTCTTTGTTTAGATGACAACATCAACCTCAAGCCTGAACCTGATAAGGATATGGTGTGTATGTTAGGTAAATGAAATTATTCTATTTCATTAAATTTAAGGGATGCATAAACCAAAAACATTCTTACCTTGAAACTAGGTACTCAACTGCCTTATCGCACGAATCACACCAAAATGTTCCATTTTGTCGGGTGGCGCTTTTTCCACACTCACTGCCACCATAAGATGGAAAGTTATACCCCTTCCTGGTCCTAACATTGTTGATTGTTGCTTTACAATTGTAGACCATTGCCTGCAAGCCTGCAAGCATGGTCACTTAGTAAATGGAATGTCATGTACCTACATGAAAGCATTAGTAGGGAATTCATAAAGTATCTTACGTTGTTTCTTCCGACACGACCCAAATGAGCAAGTTCTCAAGGTCCCATCCTTGGGCTCGAGAAATCAACGGGGACAATCGTGTTGCTTAAATCTGCAGCACTGCTATCCATACCCATGTTTAACATTAGAGCACGATAAGTATCCTAAGATTAATAAAAAACAGTTTACAACGTGTTACCTCATTTCAACTTTAAGCTCTTTCAATGCTGGAATTGCAGGATCATCAAAAATCAAGGTGGAAGAACCGCTTGAGAGATAAAGCTTATCTGCAAGGTATTGACATACGTTACCCAATCTGGAAACAAACTAAACTGTTTATAAACTTTATATTCTATGGATTCTTACTTTTATAATGTTTGCAATTAACAGAAGTCACAGCAACTGGACACAGGCCAATATTTTTTGTCTTTTTTCTATCAACACATCACCCAGTTCTCGCCATAGAGTCACTCCAATTGACTGCCCTCTGTTTTACAAAATAACACAAAAAAGTAGGTTGTTGCTCATGATTGAAATAAATTTTGACAAATGGTAATTAATATTTCATGTATATGCACCTAAATAACCTCTTATTAGCAAGAAAGAAATCTAACGTCCTCGAGCCTGATTTCTGCTGGATTGTTCTTTCGACATTCGTGACGTACCCTGCAACATCTTCCAGGCATGCAATTACTGATTAGAATAATGAGATTGCAAAATTGACATAGAATAGTGAATATATAAAACATCGCAAATCAAGTATCAGTTGTTTGTAACCTCAATTTTTAAAAAATTTTACCAATAAAATACTTGCGGTTGTAGGTTCAACGTCCTTAATCTCTTCCAGCTCAAATGGATAGCGGTCAAAACCATCAAACTTCACTGAAGCTTTTCGAGTCATTGTGGACCAATCAAATTCAAGAATGAATGCATCCTCCTTTCTGATGTGGTAATCTTCTTATTTGGCTTCACATCAATGTTTTGGTTGGAGTACACAACCCCTTCTTTTAGCTTCACAAAGTTGTGGGCTATGTACTTTTTCAAATGACAAGACATAGCATTATCCTACAAAATATTAAATTATAATTTCTTTATAGGTGAAACTATTCTATTGTGATGATAAATGTAATACTATGATACCCTTGCATAAGACACAATGAAGTCGGTACTCAAATAGCGCCCAGTAGTAGAATTCACATCCCAAACTCTACAAATCATCACAACAATGGTGCCAGTGACACCCACATTCAGTTGGTCTAGGTACAAAGCACTGTTTGGCTGGGCAACCTCCATTGCCAGTCTACCTGAATGCTTATTTGACATGTTATGTCTAGCTTTAGTTATGATGGAATATCAACTATTTTGGTTTAGGTTATGAAAAATAAATGAGAGCCTATCTCTTTTATACTTATCAGACAATGATCCATGGTATTTTTTGTATTCTACAAAGATTGTAACTGCATATTAATTGTATATCCTCCTGAATATAAACCACATAAACCCTTAGCATGCTTGCAATTACTCAAGTCCCTTCGCATACTTGCAATTACTCAGCTCCAACTCTTTGCATCATCGCAATTACTTAGATCAAAGTATTAAGCACTCAATCACACGATTTTACTCTACAAATTGTATTATAAATACTACACATTGAATAGTATATATGTCTTTCGTTATCAATAAAGAGTTAGAGTATATAATTAAATTTTTTGAAAACTTGCCAAGCCAACCAATCATATATATATATATATATATATATATATATATATATATATATATATATATATATATATATATATATATATATATATATATATATATATATATATATATATATATTGTGTAGAGTTATTTTCAAAACAAAAAAAATGCTAGAACCATGAGAACCATTTTTGTACTCCTAATAAAACATAATGTACTACATATTAATGCAAAATGGCAATATTAAAAATATATATAACTTAATTTCAAAGAATAACTTAAATTAGGGGCAAATTAGGAATTTAATTTTCCATAAAAATAGGATTTCATTTACATTTACAGTTTCCCCAAATCCTGTGTTTTATTCTTTGTGCAACTATCACTCTCACACTTTTGATCTCTCCTCCTCTCAAGAACCCTAGCCTCCACTCTTGTTCGCCGAATAAAAGAAAAACATCACTCCGATCTGAACCCATGGGCTAATCCGTTATCCGATTCTTGCTATAGTAGACGACCTAAAAAGTCCGTCCCTGCAGTTACAAAAGGTACATAGTCGGTGCATCTATATCACAAGTATAAGGTTTATTCTTATTTAGATGTTAATCGTTTTAGATATTATGCTTGTAATTGTTTTCAATTTTGTTTGTGTCTAAAAATTGATTTTGATTATATATTATAGCTTTAAAAAAATGTTTCAGATCTTGATAACGCTCAAAATGAACATGTGTTTAGTAGCGTTATTGTTAGTTTTGTGTATGATAATCGGCTATATTTACTCATAATTGTTGCAAAAGTGCAAAAGATGCGTATTTGTATGTGAATGTAGCGAGGTATCGCATAAGATGAAGAAATGAAGATTTCATGCACTTTTGGAGAATCCCCGAGGAAGGAAGTCAAGTAAGGAAGCTCTTGGACTCAATTATTAGGAAGCGCAATGATTTCTAAGTATCTACAACAAGTAAAGATCAAGTTTCGTCTTGGAAATCATCAGCGAAAACAAAGAAAAAGGCGCGAATCAAGAAAAGTCAACAAAAGTCAAATTTGGGAGTACAAGAGGCGCCCAACCGATCAGTTGGGCTAGTGGACAACACGCAACCGATCCGGTTACCTAACCTGGAGATACACCAATTGTCATTTAATGTTGCCTTAACTCCCCATAATCATTGGAGGCCGATCATTTCCTGTTATTAACTTGTATGGGACGTTTTTAGCCAATTACTTAAGGTTCTTTAGCTATAAAATGAACCTAGACTTAGTAGTCTAGGTGGGACACAACCTAAAAGTGTAATAGTTTACACCAAAGCTATTACCAACTCTTATTATTCATCCCAAAAGCCTTGTTACTACTGTAAAACGTCCAAGAGGTTGGAGAGACGAATTCTCATCCATTGTTTGATCATTCGGAGTTGTACGATTAAGACTAGACGATTGGAGGGGTGTGGTTGCTATATTCCACAATTTCTAATTCTTGTAATCCAAAAGCTTAGGTATTCTATGGAACTTATGATGAATTTCTATTCTCTTGAATTATTTGAATTTCCTTGTTACTACTTGTGTTTTGTTATGATTGTCATGGAGTAATTCTTGAATATACTTGTGTGTAAGGATGTAGGAAATCATGCTAGTGTTCTTATATGTGATACATGTATATGATCTTGTTTAAATGAGTTTGTTGGAAAACTACTAGTCTTGTTTGATTTGTCGGTAAACCATGTTTTAAGAAAAAGGACCGAAAGGATTTCTCTTATGTTTTATTCCAAAAAGTTAAGTGACAAACTAGTATGGGGATATGGTGATTGAAACCCACCATGTTTACTTATTGAAACAAGACTAGAAACATTTTCATCACGAAAGGTCGAAAGATTCGTAGAAACAAGTTTAATAAGAACATTTTGAAAACAAATGGATTTTCTAAAGGATAATCATTAGGATAAGGACCGAAAGGATTACCTATATGTTATTGTTCTTAAAATGATTTTACAAAACATAAACCATGGGTTGGAAATCACTTGCTTATGATTTGTGCATCACATCAAGAGTTTACACCAAGCCTTCATGAACACTTTCTATGATTGCCTATAGACTACACACAAGTATATGTTTTTAATATTGATTTTCACTAAACCATAATTTTGGAGAGAGCCTTGACAAAGCTTTCTTGTTACCAATCTTTTAAAACAAATTCAAAAGCAAATCTCTTGGGACGATCTCGACTTACCCACCTTTGCTATCGCGAACGAGTATACTTGCTCGTATGTGTTTATAGTAATTGTCGGATAATTCGTGTTTATAAATTTTTAAAACTTGCACACGGAAAGCATATCATATCTGAATACGGTTAGCCATTTAAAAAGTAAATACACTTGTATCAATGTTAGATAGTGAAAAGAAACGTGATTGAATACAAGGTCAGAGGTCAGAGAGAATACAAGGTCAGAGGTTGGCGAATAACTATTTTGGCATCAAATATTATATTAAATGATGTTATGTTTGGCTTAGATTAATGATTTCCTGCACAGCCTCTAAAATATAGTTCTTAGAAATGCATATATGTTTTATGGTTGATACAAATCAATAAAAGAGTCCATGTGCTTTTATAGTTTTTGGTGAATTTGACGCCTTTTATGCATATGTGTTTTAAAGTTTAGGAGTTAAATGTATTGAAAGTGCATATATGCAAAGATGGCGAATGTACATGTATTAATGTGATGAACGATAATTTCAGGTGGCAGGTTAATTGACGTTGTGAATGATGATACAGACTTATATCATTTAAAATGATTGAGATGATAAAAACACATGCGCACAAGGATTCAAAACACATGTGCAGATTTCATGGGTTGTTGAATCAACCGAAGAATATATGTGCACGCCAAAAAGATGAAGGAACTTGTAAAGACATTAGATTATGTACATGTGCACGCTTCATATATTTGTAATAAAATTGAATACAAGTGTAAACATAATGATGTTTGTGATAAAGCTGAATATCATATTAATATAGTAATACAATTTGTAGATATTGAAATTGTATAAATCTATTGCTTATTTTTGATTGTTTGTATTTATATTTATGTAATACTTCTTAAAGATACATGTGCAGATACAAAACACCTGTGCATAAACGAAAAATACATTTGTCATAAAGTAAAACACATATGCATATGATGTATTAAAAAAAAATCCTAAATTTTAGAAACTAAAAAAAAAACGTTTTTTATTTAAAAAAATCGATAGAAAATAAAAAGTAATTTTACCAAGATACCCTTTTAAATTAATAATAAAATTAATATCTAAATGTTAGTTCTCAGATTTTATTTGGTTATGAAAATAACCTTCTATATATATATATATATATATATATATATATATATATATATATATATATATATATATATATATATATATATATATATATATATATATATATATATATATATATATTGAAGTATTTCAATATTGGTCTTATTTCGATCGCATTTAAAACCTTTTAGATAGTAAATCTTTTAAAAATCATTTATTTTGTTTTGTTTACATAAATGTAAAATTTTAATAATGATTGTAAGTTTATTGCAATGATAAAAAAAATCACTTAAACAAAGCTTATTTCATAATTGTTATCTTTATATTGTATTATAAAGTTTGAATTGACAATTCAACTTCTACGGGCATATAGAAAAGGTCAATTGATAAGTTATTATTTCGTGAAAACTTCATCACCATTATTTACAAATTCACCAAATCTGAAAATGAAATGGCTGATCAATTTTGTGGTCTTCGAATTTTCCTATATATACTTCTTTGCGGCTACAATCAATCTAATAATAATTCAATTATTCCGTCTTTCATTCACCATATTTCAATTTCTAATAATACAAGTTTCGAGTTCGGTGTAAAATATGACATAAACTTTATGCTTAACCCACTAATGTATCAAGATGGTTCACACGTCAATATTAAAGAAGTTCAACGTTTTAGAACGAGATGGCAGAGTCGTATATATTAAAAATGATATCACTCAAAAAATTTTATGTATGTTGTAACATTGTTTCTTTTATATAACAAAAGTAAACATCAATTGAATGAACTATTTTTTTTATTCTCATATAGTCTTATCAAATAACAACATAATTCATAAACCTAAACACCAAACTCTTAATGCTAAAAACTAAACCATAAACAATAAACACTAAACCAAACTAAACCCTAACCCCAAAATCAAAACCCTAAACAGTAAACCCTAACCCCTTAATCAAAATATAAACCTAACCCTTAAATAAAAATATAAAACTTAACCTAAGGAAAAAAAAACCCCAATTATATTTCCTAGGTGTTAGCCTCGCTTTTTTATAAAGATAACGTCACTTACGTGAATTGGACTAGATCGTAGTATACTTTGCCTCGGGGACAAGTATCGTTTAAGTGGCAAAGTAATAGTTGGATGAGTTTATAAATACCCTCATGACTCTCCATGAGGGTGAGGTTAATCATTAGGTCATTTGTATTGTGTGTTTTATCAATCAAGTTATCTTGTGTTTCTCCTCCCTCTCTCTACTTTCTCTCTCTAGAAGATGAAGATATTCATCTTCTTTCACCAACCAAGGCCTCCCAAAACCACATAAATTATATGTTTTTCGATCCTAACAAGTGGTATAGAGCCATGGTTATATTTTGATGATTTATGTTGGTTTTGATACTTGTTTTAAACTGATTTTGTATCATTTTTTGTATCGGAAATTTTTTTCCTACTTTTTAGTGATATCAACTTTTATAACAAGTTTTTATGTATCCTTTAGTTGGTCTAAAACAAAAAGTTATATGGTCTATCATTGTTAACATATCTGTTTTGGGTCAATCTTTTGTCCAAACAGTCTTGTGACTCATCATTCTTGTGACTTTTTAGTACCAAATCCATGAACTATTGTGGTCGCCCTGTCGATTCATGGGTCAATAGTGAGGATTTCATATACGCTACGGTTTATATGAACGGTTGGAAAATGGTCAAATCTACGAAAAAAAGTCAATCGGGTCAAACCCTAGCTTTCTAGGCCTAATGGTCATCTTGATTCGATTCACGAGTAGCTGGAAAGTTACTCGTAGAACCTCACCACGCGTTGTTTACCTTACTCCTACACAAAACCTCAGCATATGATGTTACACGATGACTATGTTTACGCATAAGAAAGGGCAAAGGTTTACGTATAAGGAAGTTGGGAACGCTTAAGTTTACGCGTAAAATTTTTTCCGTGCAAAAGCAAAATCTTGTCGAGACTAATTAGCTCGAAAAGACCACCATAAGACCACACATACCAAATACCATGTCACAATATTACATCTAATCCAATCAACAAAACCTCAACATCACAAATCAATTCAACAAACAATTCGAAATCAAATATTACATCTTATCTCAGATTTGGTTTGGTTTTTTTTTAATCCTTTAAAGATTTTTCATCTGAACCATCAATCATCATCGATTCTTTTGGAAACCTTGTTTCCTTACTATCCGAACATAAAAGAGAAGAAACCTAACAAGATTGTTAGTTTCTTTCTTAGGTTCGTCCAAGTAATCAACTAAAAAGAAATCGAATATCAACAACAATTAAATTAGACCTACCCGAGATCCTTTTTCTAGGATCTTGATGCCGTTCACACATGTTACTGATTCAATTGGATCGACTATTGGGTTTATTATTAGCTGGTGAATCAAAAGGAGGTTCGATTAAAGGTTGGTTTGAGAGAAGTATTGAGTGTATTTTTGCGACATATTCTCATGGAATTTTGATCAAGCTAAGGTTTAATATTGCATCAAAAAAAAGGTATACGGCATGTACGCAACATTACGATGATTCCTAAAGCTCGCAACCATCAGGAGGGAGAAATTGGTATTTCATCTTCTGCAATTGGATTGACGAAGGGAATTGTGCTTAAGACCGAAGAAGGAGAAGTAGTGTGTGTACATCGGGGATTTTTACCAACTTGGATGCAATACTAAGTGAGATATGTTGTTACGATGTTCCCAGAATGACAACCATTGTGCTACAATCAAGAGTTTACTTTCTCATTGCGTGTTGGAAGAGAGTTGTCGGTTCGGGAGGAGGAGTAAAAGAAAAAGGCTCACTAGTTGTGAGGGAGTAATAACTAACTGTAACCGTTATACTTAAAGTTCGAGCTACAAGGATTTGTGCCGGTGCCAAAGATCAAATGCCGAGATCGTCGGAAGGGAGAACTTCAAGTTTGCCTCAGTATCTAGACTACATAGACTCTGCGCTTCAACAAAGTCAACATTGTTCATTACTATTGTAATTTACTTTGTTTTGTATTTATAGGTCTCATTGTAACCATTCACGTGTGACGATATCTTGGAGGGAGATTGTTTGACTCCCTTTTTTATAAATATAACGTCACTTACGTGAATTGGACTAGATGCGTAGTATACTTTGCCCTCAGGGACTAGTATCGTTTAAGTGGCAAAGTAATAGTTGGATGAGCCTATAAATACCTCTCATGACTATCCATGAGGGGTGAGGTGAATCATTAGGTGTATTGTATTGTTTTCATTTTAATCAAGTTTCCTTTGTTTCTCCTCACTCTCTCTAAAAGGATGAAGATATTCATCTTCTTCCACCAACCTAGACCTCCCAAAACCACATAAATCTTATATATTTTCGGTCCTACACTAGGAAACTACCCTTTAATAAGGAATGTTAGACTAACAGTAATAAGACACCAAAAACCAACCCGCACACCGCCACATCAGTTTTCTCTCTCTTCAGACACCACCGAGACAACACCTAAACCAAATACACGTAGTAAGGAGACCAAATATTTTTTTACTTAAAATTTCATTTAACTAAAAACATTAATATTTCAAATAAAATTAAAAAAATTACATAAAATAAAATAAAAAACATAAACTAATAGCATAAATTATGAGTCTCCTGGATTTTTTTCTTCAGGGTCAACACCATCGCTAGCTGTCTTCCGGTTAAATGGTCATGCGGTTCATTGTAAAACCGGATATCTTTCTCAAACTTTTCTTGTTGTTGAAATTCAAACATTCGACGTTGGAGGTCTAATTCTTTATCCTTTCTTGCAATCTACATTTTCTCCAACTCAGCTTGATCCCGACGCTTCTGCTCTTCTAATTCCAATTCCCGCTCTTTGATCCTCAAATACTCATTGGAGGATTCTTTCCTTGTCGAAAACAACGGCGTTGCCACCTGTGTGAACCTACTAAGTAATGCATCCCCTGACTCCGCTGCTTCGTCGTTCAAATCCAATCCAATATGTGCCAAGTTCGACTGTGATGTGTTTTCCGATGTCCTCGATTTTTTAGAACCACCACTACTTTGGCCTCTGATGCGGAAACATTTTGGCATTTCAACATATTTCCATTTGTAATACCCCTTCAAAAATTTCCCAGCATGCAGTCATCGTAAAATCCGAACCATAAATTGTACGATATTCGGTTTCCGCTTCTAATAAGATTGTATTCTCATATGGTCCACTCTGGTGCCTCTCTTTGATGCTATTGTAAACCTCAGAAAATTGACTAACCTTAGGACGAATCTTATTTTTCCATTTGCAGTTGATGGCATCGTAGCTTCTTTTTGTCTTCCCCCATTTCCTTTTGAAAGTAGTCTACTACTTCCGTCCAAAACCCGTTCTCCTTTTTATGATTTCCTTTAGCTTGATCTTCTGAGACATAAACCCAAGCTTTGCACAAAGAAACCTCTTCCGCAGTGGTCCAGATTTCACTTTCTTTGTTAGTCTTCTTTGATGGTTAATGCCTTTTAGTATACTTTCTTTTCATCAGCGCAACTACATCCTCGGCGGGTGAATCATCTTGAACGGGTTGGGATGGGCCTTCCGTAGATTGGCTAAATAACGGATCAAAGTCATCATCATCAAGATCTGAAGTGTTGATTGGAGAATAAGATTGAGAAGCGTGAGTTTGAAACGGTTGTGATGTCATTGTGGATAATAACCCTGTTGTTGGTTAAATTGCTATTGCATTTGGTTTTGTTGTTGTTGGTTAAATTGTTGTTGCATTTGGTTTCGTTGTTGTGGGTAGTTTTGTTGTTGCATTTGGTTTTGTTGTTGTTGGTACGGAGATGACAATGGATTATTTGTGTTCATAGAAGGTTGATGTGTTGATGTGTATGTGAAACTAGCGGAACGAAAATTAACCAGTGGTGATTAACCGGTTAATATGAAATTGGGGTCCATTGTTGTTTCAACGTTTTGATGTCGTCGTGATTAATCGGTTAATATGAAATTGGGGTCCATTGTTGTTTCAACGTTTTGTTGTCGTCGAGATTTTGGTGTTTTGTTTTTGAGAGTTTTGGAAGACATTTTGTGAGTTGGTGTTGGTTGAAGAATTTGAAGTTATGAGAAATGAGAAAGAAGATGATGAATATATAGGGAAAAAAGGAGATGATGTATTAAATTGGGTATTTAATTTTCTAGCCGTTTGGTTTTTTTTGTCCATTTCCTTTCAATTCTTTTGATCCACAAACGGACCAAACCAAATGGGTGCGGGGAAGGGGGAACGCGTACGGTTGGGTTTGAGGTAACAAGGGCACGCGTCCGGTTTGGGGTGGACAGAAAACTTGTCGGGGGGGGGGGGGGGGTGGATACTTACTACGTTTAGTCTTAGAATATCACAAGTGATATTCAAAATATCACAAGTGATTTTCTGAATATCTGAATATCTGAATATCACTTTTGTAACATGAAAATCACAAGTGATATTCAGAATATCACAAAGTGATATCTAGAAAATCACAAGTGATATTCATAATATCACAAAGTGATATTCAAAAAATTACAAGTGATATTCTGAATATCACAGAATATCACTTGTGATAGTCAGAAACGTATGAAAACGGACGAAAACGTAAGAAAATGAACGAAAACGTAAGAAAACGGATGACTATGTATGAAAGCGGACAAAATGTATAAAAGCGTAAAACACGTCCGAAAACGTGTAAAAAATGGATGAAAACGAAGAAAACTAATGAAACGAACGAAACGATGAAACAATGAAAGCGATGAAAACGGACTAAAACGGACAAAATCGATGAAAAGCGGACTAAAACGTATAAAAAGCAGATAAAAACATATTAAAGCGAAGAAAAACGCGAATTAAAAAACGCGAATTAAAAAACGAATTAAAGAAAAAAACGTGAATAAAATAAAAAATGTGAATTAAAAAAAGACAAAAAAATATGTGAATAAAAAAGAAAGACAAAAGACAAGAAAAAAAAAACATGGACTTAAGTTTACCTTTTAAATGTTAGGTTAATCCACACAATTAGATTAAACTAAATGAATTGTGGTAATTTGTCCTTTGATAAACGTCGTTACGCGAAGCAAGAAAATAAAATACCTTTATTTCACAACCAATGAATATTGTTTTAATATAATTAGCGAAGTCTAAGTACGACACAGCAATGCCGCTTATAGCGGTGAGACAATTAACGATACGCGATATTATGGCGAGTGTTTTGTTTAACATCCAAAATAGAGCATGAAAAGATCAAATGTAATTATAAACGATTATAACATCCGATAATTCAACTTTAACAAAAATTATTAATACGTGGTTTGACATTCACGAATTCAGATGAGAAAGATATGCATTTACGCTTTTTTTTAAACAACGAATACTTTCCAAAGCTACTACGCAGTAATAGAAGCCACGAATACTTTCCAAAGTTATCACGAAACCACATTTTTCACTTTTCACATTTCACTTTTCAATTCTCGATTATTGGATTATTTCAGATTATATGTAGTATAGATTATTAATGTATCCTTTGTGAATCACGTACATCTACGGGCTTTAAAACTAGTTAACAATACCATTCAAAATATATACCCTTATAACCCAACAATATTTGCAACATGCCTCGTGCCGATTCCATGTAATGGAACTATAAAAATGATAGTTACCTACCAGCGGGCCAAATATTGGTCTAGCTTTTCAAACAGGATATAGCAAATTGCCGAATCGGGACCAATAAATCATCCTAATACCTGTTGTTATTTAGAATTGCCTGCCGACATACGCGACCATCTCCTTCATGAGAGCGAGGTTATTAAATATAGTGTAGCTTACACATCATGGTAGATTCCTATGCTTCTAATCTTAAGCTCTTAGCCAGAAGGATATGTTCTCCTTATTATTCAAAGTAACGGTTTTTTGTGCGATTATTTATTTATTTATTACTACATATATTAAATAGCGTCAATTCGGTGCGTTATGAATTAATATATATATAATGGGAGGATATGAAACGGCGACAAAACATGCCGTTCGGGGCTCCTCCTTTTCTCCTCAGCCCAACTGCTCTGCCCAAACCCGTTACCATGGCCTGCTACCGACTTTGATAACATACGTGTTCTCTGTCAAATAAACTAATAAACCGACTCAATGATTGATACTCATCTTCTTCGCGCTCTTCTCGAAGGTCGGTTCACTTCGCTCTTGGGTTTGCGATTTGTTTACTGCTATGTTATGATTTACTTGATTATTTGTTATGATGATGAGATTGTTGATGACGTTAATTTCTTCACCGCCGTCTCAAAGGTCTTTAATTTCTTTAGTTATTCTGATTTTTTGCAAAATGATTATGTGAGTTTTATCTGGATGCAAACAGTGATGACACCTGTGTTTTATGATTCGATTAGACAAGTGTTTGTGAAAACACCTCAGTGAAAAACTAAAAATTATTAAAGTATTATGATCTGAGTTTTTGTTTGTTTGCCTATTTTAGGAACATGAGAGGTTGTTTGGACTTGCTCTAGAACATGTACTCTATTCCTTAAAGTTCATTTGATTCAACAAACATTATTCATGTCATGTTACTTTCATTGTGTTTGATTATTGATGTGATATCTGGGTTTTTGGTGATTTGTGAAACGTACTGTTTTTTGTGAGTTAAGCTTTATTTGTTGTGAAATAAGGGAAACAATGATCAGAGATGGATGTTGCCCCAAGGTAAATGATGTTGTTGTTATTTATGCACTTAGGCTGTCCCGTTGCTACTTCTGCTTTTTGTCCGTTTTAACCGGTACTCTTTTCATATGTGTCCCTCACTTCCTTTTTTTAACTAACCAAGCCCGCCGTTTTCTGCTGTCAAGGTTGATCTGCCGTCACCTGTCGGCATCCACGCTTCATTGCATAAAGATGGAACGACAAATCTGTAACATAAAGAAGGTATTCATTTAATTTCGGTTTGGTTTATATGATCTTAAAGTTTGAGCCTTAATTATATATAATTGTTTGATGTTAACGTTCAAGGTAATAAGCATACGCGGAAAAAGTGATCCCAAACAACCCCTCTTATGGATATATGTGATCGAAATAAGGTATATTGAATACGAAATTTCTTACTTCCAAAAACATTAAGCCGTTTTGGCCTTTCATTGGAGTTAATGGTTCATATTTGTAAATTGCAGCGGGTAGTTTATTAGGAGTAATGGCTGGTGCTTTGATACGCCAAGAAATCGAGAACAGATTTGTTAAAAGTACTGCGGTTGAATCCTTTGCCAGTGACTGTCGTTTAGGGCTGCGTTATTTTCATCCAGTCCAATGCAGTTGTCCAAGGCCTATATCTGAGCCCGTCTCTTCTTTGATAACTATGACATGAGTCGGGAAAAGCTTTAGGAATCGAGCGAGGGGGTTAGCTTACAGTTTTATTTTCCTTCATATACGCCTTTTGTCACGCGGAAATTGTAACCGTAATTGTTTACGAGTTGAAATTTGAAATTTGCAGTTTTCGTGGTATAAAAGGGAGATGGTCGTAAAGGGGTCGGGTGCTTATGCTGATAGTATTTTCAAAGGGTTGTGACCGGGGTTGATGTTGAGCCCATGTCGAGTCGTCCCTCAAATGGTATATCGATACGCGAGCCCGAGCTAGGAGACAGAATGGTGCCTGGTGCTAATCAGCGGTCTTTGTTAGCTGTGTCTGTTACCGGAAAAGGGAAAAGGATGGTGGATGACATGCGAGTGTATGCGGCTGAAGGTACTGCCACATGCTCTGTTATGTGCTCTATCATAACCGTCTGTTGTTTGCTTTTATCATGTATTGTGTCCGCTGTTCGTTTGCAGGTTCCTATACTACGGGTGTTACTGCTTTGAGTAGTTTTCTGTCGAATCCAGCTATCGAAAATGTTTTTCCTCTGTCTTTCGTTGGTGATGTTACTTACGATTCAAGTGAGTCTTACTTTCTCTTTGGTTCAGCTACTAAATAGATAGGTCATTTCTGCTCGAGTATAGCCGGCGGGGGTGTATTTTAGATATCCTTCGACTGTTGGCTATACTTAAATGCGATAATTTATGGTTTGTTCCTATTGTTACAGCCGGAAGTGGTGACCTTTTTACACTGGGGTAGGCGGTCCTCATTTAGATAGTCGTGCAACCCCTATCCAATCTCACATGTCCACAAGTGCTGAACAGCGTAAGTTGTAGTAACATGATTTTTTTTTTTTTTTTTTGGCTTTTTTTCCCCCAATACTGATACTACCACTATTCTTGCAGTCACAGCGGCTGTTTCTGATTCCAGCTCTTATCTTATACAATTAAAGCTTTTCAATAAACGGATTGTTGTTTATTTGAAATCAATCGGCAAGTCCCATTGAATATGGGCATGTGCTTCTGATTCCTTGAATTCTTGGATGTTTACCTTAAACGATTGACCACAACAGCTATTGCTTGCATTATATGAGGCTGGCAGTCCATACTTCCGTCTAGGCTACAGTAGCTTGGGGCCATTTGCTACTATCAGTTACCTTTATTTCCAGGTTAATATCGCTCTCTCTTTTATTATAATACAATTACTTGGGATTTTAGAACTATAAAGATGTAGCAGGTGACATCACAAGACTTACTTTTGGTATATAACTAATCTTAGCCGTCATTTACAGGGGGTGTTTGGAAATGTGCTTTGATAGTGATTATTTGATTGTTGTTTTTCAAGTTACATATAATTAGTTTCTTTGCAGGGTATGAATTATTTTATAGGAATGACTGGAACAAAATGAATCTGATTCCGATTTCTATATGATAATTTAGGAGTCATTTTACATGTAAATGTTTAACAATCCGAATTTTCGTCTACTTGAACAACTAATTATCTTAAGCTGTATCCCATTTTGTTGCAGCACGTTTGTTACAGATCATCACATGTACACTTTTTTAAAATATAATGGCAAAAGCTCTCTTTAGATTTTAATTTACTAAATGAGGCACTTGGGATAATTCCAAATGACAAAATCATTAAGAAATATTAAAATTTTTGTGCTCAGTTGAGGTGGTATTGTAGCACGACTTTATATTGATTTGGCGTCCAATCGAGATAGCTGTGGCTAGAAAGATAACTGTTTTAAATGCCAGGGTCCAGACTTATGGGATTCTCAACTATCCTGTCAAAGGTCTCATCTTGGTGGAAATTCACTCGAAGAATTATCCAGTGTAGTGGCTGATACCTGCATATGCCTTCAAGATAACAACATACCTTACAGCGTACTCATTTCAGAATCTCGCAAACACGTCTTTGTCCTTCCACAGGTACACAATGACCACTCATTTGCATAAGTTTATCATTTGATTAGATAACAACATACCTTAATAGTGTACTCATTTCAGAATCTTGCAAACGCGTCTTTGCCCTTCCACAGGTACACATTCACCACTCATTTGCATTAGTTTATCATTTGATTATGAGTTCATGTTATGCTAACACGTAAATGGATCTGAAAACAGCACTATGTAGAGAAGCAGGCTCTTGGCGAAGTGAGTTCTGAGCTTCTAGATACCCGACTGAACCCTACTGCTTGGGAAATCAGTGGACATACTGTGTTGAAAAGGAAATAGGACTATGAAGGGCCATCTGAGAAAAAAAAGTGGAGACTTCTTGCAGAGGTTTCTTTGTCTAAAGAAAGGTTCCAGGAAGTGGTAGCTCTTATATTTGAGCCCATTTCAAGTGCTGTTAATGAGCAAGATGTTGATAAAGTTGGTGGTCGTGGCAATGGTGCCCGTGCAACCATCATCCTAGAGAGGCATAAAAGAAAACTTAACGAGGTATAAAGTTTACATAAAATGTTGGTTCTATTTTTAATGCAGATAATGACTTATTGTTGTTTCTTTATTGATTTTGGATCTTAAATGTTGGGAAATTTGATAATTTTAAGTTGTTTATTTGGGTTATGAATTCATGACTGTTTTCAGTACAACAATAAATTTGCCTCTCTTTCACTGTTGGTCCATTATATACGTACAAACATTATATTAATGCTCTTTTTTTTACTTTGCAGACATTTCCTTAATGCTGCAAATATCTGTAATTAACGCCAGCAGACATTTTCGGGTGCAACAACAGGTAACATGGTGTTTTCAGTCTTATTGTATTAGTTGTTTCTCATTTCCAAGGGAGAAAAGCCAAATGGGTTAAAAGATTAATGCAGAAGTTGTGTTGCTAATATATAAAAGCTATTACATTTACCAACCCAAAACTATATCATGATAATTGATACCGTAAAAGTAGCGTTAGAATTTGAATGCTCCGCTTGGTAGCGCTAAAAAGTAGCGGTTAAATTTTTTGAAAATGCTAATTGTGTTTTGCCAAACGAGCTTATTATCCTAAATGCTAAACACTACAAAATTATCAAATACGCTCTGGCCGAAGTTTTTAAATTTTAGCAAATCTTATTTTTGTTCAAGTCATGTCTCTGATAGATGAATAGTGGATTAATTGCAGGTATGCCGAACTATGAGTTTCTACTAATACTGCTACACCTTGCTCACATGAAACTGATTTGTGAGACGTAACTTTGGGCTACTATGAGATGATAATGTAAATCCGGTATGGGATCGACGATGGAAGTGGAGCAGAGCAAATAATGGTAATCTTAATATTTCCGAATATGGTTTAAAAAATTGGTTGTGTTGTTGATGTGGTCTAAAATGACCCATTTACAAAAAACTGATTATTTTCAAGTCAGTCTCACGGATCGATCGTTGATATTTCCAAATGAATAGCACAAAGCCAAAATTGTAGGAGTAAATGAATTGGCCATTATCTGAACAAATTTGTGAAATCAAATTCTTTTTGTGTTAATTTCTCAGTGTGTGTCAACGTTTGTGTTGTTACTACTGTCTGCGATTCAGTCTGCTTTCTCTGAGACCAATACATCGACAACTTTCGCCACAATTTAACGCAGAGCAGTTATACCGGTAATTATAAAATGCCCCGCCGCAACGCGGCGGCATCGAAGCAATCCTTGTTGTTACAATGTTGCATGCATTCATATAGAAACCACTAACAAGCCCAAAACAAAAGGCCATAGATAGGCCCATAAGAATTTTTTTTCCATGTATATACTGTTATAATCTTTGCTACTCAAAAGGCTTTAGAACGACAATTTCACTAACAAAAAAAAAAAAATACAATATGAGAAAAGTAGTAACGAAAAAAAAACGCGCTACTAAACCCGACACACGCATAATGGTTTTACCTTCGCCGCCATAGCAACGCGGCAGCTCCCAAACATCCTCGTTTATTATTATTATTATTATTATTATTATTATTATTATTATTATTATAAACCATAACTTCATTAAGAAATCATATGATTTCTGAGAATTAGTGGGGCCAGAAAAAACTAATTGGGTAAAACATCACTTATAATTATTATTATTATTATTAGAGTAACTTCCATCCCGTCGCATGGTTTCATTTACACCATACATCCCTTCCGCAAAGTTTAATGAATCATCATCCGTTAGTAAAGTTAACCATATACATCCCCGGTTAAAATAATGATTAACGTTGCAAATTATTTCTCCGCTATCTCCTAACGAGATATAAAATATTTACCGTTAGTCCTGCGGGTTAACGGTATTTGCACGTTAGTCCTGCGGGTTAACGGTATTTGCCGTTAGTTTTTTACATTTTCGTCAGCTTTTTAACGTTTTTGTGCATTTTTACGTTTGCCCCTTTTTAATGTTTCGTTCGTTTTCACGTTTTCGTCCTTTTTACGTTTTCTTATTTTTCGTTTCGTCCATTTTTACGTTTCGCTTGTTTTTTACGCTTATCCATTTTTACATCTTAATCTATTTTCTTACGTTTTAAATGCATTTTATCGTTTTCATCATTTTCACTTTTTATCATTTTCATACACTTTTTATTTGTTTACGTCGATTATTCGCGTTTTCATCCATTTTGTTATATTTTATTCGTTTTTATCCATTTCACACATATAATATGTATGAAAACGGATAAAAATGTATGAAAATAGATAAAAACGTATGAAAATGGATAAAAATGTTTCTTTATCGATTTTAAATCTCGATTTTGACCCCTTTTCATATAGAAATTGTGTATTAAAATCGATAAAGAAACATTTGTATCAATTTTCATACGTTTTTATCCCTCTTCATACATTTTTATCCGTTTTCATACATATTATATTTATGAAATGGATAAAAACAGATAAAAACATAAGAAAAATGGATGAAAACGTGGAATAATCGACGAAAATGAATAAAAGTATGAAACGAATAAAAAGAAAACCGATGAAAACATAAAAACGGACGGAAAGCGTAAAAATGCGAAACGTAAAAACGTAAAAAGGGCAAAACGAAAAAGTGACGACAATGTAAAAAAATGGACGAAAGTAAGAAACGTAAAAATACGGACGAAACGTAAAAACGCATTTAAACGTAAAAATGGACGAAACGTAAATAAACGAAAGCAAAAACGTAAATAAACGGACGAAACGTAAAAAGCAAGAAACGAAAAACGTAAAATGAACGAAACGTAAAAAGCGCCAAAACGTAAAAAAAACGGACGAAAACATTAAAAAGGACTAACGATGCAAATACCGTTAACCCAGAGGACTAAAGGTGTAATTATTTTATATCTCGTTAGGAGATAACGGAGAAATAATTTGTACCGTTAGTCCTTATTTTAACCGAGGGATGTATATTGTTAACTTTACTAACGGAGTGATGATCCACAAACTTTTGAGAGAAGGATGATGGTGCGAAACCGTGAAACCAAAGGATGTATTTTGATTTTCTATTATTATTATTATTATTATTATTATTATTATTATTATTATTATTATTATTATTATATATAACACCACTTTTACTAGAAAATCATATGATGTCAAGAAATTAGTAGGAAGTTCTAAATACAAACTGGGCTCATTCCTTTAAAGTATAAGCAAGTTTAATCCTACTAAAGATATGAGTCGTAACACGTGCCCAAATATCTTGAGTCACAGAGAACTTTCGGATCCGTTTCAATATGGTCACCGGATCCTTCTCAAGTTCCACAAAAGAAGAGAATGAGAAAGGGAGAAACTCATATCCAATATTTGCGCTCTCAGCCTTATACTTGACGCTTTTAAGTTGTGCGGCCTCAATCACCGCACGAACATGCACAAAATCAACCATATCAAAGTGTTATTTGAGACGGTAATTAGACAAGGTTACACAAAGAACTCTACAAAAAAAAAAGAAAAAAAATAAAAAAAGTCTTTTGGTACGTTTAAAAAAAAAACCATGGTAACTAAAACCCATTTGGTACGGTTTGGGTATTTTCTTTGTCATCTGATACAGTTTATTTGTAAACCGCACCAAATAATTGTTTTTTTTTGCTACGGTCTTATAACAACCGTGCTAATTGATTTATTTTCTGCTACAGTTTTTTCAAAACCGCGGCAAAACAAATTTTCCAAATCATATCTGCTCCCCCAACGAAAACCTGCTGCATATTCACCCACACCCACATTTACTTTTTCTCATTCCGTGTACCACATTTACTCCTTCTCAACTCAAATCTTTCAAAACCATAACATTAAACACTCTAATCAACAACCATAATAAATTTAACTTAAACCTCTATAATAGTTATATTTTGTAGATATTTTTATTTATTTTTACTCATTGTAACTTTTTTATACTTAACTACTATAATTTTTATATTTGTATAGGTATAAATTTCTTTATCATGTATCCATATAAAGCTTTTCAATTCAGTTTTAAAAAATTCGGATATTAAGGTGAGTTTATAAACTTTTTGTTATTTGTAACATTATTTATATTTTTATGAGTTAATTACATAATTGGTCCTTGTGGTTTGTCGGATCTTGCAGAAAATGTCCTGTGTTTTTTTGACGAGTCATGTCCTCGTGGTATGCAAAAGTTACGGTTTGGTCCTTTGACGGTCATGTTGTTAGTTGACCGTTAACTCATGAAACCACAAGAACCATTATGTAACTAAAAAAAAAAAAAAAACCGATTAAAAAAAAGAAATTTTGTTTAAAAAAGCGATTTAAAAAAAAAAAAAACTTAAAAAAAGAAAAATTGTTAAAAAAAAAAAAAAACGTTTACAAAAAATATTTATTACACTATTGGCTATGAATAATGTGAGGCTAAGAGAAATTTTATTTTTATTTTTTATTTTTATTATTATCTTAAATTTTTATGTACATAACATGAGGCCTAAAACTTTTTTTATTAAGCTTTAAAAAATGAAAATAAAAATTAGGCCTCACAACGTGGTGCTTTAAATTTTTAATGCGTATTTTGTACGATTTTTGTATATTTTCATCAATTTTTATATGTTTTCGTCTGTTTTATAAGGTTTTATACGTTTTTTTTATTAAATATGTTTTTAAGTATTAACTAAAAATTTTAAGCTTATAAAAAAAACTTTTTTTAATGCGTATACATTTTTTTTAAACGATAAAACTGTTTAATAAATTTTTTCAAGCACTCACATTATAAATAAGCCCAAATTTAAGTATAATAAACATTTTTTTAAATGTTCTATTTTAAAGTTTTTTTTTTTTTTTTTTTTTTTTAATACATAAATGGTCCTTGTGGTTTCTAGTTTAACTGATCAACTAACAAAGACGACCCGCAAAGCGACCAAACCCAACTTTTGCATACCACGAGGACATGACCGTAAAAAAAATGTAAACATTTTCTGCAAAGATCCGACAAACCATGAGGACCAATTATGTAATTAACTCTATTTTTATTATTAGTTCTAAATGCTTGTATATTCTTATATTGTTGATACGCTTATTTGTGTAGGTAGTTGAGCTTTAATTATTCATTTTTTGTTTGTATGCGTGTTACTTCATCCTTGGGTTATCACAAGTTATTACTCCTCCGTCTCAAAATTATCATTAGACAAGAAGACATAGTTTAATAAAAGTTTTGGGGCCTACATATTTCAACCACTCGAATGTAATATTCTCCACTAAATTCTCTTTTATTACCTAAAATAGGTGGATAATTATTTCGAGACAAAAAAATGAAATATGATAATTATTTTGGCATTTTATGAGTACTTATGTATGTTTGTGTTTGGTCTGGTCTCCCAATTTTTAGATTCCAATTGTCTTTCTGCGTTTGGAATTTTATTGCATTACGTTTCAAAACATGTACTGCAATACAAAGTCAATATGGTATTTCTTTGAGAACTATAAATTCAGTAAACCATTATTTAATTCCAAATTACATAATAAAATAGTCATTTGTCAACTTTACATATATAAGATAATCGAGTTGTTCAGGGCAGAGGAAGACGCTAATACAATGTATGATTGCATCTATGATGTCGTCCTCTCCCGTCATATATGCACATAAACATTCGAATTTTATACACCGCAACAAAGGCGTTGATTCAGCTACAATTTCTCAAGGAATTAGAATCTCAATGTTCATGCGGCATGTATACTTTCCCAGATAAGTCTCGGCTAATTAAGTTTGCAATATATAAATCAAAGCTAACGGCATTAAGTTTGAAACTCGAGTAAGAATTTATCCTGATTGTTGATTATAGGAGAAGATAGTTGTTAGGTCACTAGTTTTACAACACAACACTCCCTCTCCTTCCTATTCCTTATTGGGCGGGGCCTCGACATGGGCCGCCTACATGTTCTGACTTAAACAAACATAAAGCCATAATAAAATTTACCTATTACATATGAAATATAAATACTGAAATCTTTGTTTAGAGTGATTCCAACAATAGTTATATGTGAAAGTATGGAACAATTGTTGGAAAATTTAGTGCGATTATGGGATTAGTTCACACCAGCAATGGGTTGGGAGGTACGGAGGTACACCCATAAGGTCCATGAACATCCCGACTACAATAGTGGTTTGTATTGGTAGTCTTAGTAGAAAGTCTGGTGAAAGATGCGCTTGTGGTTTCCATCGATAAACGATGTTTCATCTGAGCGGTGTTTCAGCTGAGCGATGTTTCCATCGGCACAGTATCCATCGATAGTGCCATGAAATCTCGATGAAAGTCGCTTGTAACGAGCTTTGACCCATTCAAGTGGCGATTCTAACGCGTAATGACCACGTTTAATTGGTCACGAACCACTAACGCTATAATGGAGATAATTACGAGGCAATTAATGGGCGATTAATTCTCATAATTTCATTTGACTAGCTCAGTAACCTCCATAAATAGGAGATCGATTATGCATGAACCACACGCGAAAACGATAAACACTACAAGCAAAGGGTTATTGAATGTGCCTAATTACATAACTACGTTTGGTCTTATCCCGTAGATATTCGTGTAACCCGGGCATTAGGGTGAATAGTTTACTTTGAAAAGTGATCACACGATTCCAAGTGATATCCAGGTAACCACCTAGTGGTATTTGTTTCTGTGACTTGGTATTTGTTTCTGCGACATTGATTATCTTACCTGTTTTGGGATTTACCCACCAACAATCAAAGTAAACTATTTGCGATAATCAATGGCTGCTGCAATGAACACATGGCTTCAAACTTTGCTTGTGGATAAGTTTGAAGGGGTGGATTTTAGGAGATGGCGAAGAAGATGCACTTTGGCATCGAGCATGAGTGTGGTTTATGTGCTAACCACTCATATTCACGATGATGGGGATGATGATACGATTGGAGCAAATCGGGAGGAGGAGCAAATGGGAGAATGACTACATATGCAGGTCTAATCCTCGATGGTATGTCACGATTTCCTTGATATTTATCGAACTTTGAATCTTCCAACGACTATGGGACTCCTTGGATGCCAAATATATGGCCGAGGATGCATCAAGTAAGAAGTTCCTTGTAAGTAATTTCACAAATTACAAAATGACTAATTCAAGACCGGTTATGGAACAATACAATGAACTTCTTGGTATACTTGGAAGGTTTACACAACACAATATGCACATGGATAAGGCTATTCAAGTCTCTTGTGTCATTGATAAACTTCCCTTTCTTGGAAAGATTTCAAGCATACCTTGAGACATAAAGGAGAATTAACTACTGGTTGAGTTGGGCGATCATCTGCGCATTGAGAATCTCTCAATGCGGGATAATGACAAGCGAAGGATAGCAATGTTGTTGGACCATTTGTTGTCAATATGGTGGAGCATAACAACTCCACGGTGCAATAACAACAAAAACGCAAATATCATGAAAACACAAGGCGGATCCTAACAAGAAGGAAACACCTACTTGTTGGAAATGTATAAAAGCGGTCACATTAAAGGGATTGCAAAGGTGTTAAGGTTGGTGGTAAAGCCAATGGATCGAGCACTAATGGTTCGGGGGTGGTGGTTGACCAACCTTTGAAGGTCGAGAATATGTTTAATAAGTCTTTTGATTTATTATGTTACATATGTCTGAATCTTATTATGTGCGGGGATGATGATGTTGCGTGGTGGGTTGACTACAGTGCAGCAGTTCACGTGTGCAAAGATAGAAGGCGGTTCAAGACTTATGAGTCATTGAATGATGGTTCTATTCTTCATGAGAAATGAGTCAGCGACCTTGGTGCATAATTAGGTGGTTGTGTAGACCTTAGGTTTGATTACGGAAAGATTGTAACTTTGTTTAATGTTATTCATGTTCACGATATAAGGAAAACTTGGTTTCAATCTTGTTTTGAATAATCATGGATATAAACAAGTTATTGAGTGCGATAAATTTGTGCTTTCTAAGCATGGTGTTTTTATTGGTTTGGTTATTTATGTAATCAAATGTTAGGGCTTAATATTTCCTCGATAGTGATAATTCGGCATTTGTGACCACCGACGACTTTGACTACATGGCATGAGACTTGGCCATGTACATTATAAAGAATGCAAGATATGTCTAGGGATGGGTTAATCCTTTTGACATGGACAACGAAAAGTGTAAAACTTTCATGTTGACCAAGATAACCAAGAAACCTTTTGAGGTGTTAGTCGTGAGACTAAGGTCTTGGAGCTTATACACGATGACACAGTGTGATTTGCATACCGCTCCTTCTTTGGGGAATAAAGTAATTTGTGACATTTATTTATGATGCTTTTAGATTTTGTTATGTCTATACATTTACATACAAAGATGAAGCATTAGATAAATTAAGTAGCGAAGTTGAATTACAACGGGTCACGATCAAAAGATTAAGGGCGATAGGGGAGGTGAGTACATGGATACTCGTATTTTCGATCTGTTGGTATAATCCATAAACATCGCCCCTTATACTCCTCGGCAAAATGGTATTTACGAAAGGAAAAGCGGTCTTGAAAAGAGATGGTTAATTCCATGTTGTCCTATCGGGGTGAGTCGAGGTTAAGGGTGAAGCTATGTTAACGACTTGCTATTTATTAAATAGGGTTCCCAACAAAGGAACAAGGTTTCATGAACTACGGACTAAAAGAAACCCAACCTAAATTATCTCAAGGTTTGGGGTTCAGATTGTAAGACTCACGATCAAAGCTAAAGACTTTGGGTAAAGAGGCATTGTTGCATCTTTGTTGGATATGTAGCATTCCAAGGCTTTTAGGTTCTATGTTATTGAACCTAATGAATATATTCAATTAATTCAATAATTGAATCAAGGGATCTTGACTTTGATGAGAATAGATTCTCATCGGTCCACTGACCAAGTCGGAGGATTCTAATGGAACTCATGACCTTTGGGGTATCGAGGTCACGATGATGAACCATCGGTGGTCCCGATGAGGTTGTGGTTCAACAACGAACTCGCTCGGGAAGAGCAAAAGGTCGGGACTACAAAGTCATTTAGACACAGTTTCAACTATACTTAGTTGAAGGAAAAGGGATGGTCTCGGACCAATACTCAGTTACTTCATTGTTGAGGATGATCCCGAGACATTTGAAGAAGCAATGAAGTCCCATGATATTGCTACGGAAAGAAGCAATCAATGATGAGATGGATTCCATCATGGGCGACAACACAGGTGTTGGTTGATCTACCAGGTTGCAAACCTTTGGGTTGCAAATGGATTTTCAAGGAAAATGAAGGTAGATGGAACTATTGAAAAGTTCAAGGCTAGACTAGTCATTCGGGGCTTTAAACAAAAGTCGAGGATATACTATTTTGATACTTATGCTTACGTGGCTCGTGTCGATACCATAAGGCTGGCATTGCTTTGGCATCTATTCGCAATCGGTTATTCATCGGATGGATGTGATGACGACTTTCTTGAATGGTAAATTGGATGAGGAGGTTTACATGAACCAACCTCGAGGCTTCATCATGCACGGCAATGAAAACAAGGTGTGTGGCGGTTAAGTCTCTACATGGACTTAGCGGGCACCTAGGAATGGCATCAAAGTTTGATGAAGTGGTTTTGTCTATTGGTTATGTTCTTAACCAAGGTGACAAATGTGTATATAGAAATTTGATGATGCGGTAAAGGTCATCATTTGTCTATATGTTGATGACATGTTGATCTTTGTATGACCAAAATCGAGTTGACTGACAAAATTTTTGTCATCAAGGTTCTCCATGAAGGACATGGGGAGGCGATGTTATCCTTGGTATAAGGTTAAACACAGTAAAAGAATTTCTATCTCTCGGTCTCATTATATTGAGAAGGTGTTGAGAAATTCAATTACTTTGATTGTACCCAATGAGTACACCTATGGATACTTGACGAAGCTAATGCCTAATAATGGCAGGTTGTATCTCAACTTGGGAAAATTGACGGTATACTAGTAATCCTAGTGCTCATCATCGCAAGCGACGATTCGGGAGGGCATCAAGTATTTGAAGAGAACTATGGATTATAGTCTCTCATATATCTTGGTTGCCCATTAGTGTTGGAAGGTTACAGCGATGCAAGTTGGATCAAGAACATCAAGACAATTAGCTCACCGCTGGTTGGGTATTCCTACTTGGTGGATGTGCAATTTCTCATTATTAGACAATCTGCTCACATCAAGAAAATTCATCAAAGGTGTTGGGTATTCCTAGAATACTCAAGTTGAGATACAACCTTGCCATTATTAGCATTAGCTTCACAAGTATCCATAAGTGTACTCACAGAGTACAATCAAAGTAATTGAATTTCAACACCTCTCAATATAATGAGACCGAGAGATAGAAATTCTTTACTGTGTTTAATCCTTATACCAAGGATAACATCGCCTCCCGCATGTCCTTCATGGAGAACCTTGATGACAAAATTCTTTGTCGTCAACTCGATTTTGGTCCGCTAAAGATCAACATGTCATCAACATATAGACAAATGATGACTCTTTACCGCATTCATCAAATTTGCTATATATACATTTGTCACCAGTTAAGAACATAACCATAGACAAAACCACTTCATCAAACTTTGATGCCATTGCTAGGTGCCCGCTAAGTCCATGAGAGATTTAATCGGTTACACCTTGTTTTCATTGCCAGCATGATGAAGCCCCGAGGTTGGTTCATGTAAACTCTCATCCAATTTTACCATTCAAGAAAGTCGTCTTCACATCCATCCGATGAATAACCAGATTGTGAATAGATGCCAAAGCAATCGCCAGCCTTATGGTAATCGATACGAGCCACAAGGGCATAAGTATCAAAATAGTCTATCCCCGACTTTTGTTTAAAGCTCGAATGACTAGTCTAGCCTTGAACTTTCAATAGTTCCATCTACCTTCATTTTCCTTTTGAAAATCCATTTGCAACCCAAAGGTTTGCAACCTCGGTGGTAGATCAACCAACACCCAAGTGTTGTTGTCCATGATGGAATCCATCTCATCATTGATTGATTCTTACCGTAAAGCAATATCATGGGACTTTATTGCTTCTTCAAATGTCTTGGGATCATCCTCAACAATGAAGCAACAGAGTATTGGTCTCGAGACTCATCCTTGTACCTTCAACTAAGTATAGTTGAAACTGTGTCCAAATGACTTAGAGTCCCGACTCTTTGCTCTTCCCGAGCATGTGTTCAAAGTTGTTGAACCACAACTCATCGTGGACCATCGATGTTTCATCATCAGTGCACTGATACACCAAAGGTCATGAGTTCCATTAGGAATCTTTTGACTGGTCTAGGACCGATGAGAATCTATTCTTATCAAAGTCTCCATCCCTTGATTCAATTATTGTGTTAATTGAATATATTCATTAGGTTCAATAACATAGAACCTAAAAGCCTTGAATGCTCAAGATATCCAAAAGATGCGTCAATGCCTCTTTCACCAAAAGTTTTCATCTTGGATCGTGAGTCTTACAATGTTTCTACAACCCCAAACCTTGAGATAGTTCAGTTGGGTTTCTTTTAGTCCAGAGTTCATAAGTGGGTAACCTTGTTCCTTTGTGGGAACCCTATTTAATAAATAGAAGTCATAACATAGCTTCACCCTTAACCCTTGACTCGCCTTGAATAGACAACATGGAATTAACTATCTCCTTCAAAGACCGCTTTTCCTTTCGTAAATACCATTTTGCCGAGGAGTATAAGGGCGCTGTTTCACGGATTATACCAACAGATCGAAAATACAGTATCCATGTACTCACCTCCCTATCGCCCATAATCTTTTGATCGTGGACCCAAGTTGTAATTCAACTTCGCCATTAATTTATCTAATGCTTCATCTTTGGTATGTAATGTATAGACATAACAAAATCTAAAAGCATCATAAATAAATGTCACAAATTACTTATTCCCGAGAAGGAGTGGTATGCAAATCACATGTCATCGTATAAGCTCCAAGACCTTAGTCTCACGACTAACACCCCTAAAAGGTTTCTTGGTTATCTTGGTCAACATGCAAGTTTTACACTTTTCGTTGTCCATGTCAAAAGTCGGATTAACCCATCCCTAGACATATCTTGCATTCTTTTATAATGTACATGGCCAAGTCTTGCATGCCATAGGTAGAGTCACCAGTCACGGTGGTCACAAATGTCAATTATCACTATCGTGAGGAAATATTAAGCTCTAACATTTGATTACATAATAACCAAAACCAATAAAAACACCATGCTTAGAAAGCACAAATTTATCGACTCAATAACTTGTTTATATCCATGATTATTCAAAACAATACTTGAAACCAAATTTTCCTTATATCGTGAACATGAATAACATTAAACAAAGTTACAATCTTTCCAACTAAACCTAAGGTCTACACAACCACCCATGCACCAAGGTCGTTGACTCATTTCCCATGTGAAGAATAGAACCATCATTCAAAGGACTATAAGTCTTGAACTGTGTTCTATCTTTGCACATGAACTCTGCACAAGAGTCAACCCACCACGCAACATCATCATCCCCGCACATAATGAGATTCGTATATGTAATATAAGAATTTTGAAAAGACTTATTAACCATATTTTGACCTTTCAAAGGAGTTGGAAGAACCACCACTCCCCCGAACCATTAGTGCTCGATCCATTGGCTTTACCACCAACTTTAACACCTTTGCAATCCTTTTAATGTGACCCGCTTTTGTTTCATTTCCAACAAGTAGGTGTTGCTTCTTGTTAGATCCGCCTTGTGTTGTCATGATATTTTATGCTTGCCTTTGTTGTCATTGTACCGGTGGAGTTGTTATGCTCCACCATATTGACAATGATGGTCCAAAGAAGATTGCTACCCTTTGGCTTGTCATTATCCCGCACCTCGAGAGATTCCTCAATGCGCAGATGATCGCTAACTCAACCGTAGTTAATTCCTCTTCTTATGTTTCAAGGTATGCTTGAAATCTTTCCAAGAAACTTTACTTGATGCATCCTCAACCATATATTTGGCATCTAAGAATCCCACAGCTCTTTGAAGATTCAAAGTTCGATAAATATCAAACAGAGCATCGACATACCATTGAGAATAAGACCTCTGACATGTAGTCATCATTCTCCCATTTGCTCCTCCTCCCGATCCGCTCCACAAGAGCATCATCCCATCATCGAATAGTGTAGTTAGAACATACACCACACTCATGCTTGACAAGCTAGAAGTGCATCTTCTTCGCCATCTCCCCGAAGTCCACCCCTTCAAACTTATCAAGCTTGGCAATGTTCAAGCCATATGTTTCATTGCGCAGAAGTACCATTGATTATCACAAAATAGTTTACTTTGATTGTTGGAGGGTAGCTCCCTGCAATGGTAAGATAATCAATGTCGCATAAATAAACAACAAGTCGTTAGAAACAAATACCACTAGGTGGTTACCTGGATATCACTTGAATCGCAGATCACTTTCCAAAGTAAACTATTCGACCCTAACACCGGGTTACACCTAATATCTACTTAGGATAAGACTAAATGTAGTTATATAATTAGGCACAATTCAATAACCCTGCGCTTATAAGTGTTAATCGTTTTCAGTGTTATTCATGCATAATCGATCTCCTATTTATAGGAGGTTACCTCGAGCTAGTCAATGGAAATATGAGAATTAATCGCCCATTAATCTCCCTCATAATTATCCCCATTATAGTCGTTAGTGGTTACATGGTTATATAACACGACTATCATATATAAAACACATAAAACATCAAAGAATATGCGAAGTCAGATATGAACGATAATGAATAATTAACTAACATAAACATAAAGATATGTACATTTTTATTCTAATTAACAAGAATCAATTCCACAAAAGTTAGCAAGTGATGAACTCTAATTAGGGTTTATAGGATATACCAACAAAAGTATGTTAGTCACGTTCTTCAGCACACGCGCTAAATCAAATTAAAGTAATGCTAGTTTTAATCACAAGAAAATATTTGTTTTGAAAACAAAAGTTTCGACACTACTTGAGGAGTGGTCGACCGATTGGAACAAAGAAAACACACAAAACAATTTTAGAGTTTAGACAATGAGTACAAGAGATGGAATACAAAGACCATAGGCCTTGTATTTATACCCAAAGTAACTTCGTAACCAAGTTAGCAATGGATTGGGCTTTGGAACCCCTTGGCCGATCGGTTTGAGTAATCCCCAAGGATTCCGGAACCTTCCCAATCTCTATTATATTATTTTAGTCATTCCATTTAACGATCATTAGTTCATTACACTTAATTAACTTAACGTTCGTTATATATTTCGTGTAATTGATAAATAAATATAACATTTTACATTTAATTATTAACTTTAATTCTCATATGTAACGTGCAATCCCGTGGTCTCGAGTTCGATCCTAACTAACGACTACTAATTTATATCCATAAAACTAACAACTCCCACTTTGATATATCTTAATAGAGTGATCACATCGGTTAGCGTCTAGCAACACTTCGATGCCTCTAGTACAACTAGAGTAAGGCTCCTGGAAAACCTTTTAATGATTTATCATTATTATTATCCTTTTGTTTCTAATACCATGTTAAATAAAGATATGGAATTAAGTCATTCTTTATTCAACCATTTTGTTCTCGCTTTAAGTGATTGACCAAGATTACCAAATCTTTCGAACATATTCGGGAGATTTTGGGTGGGCCACACAAACATCTTGTCAACCCTACGAGGGCCCAACAAGATTAAACTCCAAATAAATTTGAAGGAACAAATTTTATCTTGACTACGAGACTAACCCACAAACTTTGCAACACTTCTAAACAACCCTTATGACTACCGCCACGATAACGTTAAGTTGACCCACATAAATGCACTACATTTGTGACACTTATCCGTATCTCAAATCGAGGATAACTATTCATAATTTACTTAACAACAATATCCATAAAGTAAATTATGTAGTTGGGATAAGTCACATATTCAATTCATTGAATATCATATGAAATTGGTATGCTTTCTCATCAATATACTTTTAAGTATATTCTACCAAATCACCCAGACTTGTCTTAATTTAACGATACTAATCAAACATACCCAATATATTATAAAATCAAACATACCAAGATTTGATTTATTATAACAATTGTTTAACATCCTATATCCAAATACTAAATAGATCAATGCATGAAAATTCCAGTTGATGAATTATGCTTCAAGTAATGATAATCATATTTGTTGACAAGACATAAATCAACCAACTTGATCTATCGTAATTTTGAGAATACTTATTTCAAGAATTCAATTAGTGAAGTCCTTGTATGTGTGCATTCACCAATCCACATAGTAATTCATAAAGTGTGTGACATCCTCTATCACCAATTTATGACAATTTAAACTTTCAAACATTTTAAAGTTTAAAATATTCTTATTCTTTTAATGTATAATGCAACTTCGCTCTTAGTAGCACAACTAGTTCACATGGCCATTAACAAGGATGAAATCCTACCATGACTAGTATTGAGTGTCATCTCAATTAAACCAGCATCATTGTATACAAACAATAATATGCTAATTAAAACTCCGTAAACTTTAATATCTTATTGTGTAATGTTTGATGTCTTCCAAACTTTCAAGTTTGTAGCTGATGACAATTTGCACAATAATTGACATATTGTTTATCCATAGAATCTATGAGCAATTCCAGTGAGGATGTAATTCTATTAGAATATTCATTGCACAAGTTATCTAATAACTTTTAGTTAGATATCAATGTTGTCAAATCACTTCTCATTCAAGAATGATACAACAATTTTAATATACAACATGATGTACATGATGAATTTACTGGTCAAACTTAGATTTCATTCATGTTTTATCTTGTCAAAAGATATTTATCCATTTTCCAAATGATATATCATGTTTTATTAGAATCATTTATTTATCGCACATATTTATTAATAATAAACATATATTCCAAGGTTGTATGTTTTAATTTTAAATCTTACAAGTGAAGTTTCATTCCAATCTAAGACTTAACATTTAGCTTACAAGGAATGTTACTTCATATATGTTATACAACATATAAGATTTAAAACCTTAACATAATACTCTCACTAGCTTTGAGAATATTTAAAATTTATCTTATTTCAATTATAAATCAAAACTAGGATTTAATAATTAAACATAAGAATAATTTAAATAGATGCATGCATTTATCCATTCATGAATTATTGCACTTCAGACACTTCCAAAGATTATATGAATTCAAAAACGTTTCGATTACTTACCGTCCTCGCTCAAGTAATTTCTCAATAAAGAGTTTTGATATTCCATTGTCATATTTCATATTAATGAAAACAAGTATGACAATTATCATCTTTATATATTTAATGTGTCTAGAAAAGAATATTCAATTTGTCATAAAACATGCATTAAATATGTGTACAATTTTGTCCATATGATTTCTACACAGAGATTTAAACCTCTAGAGTTTTCCATCTCTTTGAAGAAACTTATCTTCATTCTCTAGTCTAACTATTAAGATAAACCAAATTTCCAAAATTGATTATCTTTATGGACAACATCTTTAGCATTCATAGTATGAGTAATTTACCCAATTCAATATTTGGTAATCCATCATAATGGTTATCGGGTTTACTATAATCATCAGAACTCATGTTCTTCTCAACATATAAATCAAATATCGAGATATCCTTGCAGATCTATGAATGAAAATTCCATCATCTTTATATAAGATAAACATATTCCTTTTGGCTTACTTATTTACCAACTAAGTCAATTTAATGGTATAATAGACTTTCCAAGCCAATTGCATGCTTTATAACACAAGTACTCTTTAACCAAGTCACTTCATATCCATGTTTCATCATGAAAAAATAAACTGTTATAATCCCATTATACGTTATAAATCATTGATCAACTCAATGACTTCTTGTATATGTCTTAATTAAAAAACATAACAAGTTAACGTCTTACTTTATTATAAGTCTTAAAAGACTTTATGTTTATGTCTTTACAATGAATCATAAACTTGTTTAACTAAAGTAATTATGAACAAAACTCTTGGTTTCAATAGTAATTTAAAGTTAATTTATTTACTTCACAATAATGTAGGACTACATTATTTTTCATTTATGTCATTCCAAAATACATAAATAAACAAATTGAAGTAGTATTAGATAACTTCATTTATTTATGTCATTCTAATAATACATAAATATCTAATTTGAAGTAGTCTTATATATCATTTTGACACATGTTCTAAATACTTGTCTAATTTAGAAATCAGAATTTATTCCGATACGATCCCACGTAACATGGAGATTTACTTTGTTGTTGCAATCTCGCCAAGTTCTCACATGACGAAATTGCAACATCAAGTGTTTCTTGAATTAGATATATACAAGTCATATTAGAACGTTAGTCTCACCTTGCGCTCAAGAGAACGTTAAATTATATACCTATATGTTGTACCTTGCACACAATATAGATTTCTCCCACTTGTGCATGGAACAACATCATGTAGCAGATAAAAAACACGACATATGTTTGTTTATGTGACCAATATGATCGTGTCATTGATATTTAGCATAACTAGTAGATGTAGAACCACTTCATTGTCTAATAAGGAAACGTACATGACTATCCTTGAAAACATAAGTGTATACAAGTGGAAAGTAATTATCTTAAGTCATTCTAGAGATAATCTGGGTTACTACCAAGATGACAAAGCTTGTAACTCCCACCGAATTAGAGATCATTACATTAATTTCTTATTCAGTAATAAGAACACAATACTCCTACTGGATTTGAAAACATTGTAAGTGTTTCATTAACAAATGAAAGAAAATAGTGTTCTATTTACTTCCCTATACTTTTGAGAAAGTCCATACATAACAATTACTTGTGTACTAAAAAAGTGTATTCTACTATGTAGATGATGAATTCCATCAATGCTATTAACTTGAAAAATTGGGCGTGCAATTTCTTTCTTAATAGTTCTACTATTCTAACAATTGTAGATAGTACTTTTAAATAGTCAAAGCACAACAACTAGATAAAATATGCTAGTTTGTCTTTACCAATTTTGGCAAAGAATTAGTCTAGCTCTAATTTAATATCTCGTAAAATATGCAATTTTCTTAACTATTAAAATTTGGTTACGAATTATGTATTTAGAATTTAGACAATTCTAATTTGTCCTATCATACCTTTCTCATTCATGAAAAGGAATATGTTTGAATCTCACTCTTTCTTATGAAAAGAGGAGTAGGTTTATTCTTTTAGGAAAGTTGACTCTACCAAAAACCCTTACAGGTGTAGATCAATTTACCAATACAGGAATAATGTTGCATTAATACATTTAAAGAATTTGCAAAATTCAATTTAAGTATTTTCGATAATTAAACTTTTCAAGAAAATAAAATACCCAAGGTAATATTCATATAACCATTGAATTTTCTCGAAAACTAGGATCCAAATTATCATAGTTCCATTACATCAGTTGATCTGCTAGTAACGAAAGCACATAATAAGGTAATCTGTCGAACAATAATTGACAAACATTTTTCAATTCCTAGATCATTATGGGATTTACGTTTTCCAACGCTATTGCAAATGTAAACATGTTTTATCCCATCTTGTGCCTTGAGTCCAGTTCTCACTTACTACTAAATTTAAGCCGTCTAACTTAAAGAGCTGCAAATTTGTCCATGCAAGGTCTGACTTCACATGAAGATTCACCTTTCCATCACAATCTCGCCAAGTTCCCACATGACGTAAATTGCAACTACGAGTGTTCCTTTAACTAGATGGCACTTAACTTAATTTTAAAAAGGTATTAGTTTTGATTTATGGTGTTAAATCAAATATATACGAAGAAGCATGCATACAACTTTGTATCAATAGATTTTAATAAAAAAACTTTTTATTAACTAATTCACAAAGATTAAATTATCAAAGTTTTGATTGAGGTATTGGTTTCGCCAATCAAGGAATTTAACTTAATTATCATCCATTATATCATACTTTTGCATAAGTCTAAAGACTTAGTGTTTGGATAATTACCACAAAAGTGGCATGAAATTAAAGCTAATTCACCCTTAAGATGATTTTGTACATTTATAGCTCATTGGTAACTCCAATTTGACGACAAAGAAGCGGAGAATTTGGTCAAGATCAAGCAATAACCTCATTCTTTCGGTGACAATTTAATGCGCCCTCCTTATACCCTCTTATAGTTTGTCAAATTGATAAGCCGTTCTCACTATTTGTACTAAAACCATCAATCAATTAAATTTATTCAAAATTTAACTCTTCAAAAACAAATCAAATTTCACAATTGTTTAGTCCAATTTATTTTTCTATTCAAAATTACCCTTTGCTTAAAACTTGTCACACATAATAAACAAACAAGTAACAATAAAAATAAACAACTAAAACAATGCGCATATAACTAATAATTAATGCAAGTAAACAAGTAGCTACATGCAACTTATTTGATAAAACCTATTAATAATCAATATCTAGGTTAATTAACGATATATTAACTAGGGCTTTCACCGCACAATTGAAAGTGAGCCACATACATTGAAAATCGATTATGTAGCCATAATTAAAATATACCAAATTGCACATAATTGATTCATTAATATATATATTGGAGTCTTCCCAACTCAAGATTTATCGTAACATACATGTGATAAAATAACTTAACAATTAAAATTAGCAACCATCCATGACTTAACATGCATGTATCATCATGGATATAACATAACAATTATTCAAGCAAGTCACAAGATCGCATACAATTCTATGTCACATAACACTTTATTCATGGATTTATCACGTAACGAATATATTAATTCTAGGTTTCAATATGGATAGCATAACAATTAATATAAACCCTAAAACAATTTAAAAAAAAATCGACTAAACTTTTTTTTAGGGTTTCGACCCATAAAAAAAATTTCGACCCATAATTTTTTTTTAAAACAAATTAGGGCAAATGCCCTAACCCTAAAATTAACCAAAACCCTAGAATAATCATATAAAACAATATACAATATTTGCTTTTTACATGTTTAGTATTTAATTACTCATTAAACAAGGCTCTCTGATACTACTGTTGGAATTATATAACATGACTATCATTTATAAAACACATAAAACATCAAAAAAACATGCGAAAGCGAGATAGGAACGATAATGAATAATTAACTAACATAAACATAAATATAAGCACCTTTTGATTCTAGCCAACAAGAATCAATTCCACAAACTAGCAAGTGATGAACCCTAATTAGGGTTTATAGGATTATAAGAATTACCCTCACCGCTTTGTAATTCAATCCAAGATACCAACAAAAGTATGTTAGAACCACGCTCTGTGTACACATACTAAATCAAATTAAAGTAATGCTAGTTTTAATCACATCTAAAATATTTGTTTTGGAAAACAAAAGTATCTACACTCTACTTGAGGGTACGACCGGTTGGAACAAGATACACACAAAACAATTATAGGGTTTAGACAATGAGTACAAGTGATGGATTACAAAGACCCTAGGCCTTGTATTTATACCCAAAGTAACTTGGTGACCAAGTTAGCATTAGATTGGGCTTTGGAACCCCTTGGCCGATCGGTTTGAGTAATCCCCAAGGATTCCGAAACCTTCCCAATATATGTTTTATTATTTAGTCCTTCCAATTAACATTTAACGATCGTTAGTCCATTACACTTAATTAACTTAATGTTCGTTATATATTTCGTGTAATTAATAAATAAATATAACATTTTATATATAATTATTAACTTTAATTCTCATACGAAGCGTTGATAGCGCCACACGCGCCGTCGGGGTCAAAGGAACTTCCTTTTCGTCGAAAGCAAGTTTTTCAACACCCCAGCAAAGGAACCTAATCGCTGTAGTGTAGTATGGGGTAAGCCACCGGTATTGATATCGTTTCTCTAGGGAATAGGAATGCTAGTGAGAAGTTACTACGCTAAGGTTGGGGTTGAGGAAGATTATTTTTATCTTTTTATATTTTTAAGAAAAGGAAAGGTACTAATCTCGGGTTTGAATTGGGGGTTGGTATTGCTACCGATTACTCTACTTATCTAATTATCTAATCTAAGGTGTATGTAGTCTATGTCTAATTATTGTGTGCTTGTATGATATTTTAAAGATGTGTTTACTTAGGTTTTACTACTCCTTAATTATCTCCTATTGGTGGTTGAATTGTCACGCCCTTATTCTTAGTCATGCTTGTGTGTCTAAGGTTGTAGTGGTATGCGCTTTCTCCCTAACTCTTTGAACTTACCAAAGGGTCTCGCCTACAAACCCACTAGGATAATAAACTCTTACTCTAAGGCACTCTTTGGATGGTTTAGCTTACAACTACTCAAGGAGTCATATTCTAAGGTTCACAAAGATTTAATCAAGCATTATACACAACGAATGACCTATCGCATTACTAGATCATTTATCAACTAAGATTAGAAACAACCAATCAATATTCAATAATTAAGTTTCATATTCCTAATCAAACACACAAATAAATTAGCTTGACATGGAGAACATGCAAGCATACACACAAATAATCAAAGACATAATTGTATTAATGAAGTAAACACTTATCTTGGTGTAAGATAGGTTTGAACCCTAAAATACTGCATAAGACAAACCTTGGTTCGGGCTTTAGGTTTTTACCCAAAACTACTCACTAATACCGAAAAATTTGGATTTATATATAAGATTACACATGCGACGCATTAGGCCACCTTATATTTTGCGACGGCGGGTCGGTCATTATAGGGTTTCGTCTTGGCCACGTTAGACTTGCGATGGCGCCACCTTATGCTTGTGACGCCCCTTCTCCTGACGACGCCTCGGGATTGCATCTAGGCCGCCCGAGTTGACGGCCTCACTCTTTTATAACTTGACGCCGCCACTTGAAAATAGGAGTTTTGGCTTCTCGTCCCGTCACAAAATCCTCCGACGGCGTCAGAAGGTTAGAAGTGACGCCACCTTATGTTTTCAGCAGACTTTGAGTGTCTCGATTCGACTTTGGCCATTTTCTTCAGATATTCGCTTTTCGTTCAAATAAGTGCCATTCCAAGATTTTGCCTTCAAGAGACCTAAAAGTGAAAAGGAACGATATTAAGCAATAACGGATACAAAAGTGATCGAATAAGGCTTAAACGACCCTCAAAAGGTACCTTTAAAACCTTATCAAATATCCCTTACACTTGGTATTTGCTTGTCCTCAAGCAAATGTGCTTTTAGCTAATTAATTTATAAGTTGTGAGGTCATGAAGCATTGGTTTAAAACAGTCCACAACACATATAAGCCCCGAAAAGTCATAACAAGCACGGAAATCACATACTAGCACCTCTCATGGGGTGTTTGATACTCACATCTCTCTCTGTGTATATGAAATATAACTAATTGGAAATGGAAGATAAACACTCATTAACCGGTCCTAGTACATAGATTACCATAGGCTTGAGAATAGATCAATGTTAGGAATTAGAAAATTCCAGAGTAAAGTGTCGGTCACCCCAAATGTTATCTAGCTTAAGTTAGCTCGTAGACTTGTCATTAGTTACGTTATTTAGTAGATTATTTATTAGTTTGTAGCGTAGTATAGTTTAGTGCAACACCGTGGAGGAAGGATGGTCTTTACCCAACGTGATCCCCGATCCACAGCCGATAGAGGTCGTATTTCTTGTAATTATAAATACCCCTTCCATCCTTGGAAGGGTGGTGCTTTCAATCTAATATTCTACATTTTTGTGAAGTAACTCTCTACCAAGAAAACACCTAACTCTCTAACTTTCTCTAATGGCTAACATGTATTTTGATCTCCCAAGACCAATTCAATCATCAAACACATAAAATAATGATCATACAATTGGTACCGAGCCAAGGTTATTGTGTTGTGTTGATTTGTGTGGGTTTCGTATGGTTATTGTGTTTCATTGATGTATGTTGGTTCGTTATCATGTTCTTGCCGTTGTCACACCGCTTTTTTATTGTCCCGAATTTTTATTCATTGTATGTGGTCCAACTGCTTTTGACTGCTTTATTGTATCTTTTTGGGTTCAAAATGTCATGGAGTATTTTGTACACATCTGCTTTTCTCGTGTCTAAATCCTATGTCCAAACTGCCTTTCATGAATTTTGTTACCAATATCCAAGGTCACTTGTGGTCGGCCATTGTCTTGGTCAAACCGGGCAAATATGAAAGTTTATAGCGCTCTGGGTCGATATGTATCTAGTCGATTTGAGTGGTCAAAATGGGTCAAAGATGCAATTTTTATGACTATTTTCTGGGTAAATTTGAGTTTGTACGAAAAATAGTTTGCTAACGATTTGACTGTTATATTGACCGGACTCATAGTTTCTAGCTAGCGACTTGGTCGAAAGCTATGCTAGCGACTTGGCACAAACAAAAGGACCTGGCTATTTGTTATTGAACAAGGTAGCGACTTGTTATCAAGAATCATAGCGACTTATCATGACTCATGGATGCTAGCGACTTGATATTTATCAAGTAGCGAGTTAGTGTGAAAAGCTTTGACCTAGCGACTTATCAAATGGCCCTAGCGACTTAAGGTAGCAACTTGGCTTAGCGAGTTAGCTTAGCGACTTGGCTTAGCGAGTTGACTCAAAATCTTGGCTAGCGACTTGACTCAACTTAGGCTAGCGACTTGGATGTAAAGGAAGAATGAGAAGACACCACCACAACATACCATATACCAAATATCATTCAAAAGCGACTTCAGGCCTAAACCATCATCAGTCCTTGTTTAATGAAATGAAAACGAGAAGAACAAAGTTGTAACATCTAATCTGAATCAAAACCAACTCCATCAAATCCCATTCTATACTAACTCATTCTTCATCTCCTACCACACCTATTCAAGATTCAAAGATCAAATTGAAATAAGAAAATTTTGAAAAGATCTCGTGTCTATTCTGGGTAACCAAATACCATTTTCGATCCAGACAAACCCAACGAAATCTTCACGATCTTTTATCACCAAGCTTCATTATCAAGTGTCAAACCATCTCCGTCAGATCTAAGTTATTCACATCTAATCTCGGTGATGTTCCAATATGTGAATGGTTCATTCAAACACATAGATCTCTTTCGATCTATATACATATGGACGTATGCCTCACCGATTAATTTAAAAATACTTCTTGGTAATTTTCGAATCATAAAAGTAAGGTGATAAACAACTTGTGTTTAAAACCCTTTATGAGATTCGACTTTTGAGCTAAAAGTAAATGAAATGGTGCTAAATGAGTGAATGAAACATTGGGAATGGATCTCTGCTTTCTTTTTCCGTGGAATACAATTATTCATCAAGACTTCCAAGAGTCATTTGCACGAAAAAGGATGTCATCACTGATCAAAGTTTTGTTTAAAGCATAGCCTTGGTTTTATGTCCGAACATGTAAAGAGAAACACTTTCACAAAAAATGTTATTCTTGGTTGCGTTCAAGATCAAATAATTTCAAAGAAAACGAACCTACCTTGTGCTATGAAGGTGACCTCTTGGCAACATGTGAACTCGTACCATCCCCTGTGGTATTTATGGACTCATAACCATCGGTGGCTAAGTCGAATCTCGTTCCTATACCATCCCTGTGGCAACAAAGGTGAGTATGTGTACGTGAGATTGAATGAGAGGCGGACATACTTTTTCTTGTGAGATTTGTTAGGGTTTGTGAGAGGATTTTTGGAAGAGAGGCGGATATATTATTATCTAGTGGGATTAGGGTTTGAAGCAGTAGAGAGGGAGGCGTGTTATTGTGAGAATCTGTTTTAGGGTTATGAAATGACCAAATATTTAGGTATTTATCTTTAACCTGGATAATATTTTGTGGAGGATTGATTGGACCGGTTTGCCATTACAACTAGTTGGGCTGTGGATCCACATTGTCGTTGGGCCTTGGCATGGACTGAAATGGTTTGACGTGGGGTTTAGTACTTATTCACGTGAATTGTTATTTGACTCATTTGAAGTGGGCTTTGGAATTGCATTTGACGTGAAACGTTTAATATGTTTGTGTTATCCGAATTTTTGTGTTACAAAATTTTAGATACAATATTTTTAATATTGATTAGTGAGTGATATTTAGATCATTAAATTTCACGGGATATTCACACATTCACGGCTTGTGTTTTTGAATGAGTTTGAGGTGCTTGACCGATATCATTGATGTGGTAATGAAGTGACGATTCAAACTGTACTACTTGGACATTAGACGTGGATGATTGGATTGACCTTCATTGACTGGGCATTGATTTGTACAAGCAACCGAGTTTGGACCGTTCACATGATTGGGTCAGATGGGTTTCTCATGATTTGGATTTTATTCTAGTTAATTTATGATGAGATTCAGACGTGTGAGTTTTGGGTTATGAATTGTGATGATGAGATTCGTTGTGTTTGGAGGTTTGGTAATTTGGTTTATACAATTTCATGGAAAGATACTATTTTGTCACGGCTTGAATTGAAATTTGAACAAGGTTGACTACGGGGTTGTTTGGACGATATTTCTTATTTGACTTTGAAGTGCGGTTTTCCAGCACGCTTACTTATCTAGTCTTCTTTCTTTCAACCCTTCCCCAAGATGACTTGTTTGGGCTTTTAAGGAGTGTGATAAAGACTTGGCTATTTAGTTACGGTTGTGATTCTTCTCGCTTAACCCACAACGTAGCTATCACTTCGTGTCTCACTCCCGTTGAGAATGTCAAGAGGTTTTGTACATCGGGTACACTGCTTGTTCACAAGGATTTGTACAATTTTAATTAACAAATCCGGGGAATTCTACTTCATGATCATGTTTGGTATATTGGGCTTACTTCTTGTTAGATATTAACTTTTCACATGCACATCAAACCATAACACAAAGTAGCATATAGATGGAATTCTAGAGAGAAAGTTAGAGGTTTAGGAACTTAGTGAGAGAAAGTGAAAGATATTATTATGAGTTCCAACTCTCTACCTTGAAGGTAGAGAGTATTTATAGTCTTACATAACTCGCCACACTTTGGGTCGTGGATCGTGCATACAGATGGGTAAAGACCCGTCCGTCCTCCACGGTGTTACAAAACTAAATTACTACTTAACTTAGAAGAACTACGACTACGAGCTTTCTAACGATTACATATACTGAGGTGACCGACTCTTTAATACCGGAATTTCTAATTCCTAACAATCTCCCTAAGGGAGGTCACCTCAATCATGTACCAAAATTGCATTGAATACAAATAGATATTACATTTAACAGCTTGATCTTGCATTCTTGATGTAGTCCTTGCTCCCGAGCTCGTAGTCATTGATTCTTCACATTGCATGTTTGGTTGTTCCAAGTGGAGGTCTTTACCGATCCACGTGATGATAATTTTGAGCCATCATTTGAGATCATCAACCATCAACAATCTCTTGAGACATCCATTGTGGTGTTGTGACTTTGGGACCGACATGCTCACATTCTAGATCATGAATTCTTCTCATCGAGTAGCGGAAGCTTTTGTTGAATCATGATATTGGCAGCAGAAGGTACATGGAGTGAAAATATCGAGTCATTGATGCACTAATCATGATTTCTTTTGAGATGAATGTGTTAAGTGAGCATGCGGCTATGGATTGACCGCCCATTTCGATCACCGCAAACGCGTCAGGCGCACGCATACAAGCTTAGTTAATAAAGCGCATTTAAAGTGTCTTTGATCACTTCGTTGAATTGAGGTACACGCCCACGGTTCCTCGCTGATCAAGACATGCACCGCCTGTGATCGTAGGATTCCTAAGAATCTCCTGACAGGTTTCGCAATGTTTCTAATGTTCTCAAACCGAACATCTCAAAGAAGACAACACGGAGTGAGTGAACCAAATAATTTTAAGTCCATCGATTGATGAAAGAGATTTGAAAACAATCGTAATGCTCAATAGAAATTGTTTTGCAATACAACGAAGGTTTTATTGAAAATCAATTATCAATCATAAAATACCTTTTGGTTTGAAAATGAGTACACGGTCGATGTGCTAAAGAAAAGAGTTGTTAAGCACAAAGACCGGTTTTTCAAAGGTATCCGTCAATCCATAACTCGAACCGTGATTGATTCAAGAGATTGAATCGCCCCATTGTTTCGCTCGGTTGTCACATGGTTGATCTATGATAGATCTCACATGCCACCTACCGAGAGCTTGTTTGATGTTGGCTCTGAAGGCTTTCCATCTTCATTGTGAATGTGTAAACACATCACTCGATGTTCGCAATACCACAAGGATAATGCGAGGACTCAAGATATAATCTCTTCCACATTGTGTGAAACAGAGAGTCTTCATTGAAAGTGTCCTAATGAGATTTATTGATGATCTCGTGGCTCTAGACTCAATTTGTGCATATTTGGATCCTATAACGGAGACTAGGAGAGGTCTCCTTCTTCAATATCAACCATCTCTAAGAGAAAGTCGATAGATAATGTCGGTTCCCGTGAGAATGAAACAAGTCCTTTTAAGAGGAACTTGAGTGGTTTGGAAAGTTGAAGTGCGATCGCGCCACCGGGTCCATGACGCCTTGTGTTCAATACCGATGTTACCATCGAGTATATGAATTGAACCGGTTTCGCGCCTAAGGTTGAATAAATGGAGGCTATTTGTTTTCACCCTTTTCATTCAATTCTTTTTAATTCTTCAACCCCTTCAAGCTTACCAAGACTTCATAGCTAGAACCTTGTTGGGTTTATTCCAAGACTAGCTCGCCTTAGTCCGCACTCTTCCCTTATCTCATTTTCTCCTTTATCATCATACCTAAGGACTTCTACACTAACTAGTGGATTGTCCTTGTAGATCCCTCCGGCTCCGGCGGATCATGGGAACACATACCTAACCTTATCATCCTTATATCACCGTACATAAATTAAAGTTGGTCGGTCTAATTGGTATTGTTCATCTCGCCATTGGATCCAATTGAAAACCATTTGAAAATCAATTCGGATACTTGTGATATATTATCAAAGCATTTTGTACCGAATTGTTTTGATATTTTTAGAACGAGAACTCCCTCAACATGTGCATCAAGTATTGAAAATGTTTTGCACACGGAGGCAAGAGAAAGAATTAACTTTTGATTACCATTTTCTAAAGATATCAACATCACTTCCTCAATGTATCAAGTAGATATAGCATTTCCGGAAGGATGAGGTTTCCATGAATTTGCTCCCCTCAATATGTGCCTCGAGGTTTCAAAGAGTTTTGCACATACTAGAGGGAACCTGCACATTAGGATGAATGATCACGCTTCAAATCAAAGGTTTAAGATAGATGCTCCCCTCAACATGTGCATGAAAACTTGAAATCGTTTGTCACATGTGGGAAGGACAAGATGTACATTCTTATAACACCATTTGCTTAATTATCGCTTAAATCAATTTAAATCACACATTCTCCCCGATCACAATTATCAAAGCATTTGAGATTTGTGATCTCGTATAGATTTAAATTGATTTTGAAAGCTTTTAAGGAGAATTGTGACATGATTGTGAAAGCGTTGAAGCGATAAGGATCGGATTTAAGACTTTAAACTCCATTTATAAAACATGCATGTATATCTTTTGAAAACAATTTAATGCCAAATAACTTTTTAATTTAATTGAAATCATTTTCCCCTCAATCAATGACGTAGGTTGTTGATTGAGAGATAGAGATTTTGACAAATAAGTCCACGATGATTATCAAAAATAGAGATTGAGTTATTTTTCAAAGCATTTAGTTTTCAAGCATATAGAGTTTTAGAATCGTAGCATAGGATTTGAAAACATGGTAAAACATGGCTCGTTCTTTCTTTAAAACCGGTTATTGCACGAAAATGACAATAAACCATTTCTCTTTCTCCCAAAATATATATATATATATATATATATATATATATATATATATATATATATATATATATATATATATATATATATATATATATATATATATATTTTTTTTAAATTGAACAACATCTAAAGTCCCGTGTCATTCTTTGAATGACAGACAAAGACCGTAGATATAATCGAACCGTGAAAAAAACATGACAAAATGACATTTTTTTTTTTTTTTTTTTTTTTTTTTTATGGATTTTGAAAGTTTTATAATTTTCTATTTTGTTTTTCGAATAACTATTTACAAGAGATAGATGAAGATAGACCTTTACTCCTCGACATCCTCCTCAAGACGTTTGAGAGTTTCGGTTGAAGGCTTTTCAAACCAAGGCGTGGAAGAATAAACTCAAACGTTCTCTTGGAAGAGCTTTGGTGAAGATGTCTGCTAAGCGATATTCGAGACCTCACAAAATATAGTTCCACCACACCTTTTTCCACTTGTTCCCGATGAAATGATGTCGAATGTCGATATGCTTTGCTCTTGAGTGTTGAACGTTGTTGCATGAGAGAGCAATGGCACTTTATTATCACAAGACAGAGGGATTTTGTTGAATTCAAAGCCATAGTCGATAATTGTGATCTCATCCATAAGATTTGAGCACAACAAGATGACATGGCTATGTATTCACCTCTGAGAGGAAATAGAAGTACTCATTTGCTTCTTTGAAGACCAGACTCACAAGCTTATCACCCAAAATCGAGCACCTCCGCACGCATTCTCGACGTGTATCTTGACAACTCGCATGATCGGCATCTCGATAGGCCGTTAGTGACATACCGGGTGTCCTTCGGTACCATAGTCCCATATTGATGGTTCCTTGAGATACCGAAAGACCCGCTTAATCGCTTCAAGGTGCTTTTTAGTAGGCTTAGCACGGTATCTAGCACACATGCACACAGAGAACAAGATGTCCGGTCTACTAGCAAGTGAGATACATCGAGGATCCAATCATACTCCGATATTTCGTTTGGTCAATCATGATCCCCGAGAGGTCCTCATCTAGTTTGGTTCGGTCAATCATGGGGGTGTCAACAGGTCACATGAATCAAATCCAAATTTCTTTAAAATCTCGTTGCATATTTAGATTGATTTATGAAAATGCTCTCCGGACTTTGTGAAATTTGTAATCCCAAGAAAATGACATTTGTCCCATCATTGACATTTGAAACTTTGAACTCATTTCATTTGAAAACGATCACATTCCATTGGGTCACCGAGGCAAAAATAATATCATCAACATAAATTTGAACATGAATCAAATGTTTTCCTCGACTTCGGTGAACAATGTAGGATCAATCGCTCCTTTGATGAATCCGTTGATAGAAGAAACTTTGATAGTGTATCATACCATGCCCTTGGAGCTTGCTTTAAACCGTAAAGAGCCTTCTTCAAACGATAAACGTGAGTAGGATGCTCTTGATTCACAAATCCTTCAGTTGGGCGACGAGACGACTTCTTTAAGATCTCCGTTAGAAATGCCGTCTTTACATCCATCGATAAACTACCATGTTCTTACTAGCGAGATTAGCGAAAGATTCGATTGCCTCGATTCGAGCAAGCTGGAGCAAAAGATTCTTCAAAGTCTATACCTCCTCTTGACGATATCCTTTAGCAACTAATCGAGCCTTGTTCTTCAACACATCACCATGCTCATCAAGTTTTACTTTGAAGATCCATTTTAGAGCTATAATCATAGCACAATGCGAGCAGTACTAACTCCCATACATCAAGACGATCAAACTCATGAATTTCATCTTGCATAGCATTGAACCAGCTATCTTCATTCATAGCGGTTTTAACATCTTTGGTTCGATCTTAGATAGTACGGAGTTGAAGAAGCACCATAAGGCATCGGTTGAGAGTTGCTTCCGGGTTGATACAGAGACGAGAGGATTTCCAATGATGTTGTCTAATGGATGATCGTGAGTCCATTTTCCGAGGTGTTCATGTGGCATTTGTTGAGGAACCGAGGTAGCCGAGTCGATGTCTCCCAAGAAGATGGTTCGATGATGATTCAGAGAGTAGCAAATATGTTTTCAAATGGAGCATCTTGAGGAGTCGCAAAGGGATTAACTTCATCATTGATGCGAAACATTTCCATGATGTACATTTGAAGAATGATGATTTGTTGATGAGATCAAGGATCAGCAGCAGTGCTTCTTGACTTAAAGATATTGAAACCGATGGATTGACTTCATTCACGGAATATGAGCATCCTCTGTTGTAGGATCAACACCTCATTAGTAGTAGAATCATACAGTTCATCAAACATTGGATCAAACAATTTCTTTACATCATCTTTAGATGGAGGTACATATGGAGTTTCTTGAGAGGAGTTTGGAACAAGGATGAACCAATAGGAATTGTTTTGAAGTGCGGGTCCTGGTGAGTGTCCAGGAGCCATTTGACCGGTCGACTCATCAAACGTAACGTGAATTGTTTCCATGATATTTCGGGTTCTTTTGTTGTAGATTCGGTATCCCTTTTGTTTGATGCATATCCTACAAATACTCCAATGTCGACTTTGGCCCTAAGTTTGCCTAAGTCTTGACCCTCATTAGTTGGATAGCACAATGCACCAAACACACGAAGGAAAGATAGATTAGGTTTTGTTGTGGACAAGTTCATATGGAGTTTTTCCATGAATGGTGTGAATCGTGGGAACGATTTTGTGTGTAGCATGCGGTGGCAATTGCTTGACCCGAGGAGAAACATTGGAACCTTTGAGTAGATCGGCATTGTTCTAGCGGCTTCAACAAGAGTACGATTTCGTCTTTCAACTACACCGCTCGTTGAGGGGTTCGTGGAACACTTCTTTGATGGCTGATTCCAACGCTTTCATAGAATTCACTAAGTTGTTTGTTGACAAACTCGGCCCATTGTCTGTTCGATAATTCGGCGGTTTTGTTTAGTCTAACTCGCATTTGTTTGATGAGTTTGATGATGATATCGAGTTTCATCCTTTGTCCTTAAGAACTTGACCCGGTGAATCTAGAATAATCATCAACCACAACTAACACATATTTCTTCCCAAAGATATTCTCGCACCTCATTGGTCCACATAAATCCATATGAATCATATGAAGAACTTCGTGAGAGTTAGTAGGTTTGGGTTTATGGGCATACTTCTTGCTTTTTCCCAATTGACATGTCGAACAAAGATGATCCTTTTCATACTTTAGTCTAGGTAAACCTACAACTAAGTCCTTTTTGGAAAGATCGTTGATGGTGCCAAGTTCAAGTGATTGAGACGACGATGCCATAACCATGACTTTGTTTTGAAGCCTTTGATAACAAGTGATTGGTGAAGCTCTCATCATGTCATCGATAGAGATAGTGTAAAGGTTTGAGCCACGAGTTCCTTTCAACAGTTCCTTACCATTAAGATCTCTAACGAAGGTGTATGTTTTCCAAGGCTACTTCTAGATCGTAATCACGAATTGACCAACAGAGAGCAGATTATGACCTAAACCTTCCACATAATACACTCTAGAGATGACACTATCACCAACAACATAATCTCCATAACCCATTATAGCACCGAAATGATCATTACCAAATCTAATATCCCGATGAATTTGCTCACGAAGTTCATGAGCCATGACCGGTCTCTAGTCATATGCTTGGAACAACTGAGTCCGGTACCACGTAAGCGATTTGAACGATCCGCAGTTGAACACATACAAGAATGGATAATCGGATAATTGGGATCCCCATGCAAGAATGGGTTCCATTTGGTTAGTAGCAATGGTTGGACCACCCACATCGTAAATAGAAGCATTCATATCGAGAAAGTGAGGTAATGGAATCATTGTGAATAGATGCAATACTAGTGTCTCGTATTAGTCACATTTACGATGTGACCACTTCTTAAGGGAATAGTTCTACCAAGAGGCATCCATTTTCTAGTGGGCATTATCGATTAGTCTTATGACCAATGTGTATCCAATAAAAGCCTATTCTCACTGAATGTTCTTCTGTGGGTTTCCATTGTTTTCTAACTTTCTTTCGCTTTTGCCTTTTAGCCTTTTTAGCATGAATTTTAGCATTAACAATATTAACTGGACAATTAACATCATTAGGCAAAACATTGACATCACATTCATGATTAGAAATGTAATTCAAGCAAACAAGTACAAGGTTTGCAAATAGTATCGTAATTGAATTAATTACAAGACGCCTATGGCTAATACTAGAATCAACACGATTCGCTTTATTCGATTCAAACTTAAGGTTCCTAGATTGTTCTTCTACTCTCTTCCAAAGGCACATTCTTAGCTTGAGAGGTCCTATCATTCCTTGTATTGTCTTGAGACTTTGACCGCTCCCTTTAATGTCATGATTACTCCTGTAGAGGAATGGGAACATTAGTTTGTTTTACTACTCTTTGCACCACTGCTTAGATGTCTTTGGGATCCGAACTACATGCAGTGCACTACGGTTCACTTTCTTAAAGCTAGATGTACCGAGATTAGTACTCCTAGAAGGCACATTTGAGTTCTCTTTCCTAGCATTGATGGATCTAGAATCTGAACTACTCAAGGGTACACTATGGCTCTCATTCAAAACATTGGGAATCGAGTGCATATCATATTTGGCCTTAGGCATTGAGCATGGAATCAAAGGGTTAACTCTCTCACCTAATGTCTTTGGGCATATTGTGATCAAGCATTCTAAGATTTCTTGAGATCGTTTGGCATATAAGCATGCATGTCCAATTGCATTATCATGAGGTTTCACTAGCTTATCCTCTTCAACAATCTCACGCAGCATTCTAAGCAATCCTTAAGGGATGAGAAATATGTTTGAATGGCAAGTTTGTTGTTCCTTAGGTGAGGGGACATATGTCACGAGATAAAGCATATTTATTACAAGAGTGAACCTTAGATACAACATTCTCCCCATTGATCATTGGCATTTTCCTTTTACGACTCTTCGATTCTCAATTTCCTTTTGCAATGAAGCTATTTGTTCGTTGTTTTGTTACGAGTGACTTTAATTGATTCAAATAACTCATTGAAATGACGTTTAACCTTTTCATTTTCTTCTAGAAAACTTTCGTTTTCCTTTTGTAAAGCATTTACTAGGTTTTGAAGATGAAACGTTTGAGAATTTCGAGAATCTAAAGGAGGAGGCATTTGGGAGCTGTCATATTGTTCGTTTGACCCTTTAATTGAGAGATTTGGGCTTTCAACTTTCGATCGTGTTACACCGAGCTTGAATCTGTTCATCTCGTTTGTTAATTTGAAAAGCGCATCAAACTCGAGCATCGAAGATGTCTTGATATTTGAAGTTTTGACATTTTCTTTGAGATGTTGATATTTTAGTTGTAGATTAAAATACTCAACTTCTAGTTTAGAAAAATGTTTAACCAAATTGTCGTGATCATCCAGTTCAATTTTCTCATTTAGTTTAGAATTAGTTTTTCAAGCTCAATGACACGATCATGGGAGACTTTCAGGCCACAGATAGTTCATGAAATTTGGAAGCATTAATAGAGCAATTTGAAGATGAAAAAACATCTTGAGCAACACATTCAAGAATAAGATTCTCATTTAATGTATGCGTGTTCTTTCTCTCAATCTCATTATATTTTAGTGCACGCTCATAGTCACTAATTTCAACTATTATTGCATCAAATTCCTTTTCCATTCCCTTAATATCGGTTTCTATCCCCTTTTAAGACTCTCAAAGTGATCCTTTAGAAGTTTAAAGAAAGGCATGACCTCGGTTAAATAACATTCTTTCATTTGTTCAAAACCCTTTCTCCTTGATTATACGGTGGGTGTGATCCTTTTCTTGCAAGTTTTCTCAAAATCAACAAATAGTTGAAATATAACGTATTGGCTAATTAATGTCTTGCTTTTAGTGGCAATTGTTCTAGGTACAAGATGCATTGGTGTATTAGGAGGATACACGTCGCTCTAGGCATTTTCCAAAGGGAGGGTTTGTTTCAACAATATTTTCACTTTTCTCGCTTATCTAAATCCATTTTCCAGAAGACTTGTTCGGGAGTCAACAATGTCTGAGTCTTAAACTTGTTCAAGGAAATCCAGTTTTCCTTCTTGTAGTCATGGGGAGTGATAATTACTTTCTTCTCTTTGCACTTAGGATCATTTAGTTTCTTATTCATCTTCTCCCTAGTTACTTCATCTAATTTCTTGTCATCCTCAGTGCACTCAACGCAACTAGGTTTTTGTCTAGGTTTAAGAATCTCATTTCCATCATAGATAACACTTTGAGCATTTGCTATCTTTCCATACTCGTGGTTGGGTTTATCTATAATGGGAACACTATGCTTATCGCTTAGAACTCTATGCTTAGTGATCATGTGAGCGATGAATGGTGTTTCCTTGTATGTACAACTTGTTTTCAAGTTTGTTTTTCAAAGTTTTCGATTAGAAAAATCTCTCAAGAGCTTTGATTCTTTTGCATTAAATTCTTGCTTAAGCATTTTCACATTTTCTTGAAGTTCTTGTTTTGCTTAGTTGTTTTAGAAAGTTTTTCTTGCAAAGAATTTAATTCTTGTTTCAATACTTCTTCTCTAAAATTACTTTTTCTAATTATCAGACGCACTTGGTCATCCATTTCGCTCACGAGTGGTCAACTCAAATTTTGCACGTTGTTCATAAATAGCAACACGTTCCTTATAGGCATTTAGTTCGAAATTATGGAATCATCAGAGCACATGCGTGTATTCATCAAAGACATAGTCATTGTTGATCGCAGAAGATGCATCACTTGGTACAACTTCACTTTCACTTTGTTTCACGTATTGATCGTATGGGACAATATTGATATTACCCATATTTTCAATATTTGATTCAATAGTTTCATTGATTGTACTTTGTCATGCATCTGTTGCACATCAAGATCATCGTATAGTTTTAATACCTCGAGATGAGTTTGTCCTTGGATGGGCCACTTGTGGTGAAGAAGAGATCTTGGGAGAAACCATTGGAGAGATGCTAGCCATAAAGATTGTGTGTGCGATGAGGTCCATCATCTACATCGAGTCGTATGCATCACAATCGAGCGACTTGAAAGGCATTCGATGATTGTGACCTATCTCCGAATAGTCGCTCATCCACATCTCGCATCATAGGTCTTGGCATTGCCCTCAAGAAGAAACAACAATTCCTCTTCATCCAACGCAACACCATTGTCCCGAGCTTGTGCCAAGAACATCTTATCTCTCAAGTAATCGATTCGTGGACGCTTTGGAGATGTGCGCCTTGCAATGTGTCCTTCACCACCACGCTTATAGCATTTGATTGGCTTAGCTTGACCTTGGTTACCATTCCTTCCTCGATTCTCGATTGCCAACATAACCTCTACCAGACCACCTTCCCCGATCATACTGTCTTTTCCGAATCGGTTGCACCACGATCCTTCCATCTTTAACAAAGGGCTTGATTATGTGGGTTAGATGCGATTCGAGGTTGTTGTTGGTTTGTGGGAGAGAATTCATGTTTTGACTAATGAGAAGAGCTAGTTGATTAATGATGTTACCCACGTGTGCATCAAAGATCGCCTTGTTTGAACATAGGATCGGGAATGAGTTTGTGATTACCATTACCCAAGGGTATGACTTGTGATGCTTTGGTTGTGATTCCAATGTTTGAGTAGAAAGTGTTGAGTCATTAGATGAACTTGTCTCTCCCGGTTGGTTTTGAACCGATTGAGAATCAATTTTTCAAACATAGCATGTCTCTCATTTCAAGGAGGAAGGCATAGAGTTGCTCATAGTTTGTATTCTTCAATCCTTTAGTGAGCTTCACATTTGTGACAAACTTGTGCCATTCGGGATTCATGTTGTTCACAAACTTTGAGTTGAAATGAATGTTAGGCATAGTCATTCGATGTTCCTCATGTCATTCACTAACTTATGAAATCTCACATAGTACTCATAGACACTCTCATCCGGTTTCATCTTGAAGTGCTCAAATTCGTCATAGAGTTGGGATTCTCTCTTCCATAGTTAATTCGAACCCGAGAGAAGCATCTTAACATTATCCCAAACCGCCTTTGCTTTAGTGTTATGATTGATCGACTTGTAGATGTCTTTAGGAAGACCTTGAAGAACAATGTTTGAAGCCACGATATCGCATCGAATCTCTTTTCTCCTTATCATCAAGCTCATCATACATCTTAGGTCCATCCATTCCGTAAATAGGAGTACCATCTTCATTAGTATCAAGTATGTCTCTAGTCGTTTCAACTCGATATGGTCCTTCATCAATGGATTTGAGAATGTTGACACCATTTTCCTTTCCAAGGCAATACAATCGATTCGTTGAGCCCAAGAATCGTAGTCGATCACATCAAGCATGGGTGGACAGTATCCGAACCACCGCTTGTACATCCTCAAGCAACAAGTGGAGATGATAGTAGGGACGTTGGTAGACATGTTAACAGATTATACGGGATTTTATAACTCTATGATTAAACCGGAAATAGATTCTTTCACGGATTTTACTAAATCAAGAGAAAACCGTAAACAATCACTCAAGTCGCTAGATGATAAAGCTCTAAGTCGCTAGAGACAAATGCACTAATTCGCTAGATAATGCACTAAGTCGCTAGAATCCCAAGTAGCCAAGTCGCTAGACACAAAGCAAGTCGCTAAGTAGTAACTCGCTACGGACCAAGTCGCTAACCAAATTTTGGCAAGAATTGCTACACAAGTCGCTAGAAATACAAGTCGCTAAAGAGCAACTCGCTACTGTGACCAAGTCGCTACCACAGTCGCTACCCGTAGTGGAGAGTCCACTACTTGTACTTTAACTCGCTAGATCTAACTCGCTAGATTTAACACTGTAACTCGCTACAATTTTGTGAAGCAAGTCGCTACGAAGAAAACTTATCCGTGAGCTAAGTCGCTAGCATGAAAACCATATAAACATCACTTTTCAATCCAAAAACAACCCAACCAAGATGATTCAAGCTTACCAAATGAAAACCTAAACACTTTTGATGATTCTAAACACAAAAGTACCAACAAAATTCAAACTTTAACACAAGAAATCAACCAAATGATGCAAAACCACTAAACTTTTCAAACTCAAAACCACCTAAAACCACTATAAATCCAAAGATGTGCAAGATATGATCTAACCATGGCTCTTGATACCAATTGTTAGATATTAACTTTTCACATACACATCAAACCATAACACAAAGTAGCATATAGATGGAATTCTAGAGAGAAAGTTAGAGGTTTAGGGAACTTAGTGAGAGAAAGTGAAAGATATTATTATGAGCTCCAACTCTACCTTGGAAGGTAGAGAGTATTTATAGTCTTACATAACTCGCCACACTTTGGGGCGTGGATCGTGCATACTGATGGGTAAAGACCGTCCGTCCTCCACGGTGTTACTTAACTAAATTACTACTTAACTTAAAGAACTACGACTACGAGCTTTTAACGATTACATATACTTGAGGTGACCGACTCTTTAATACCGGAATTTCTAATTCCTAACACCTTCTAAGAGATTATGTGGTACAATGTTGACTTGGTTTTTTTATTAGTGAATCATGTATTATTGTTGTTTTGAGATGGGTTAAGCAAGAAGTTGCAACATCACGTGATTGATGTATTTACCAAAGTGATGATTGGATGGTTGATGATTTTGTTGATGTTGGATAATGAACTGTTGATGAACCGCACGCTTATGTTCCTCTAAAACAGGATATTCTGACGAAACCAAATTTGTCATAACACATTCAAGTCTCACATTGTTTACGGTTTTGTCTTGATTTTGTAAAATCCGCGAAAGAACCTATTTCTCGGTTTAAATCATAGATTGCCTTGTAAAATTCGTGACAATGGAAACATTGATGTTGGATAATAATTGTGAAAGTGCATTTCACGAAACCGGATCATTATCTTACGGTTTATTCTTGGTTTTGTAAAATCCCGAAGAAACTATTTCTCGGTTTAAACATAGATAGAATTGTAAAATCCGTAAAGTGATGGAACCATCTTGGGAGAAAGGAAAGTAAAATCCCGTAATGATGGATTTCGGGATCTTTTCGATGTTGGTGCTACGGTTTCGCTTCAAGAAGGATAAAAGGTGTACTTCATGAATTGGATGTGTGTTTGGATATTCGTCATGGCGGTTTGGTTATTACATGGTTTTACGGGGTTATGTGCTTTTAACCATGGTCGGATGAAACCATTATCATAGTTCACTTTAAAGGTCAAAGGAGGCTAGATTTGAGCTTTTAACAAGATGTGACAACGGGTTAATTCACTATTATTTATTTGAGGTTGAAGTGAAATATCACGGCGAGTGTACTTAGTATCCGAAGGTATCGGGATGGTTGGATGAAGATTCTTCATGATCCTTGTTCGAGCTTATTATCAAAAATGAAGACTTGGAAATCTAGTTATTGTTGGGTGTCTTTTACCTTTTCTTTTACCACTTGGGGAATTGGGCTCTTACCACCACAAAATAACTATCACTTTAAGGAGTTACGTTGTAGTGCTCAAAGGTCACATTCAATTGTGGATTTTCAAGAGGTGATGTACGTCTTATACTTGATGGTTGGTTGGTTGAAGAGTATAGAGTACTTAGAGATTCAATGGAGCATGAAGTCTCGCACCGCTCTTTGTTACATATGTGCAAGTTTAAGTCACGAGTTCGGGTTAGTTTACTTGTGGTCAAATTCATCATATTGGGTTTTCTCCATCACCGTCACGACAAAGAGCCTCTTGAATGATAATGGGGTTGATTACATGTTTTGCCAAAAGAGATTGAAAAGAGAGAGATTATGACGTATGAACACTTCGGTTCAGCCTCAGTTCTAAAGAAAAGAAATGCGTTTCGCATTATCTTATGAAGAAGAGAAATCTTCTTATGAATGAAAAGATTCAAGCCTCGTACTCTAAAGAAAAGAAAAGTGTACGTTTGAGTGCGCTTTATCTTCTAAAGAAGAGAAATCTTCTTATTATGACCATTCTCATCAACATGCTTCATACTTTTTCCATGCGCTTCAGTCATCAAGTGAACCGGGCTACTGTTGATTGTTTTCTTATTCCACTTGCTCAACTATAATGACGATGGCGACATCATGTGCTAATTTTGCGGGGGAGAAGTGTGAATAGACTACATTTGTTGAAGATATTCACTTGTTTAATCAAGAATGGCATCTCCGTATGCAATTCTTGAGGGGGAGAAGAAGTGTGAATTTTTGCATGGTTGATTGATATTTGAGAATATATGGTCAAACGGCTCCAAACTCATGTAAGAACCGAGCTTCTTCTTATCGGGTCATCTTCACATGGAGTTTCTTCTAAGAGCCGTTGGTTGACATCTTCACAAGATAATATGAGTTTATTGACAAAGTGCTTCGGTTAATGCTTCACGTGCACATCAACATGATGATTCGAACAATCTTTGTTCTTGTTTGATGTGATTGTTTGTTTGGTGTTACCATCTTGTGTGTTCGATGGCCCGATTGTTGATTTCCTTGATGAACATCTTTCGTTCTTGTTTGATTGGGAGGATTTTAGTTAAGGGATTTGCAAGATGTAAGTTAATTGGGATGCTTTTGGTGATGTTCTTGTTTTTGGTGAGTTGAAGATGTTAACTTTCTATTCCCAAACATGTTGGACAATCTTGAAGAAGGTCGAGTCTACATCGGTTCTACATTTTAGACGTGCTATTCATGTTAGAAGACTAAAGACGTGTTGCATTTGATTATCTAAAGACTTCTTCTTAACTTCTCGGGCATTTATCAAACAGATTGTCGGTTTAGGGAGAGCACTAATTAGGGGGAGAGTGATATGTCGAATTTAATCCCCAATTAGACTTGCTCACATTCTGCAAGCTTAAGATACAAATGTGGGAAGTTGATTCTCACAAAGACTTCTTCAAATTGTACAAGTGTTCTTCTCAAAAGATTTCAAGTATTTGGGCTTCTCAACATGTTGCTGATTCAAGTGTCAAAACCAAAACCAAGGGGAAGGAGACACGCATCTAAACGCGAGTAAACTTGAAGAACTTAATTCTTCTAAGCGATTGAAGATATCCCGAGAAGACAAATGTTATTACCGCAGAGAAACTCAAGGTTTGACTCATGGCGAGTAAACTTGATGAACTTAATACTTCTAAGTGATTGAAGATATCCCGGAAAACAAATGTCATGACCGCAGAGAAACTCAAGGTTTTACTCATCAAGGCGTTTAGTGTTCTTATTCCAACTATGTGGGGAAGAGATGGAAGAGTTAGTTTCAAGATAAAGAGGTACACAAGTGTGTGATGATCTCGATGTTATCGCAATCATCGGGGAGAGAATTGTGTACATTGGGGATGCTCAATTTGTTTCACTTGAGGGCTTAATCGGTGATTCAAAGATATAATCACTTATTCGGAGTTGACATCCGCAGAGATTGTCATCCGCAGAGATAATCGATGATTCGGCCCGCTTCTTCAATGTTATCGGTTGTTCTCTCTTTGGGCATTCGGTACTTGGTTCTTGAGCTTCATACACGATCATCGGGAAGAAAGCCATTGTTACCACAAACATTGGGAGGTGTATTCATGATGTGTATTCGGGAGAGTTCTTGGATATTGGTGTACTTCGGGTTCTTGAGCTTCATACACATTCATCGTGGGAAAAATGTGAACATTGGAAGGTGTTCTTCATTCCCCATGATGTGTATTCGGGAGAGTTCTTGAGCATTATACTAAGAGACCGACCGCATCAATTCAACTACTTGGGGAAGTGTTCTCTTGACACCTTTTGGAATGGATTGCTTGAGACGTCGGTTGAAAAGGAAATTTGAGAAGATTATTTATGTGTGGGATGATACGTTGTTCTTCTTGTTGATGATATAACCTCGAACGAAGAATCACGGTGATTATTCTTAAAAGGAGCAATGGATTTATGATAATGGTGTGCTTCTTTGTGCACCGGCTAAGGCAAGCTTGAAATAGAGCTTTGAATCTGCTCAACTAAGGATTTTCGGTTTGGGGAAGTCGCCAAAGTCTCACTTTCAGATGGTTCAATTTCTATCTTCAATGCAAGAGCCTCGAAAGCTTTGGTGGTGGATGTTTAAGAGATGATGACTTCTATCTTCTACAACGGGTCGCTCGATATCCTTATCTCGGTACTCGTATCATCATCTTCTTAAACTATATCATCTACTCTATCTTTGTAAATATTTATTCGAAAACAAAATACAAAAATATACAAAATAGAAAATATAAAACCAACAAAAGAAAATAGAAAAATATAAAACCAACAAAACCCATAAAATCGAGAAAATTTGAAAAAAATACCAAAATATGTTTTCTCAAGACATGTCTTCGGTATCGATAACATCTACGGTCTTAGAAATGTCATTCAATAATGGCACGGGACCATAGATGAAGTTCGAGCAGGAGGTGTAAATATTTCTTTCAAAACATGTCTTAAACAATGGCTTCTGATTATTTGATCGTAACCCGCTTCAAAAATGGCTTGCGATTATTTCGACTATAACCCGTGCTTAAACAATGGCTTGCTATTATTTCGATAGCAACCCGCTCTTTAAAGAAAGGAAAGTGCTACGCTAAACAATTTTCAAATATTTCGTGCACTTATCCTAAAACAATTGAGGAAAGTATGTCGAAGGATCATTGTTCCTACACAAATGTTTTTCCGTCTAAAATTCTTCGAAAAATATTTGTTGTTTTCAAAAATGGTGGTAAATGAGTTGCTTTAAAACAATCGATTCGAGTTTTTAAAATTGAAAACTCAATCAATGACTTCAACGCTTTTAAACTTTTCACAAAATGAGTCATTGATTGAGGGGAGAATGTTTTCAAATCTATATCATCTAACGGGCTTTCTTAATTATCCTAATATGCTTAATTAAAATGATGTTAACCTATGTTGAAGGACTAGGTGCCTAGGATATGATTGTTAGGATTAGATGATTAGAGTTTGATAAACACATTATTCCCATGCATTTATATGATCCGATTGATATGTTGAATTGACTTTTATTAGTCGATTGTTGTTTGGGTGTTGTCGACCACCATATATTTGTATGTGTGTTCACTAACATATGCGGTATATTGGTATATAAGAATGTTCCCGATCCGGATCCCACAATTGAAGATGATTGGATGCCGAAAGGAAAGGGTAACTATATCTTGGGTTGACAAATGAAGAAACGGAGCTTAATTGGACTTCAATGGAGAGTTGGCATGAAATGCAACGTAAGAGGTCTCATCGCATCGCAGATGGTTTTCTTCTAAGTGATTGAAGAAACGGAGCTTAATTTGACCTCGGTTGGCATTCAAAATGCAACGTAAGAAGAAGTCTCACCGCATCGCAGACGGTTTTCTTCCAACCCTACAACAACAACAACAAAAGCTTCTCAACCACCTAACGTATCTTTGTGCAGATACCATTTTTAAACAATTTTGAATAAATTTGAATAAATTGTTTTGAAAATGGAAAATATTGTTTTGAAAATATAATTGGACTAAATTTTGAAAATCACCGGACTTCATTTTATCAAAACCTAAGTCACTCAATTATCGACTTCGGTCATCGATTGAGGGGAGAGTGATTTAAAATAAAATATTTTCAAACGATATTTCTTCACAAAAGTCCGTTTTGTACAATAAAAAGTGGTGATCTAAAGATTTAATGTTATGTCATGGTATGATTTTTCTTTAGAATCAAGGTCTTTCAAAATGAAATTTTTCTGTTCTTGTTTGATTGTGAAATTGTTTTGTTTTACTTAAAGATCTCTTAAAACTATCATACCCGACACTAACAATCTTTAATGTCTTAAATGGTCCTTATCATCATCTTTCAAAAATTGAATCTTGCCACGTCTTTCCCAAAATTTTCTAAATGATTTAAATCGGTTGGGATCACAAATCTCAAATGGTTTGATATTTCGATCGGGGTAGAGATCGTGATTTAAATCTCAAATCGGTTTTAAATGGAATTGGTTTTAGTCCTTTAAAGGCACTCCCGCCTCCATGTGCCAAACGATTTCAAATACATAATGCACATGTTGAGGAGGAGGATTTATCCAAAACCGGATGAGTATTTAAACAAGGCCACATTTTCTCCCATGTTTTCTAAACCTAATTAAATCACTTGGGATCCAAAATCTCAAAGGATTTGATATTTTGATCGGGGAGAATTTGTGATTTAATAATGAAATTTGATAAAAGTTGATCGCTTTGATTCGGTTGTGCAGTCGCTCTCTCATATGTGCTAAACGCTTTCGAATCTCGAAGCACATATTGAGGGGAGCAAAACCATCAGGTACAAAAGTTTTTAAAAGAGATTATAAAGTACCTTGATTGTGTTTTCAAATGGTTTTCTTAATGGATTTTGTGATTGTGGATGTGCTTCAAAGAACTCTTGCCTCTATGTGATAAAATGATTTCAAAAAATCCTATGCACATATTGAGGGGAGAATTTTACCAAGAAAATCAAATGGCTTTTTCGTATGAAAATTGTGATCAAAGAAAATATTTCAAAGTCCTCTTGCCTCCTTGTGCTAAACAATTTCTAAATCATACGCACATGTTGAGGGGAGGTTTTCTAAATGATCAAAACTATTAAGGTACAAAATGCTTTGATCTCGTATCACAAGTACCTTGATTGTTTTTCCAAATGATTTTCAATTGGTTTCAAGGAAGAATGAACTGTACCAAAAGACCGACCAATTTACTTTATGCATGGTGTTATAAGGATGGTTAGGTTAGGTATTAGTTCCCACGATCCCCTAGAACCGGAGGGATCTACCGAGGACAATCCACTAGATAGTGTAGAGTCCTTAGGTATATTGAAAAAAGGAGAAAAATGAGATATGGGAAGAGTGCGGATCGAGACAGAGCTAGTCTTGGAATAAACCCAACAAGGTTCTAGTTATGAAGTCTCGGTAAGCACTGAAGGGTTGAAGAATGAAAAAAATGAATGTGAAAAGGGTGAAAAGAAATAGCCTCCATCAATTCAACCTTAGGGCGAAACCGGGTTCAATACATATGCTCTTGGTTGTTACTAAGGTAACACCGGTATTGAAGACAAGACGTCATGGACCCAAAGTGGACGCGACTGCACTAAACTTCCCAAGCCACTCAAGTTCCTCTTAAAGGGCTTGTTTCATTCTCACGGGAACCGACATAATCTATCGACTTTCTCTTAGAGATTGTTGATATTGAAGAAGGAGACCCTCTCCTAGTCTCCGAGACAGGAACCAAAATGCACTATTGAGTCTAGAGCCAAGAGATCATCCACAATATCTCGTTAGGACACAAAATTCTTGAAGACTTGCTTTTCACACAATGTGGAAAGTAAGTATATATTAAGAGTCCCACGATTATCCTTGTGGTATTGCCGAACATCCGAGTGATATGAAAATATTCACGATGAAGATGGAAATCCTTCTAGAGCCAACATCAAACAAGCTCTTGGTGGGTGACATGTGAGATCTTCTCTAAAGATCAAACTTGTGACAACTGGATAGAAACAATGGGCGATTCGGTCTTGAATCAACCTTGGTCCAGAATGGAATTGACGAATACTTTTGAAAAACCGTTCGATGTGCAAATCTTCTTTCTCTAGCACGTCGAATGTGTACTTATGTTTTCAAAAATTCAAAAGTATCTCGATTGAAAAATACTTTTAGAAAACCGTTCGATGTGCGAATCTCTTCTTTTCACTAGCACGTCGAATGTGTACTCATTCTCTAATACAAAAGTATTTTGATTGAAAATTGATCTTTCTCATAAAACCTTCGTCGTATTGCAAAACTCTTTCTTCTAAGCAATACGCGATTGTTTTCAAATCAATTTTCATCAATCGGTGAATCTCAATTATTGGTTCACTCACTCCGTGTTGTCTTCTTTGAGACGTTCGGTTTGAGAACGACTAGAACAACGCGAAACCCGTCAAGGAGATTCTTAGGAATCCTACCGATCACAAAAGACTTGTCTCGATCAACGGGAACCGTGGGCGTGTACCTCAATTCAACGAAAGTGATCAAAGACACTTTCGTGTGTTTTATTGCTAATCGTTGTTTGCGGTACATTTGGACGATTGCGGTGATCGAATTGAGGAGTCAATCCAAAGCCGCATGCTCACAAACATCCACACTTAATTGAAGAAATCATGACCGGTGCATATCTACATAACACGGTTCGATATTTTTATAATCATGGCCGCAAATATCATGAACCAAGAAGGCTTCCGCTACTCGATGGAAAGATGTCATGATTCAAAAGTGTGAGCATGTCGGTCCGAAAGTCACAACTTCACATGATGGCAACACAATAAAGGGTGATCCATAGATTTACGTGGTGATGATCTCAATGAAAGCTCAAGATCATCAAAGATGTGGATCGGTTAAAGGCCTCCACTAAAAGTACAAATCTATGCGGACTTTGAAGAATCACTACTAAAGCACAAAGATTTGTGAAATTGAAGAATTGAAGTCTACGAGCTCAAGAACAAAGTCAAGAATAGAATGCTAGGATTCAAAATGTAAAACATGGGGTGACCTCCTTAGGGGAGATTGTTAGGAATTAGAAAATTCCATAGTGAAGTGTCGGTCACCCCAAATGTTATCTAGCTTAAGTTAGCTCGTAGACTTGTCGTTAGTTACGTTATTTAGTAGTTTATTAGTTAGTTATTAGCGTAGAATAGTTTAGTGCAACACCGTGGAGGAAGGACGGGTCTTTACCCATCGTATCCCGATCCACAGGCCGATGGGAGGTCGTATTTTTGTAACTATAAATACCCCTTCCATCCATGGAAGGGTGGTGCTGCTTTAATCTAATATTTACATTTTGTAAACCTCTAGCAAGAACACCCTCTCTCTCTAACTTTCTCTCTAAAATGGAAAACATGTATTTTGATCTCCCAAGACCACCGAATCATCAAACACAATAAAATAACGATCCTACAGAAGAATGGCGTTGCTAAGCCAAGACTCGACACTCTAGACTCTAGATAATGAAATAAACAAACATAAATTTAAAGGATAGATGTAGGATGGTAGCCCGTATATATATATATATATACATATTTTTTTCTTTTTTTTTCTTTTCTCTTTTTCTATTTTTTTTTTTTTTTTTTTTTTTTTTTTTCATACACTTTTACTCTACCATCCTCTACGATAACATCAAAATGATAGGGATTTATAGGCACATCCCTACACTTGAGTTTTATTACTCTAACACTAATTTGACCCGAATTGAAAAGATCAAAACACTTGGGGTACATTATTATGCAAACAAAGGAATTTGAATTTAACGTTCCTTCCCGTCATTTCATAAACTTTAACTTTTCCCATGAATCCCAATCGTCCCAAAGCGTATACAAAGGATATGACTCGACTTAGCAACTTATGCAAGCAACTAGATAATTGAACTAAGGGTTTAGGGTGATAACAATAATGCACTAAAAGTGAGTGCATACAAGGTAGGCTAAGGCGATTTGGGTGTATATTTGGGGTGGGGTGTAAACAATGCTCTTCATTGATATTCGGAAAACCAAAACATCACGAGAACCGCGAAAAGGATAGGCTCGAGGGGTTAACTAGGGTATCGTGTACTAAAGATGAGTACAACGCAAAGGTGTGGGGAATTACTCAACCGAAGTGGAAGAAGTAATTATATTACGGGTATCAAACAAAGGTTATCCTAGTGCCTCTTATCATTTAGTTATTCCTAACTACACAAGTGTAGTCTTACTAGCGATCTCGGAATGCATCACAAAACAAGTTCTAGAATCTAATATACTGCCGGTTCACACTCTAAGCATTGAAGATGAATGCTTTAATTCCTTCTAATCTAAGGGCGATCCTCACATTTTGGTGGAATTTGGGTGGTAAAGGGTTTTGTGCTAGTCATGCAACTTCCTATCCATGAGACGCTTTTGTTAAGACTAATGGCCCACTCCTATATGTCATGAAAATTTTAAATTTGGTGCCAAAATTACCCTAACCGACATTTTCTCATGGTTTATTACACAAATGCAATTGGACAAAGCAAATAATCAAGGATAAGCATAGTTTCAAAGTTCCGTTTATTTTCCTCCTACACTTAAACCGAACATTGTCCCCAATGTTCCCGAAAGTATCAAAGTTATGATAAAAGAAGGTAATCAAAACGAAAGAAACTAGTACTCCCGATTAGCTCGGTAGGATCCGTGTAAAGTGGTGGTTAAATCCTTTCAAGAAGAATTATGCGTGAAAAGCTCCTTCCAATCTTATGTAACTTCTTCCGATAAACTAAACACGCACACTTGAAGAAAACAAACGAAACCTTCGCGTAAAATCAGCGGTAATAATATATATAAGACTCGATTTAAACTAGGATATAATGCTTGTGGAATGGATGTTTACTGAATTTCTAAGAAAATTAAGACCGGAAAATTCCAAAATTTATAAGTGGCTCGAAAACGAGAAAAAGTAATCGATGTTTTACTCCTTCCCGACGCCGTCAGTTGCAATCTGACGCGTCAGTTATCGACGACAAAAGCGGTGCGATTTTACGGAAAAATTGGAAAATTTACATCTTTAGAATCGGAAAAATTTACGCAAAACATCCATTATGACTCGATACAAGCATTTGACTCGAACAAACAAACATATATATCTTTTAGTTAATTGTTATTCTCATGTTTACGTTTCTTTTGGCGTGTAATCCTCCCTACACTTATCCCTTATGTAAAATACCTTTATATGCAATTAAGGCGAGGTTAAAAACAAAATAAAGCATTTTACAAATTTAAACATGAGAATAAACAATCAATAAAAGATATATGACACTAACAAGCAAACAATTAAGCATGGGTTGCCTCCCACGAAGCGCTTTTCTTTATTTAAGAGTCTTGTAGCTAGACTCATAGTCGTTCTCCTACGTGCCGATATAAGTAAGTCTATCCTCAACAATGTCATAAGGATCAAACTTATCATTCAAGTTCCTAGTAGTACGTTCGGTTAGATATGTCTTTTCAAACTTCTCACCATCGGGATCATAGATTGTTATCCTAATGTGCCACTCTCCATTACCATCACTAGGCGGTCTATCCCAATCCCACTTGTGTTTAGATTTCTCAACTTTCCACTTATTCATGACAAGGTTGACGGCAAGCTTCCTAGGAACTCGGTCATCTTCCTAAATACTAAAGCGTCCTCGAGCGGGTTCACTTCCATGTCCCTAGCCATTTCTTTTTCTTGGAAAGTTGCTTTACTAGTGAAGGCTTCATCTAGGTAAAAAGGTCTTTGGGGCCTATGATGTTCTTATCTATCCAAGGTCCATATCTAGAAGGCTCTCTATCCAACCTAATCTCATGTGGGACTTCCTCTTCTTTGTAGTACGTATGCTTTTTGACATCGTAAATTGACCTAGCACTCCCTCCCTACCACTATTTTGGACATCTTACAATCGATGATGGCACTAGCGGTAGCTAAGAATCCTCTTCCAACTAGTAATGGGCATGTCGGGTCCTTATTCATGTCTAGCACATGAAAGTCGGCCAAAAGAGTCAACTCCCTCGTGTACTACCATGTCTTTTATTATTCCTACCGGACGTGCAATACTACCGTCCGCTAGACCTAAGATGGTTTCGTTGGTTCTATTTACCTAAGTTAAGGCTTCTATGGAGGACAACGGAACAAGATTGATGCATGATCCTAAGTCGGCTAGAGCATCGAGAGGTTTGGAAGTTCCAAGCCTACGGAAGAGTAAATAGCCGGGATCGTCTAACTTCTTAGGTAAATTATTTCACACAAAAGCGGACCCATGTTTTCCAAGCTTAAGTTCTAACTCATATTTTTCTTTTAAAGCATTATAATAAGGTGCATGAGCTAAGACTTCAAGAATCGATTTTTCTTGATGGAGTTCCTTGTACTCCTCTAAACTAGGTTTGGATTCTTGGTTGTGGGTTTCTCAAGAGTAGGTTCTACCAATGGTGTCGGGCCTTGGTACCTCATTTTAGATGGCTTGGAACCCTTTTGATAGCATTTACCGAGTGAACCGTTGGGTGTGAGGGCATGGATGTGAACTCTCCCATGGTGAACAAGAACATGAAGTCGATGCAATCGAATTCACTTTGGGTTCTTTATAGTATCACTTGGGAGTGCTCAACTTCCCGCTCATTGAAGGCTTTTAAGAGGGCATCAAGCTTGTTTGTCATCTCGCCTTGTCTTTGCTTAAAATCGGCTTCAAGCTTAGTCAATCGAGTCTCTTGAGATGACAGGAATCTAGATGCAATTGCCTCAAGATTAGTGGGGTTCCGGTGTTTAGAAGAATTGAACCTATTAGGTGGACTAGATGAGCTTTGGGGTGTGCTTGAGTTTTGGTTCCACTTAAGGTTACGGTGATTTCTCCATGAGGGGTTGTAAGAGTTTCCTAAGTTGTTTTGTTCGGGCTTGAAAGTGTACCACTTCTCTCCCGCTCCGTCGGTACGCATGGAGGCGTAGTCCGCAAAGCTTGTTCGGGAGTCTTGTGCAATCACGAGTGTCATGGGGACCACTACATAACTCACAAGGTAGAGTGATTTTATTCACTTGTCGTGAAGACTTAGGATTTTGTAGGAACTCATTAGGAATTTAACTTGATCTTCAAGTTCGATCATCCCACGGTCGGAAGGTTGTGAGTCAATGGGAGGCAAGGAGATTGCCTTAACGGTTTTGGGCAGCTCACGGGGTCATCCCAACTTTCGTTGTCATAGAGGGCAAGGTCCTCTATTATACCCCATGATTCTTCTACGGTGAGATCACTAAGTTTTCCACCGCCGCTTGGTCAATGGATCGCTTAGTGGGGAAGTTGACATGATCATAAAAATTTGGACTTGGAGCCAAAGATCAATGCCGTGATGAGGACTTTATGAAGTAAGTCCTTGAATCGAGTCCATGCTTTAGAGAGATTCACCTTGACGTTGTTGGAACATCAAGATGTCATTCCTAAGCTTAGTGGTTCTCCCGGTGGGAAAAATTGAGCAAGGAAGCGAGAGGTAAGATCATCCCAACTTGAGATGGAGCCGGCGGGAAGTCGCTCAAGCCAATTACTAGCTTGGTCCCGTAGAGAGAATTGGAAGAGAAGCAGCGCGTGGTCTCCCAGTAGTAGCATCAAGGTCGATGGAATCGACAATTTTGAGGAAATCCCTAAGATGTTGATTTGGATCTTGAACGAAGTCCATGGAATGCACATCCGTTTTGCACCAACCGGATGGTGTCGGATCGCAGGCCGTAGTTTGGGCTTGGTCGGGAAGCTCAATGGTGTTCCTATAGCCTAGGTGGCTTGGTCTCGAGTATTCACCAAGAGTATGGGCTCTTGGCGGGTCAATTGGTGGTGGGTTGATGAATGGTGGTTGGTTATCACCTTCCATGATGAAAAGTGATGGGATTACGAACAAAGGTCACGAAGAAGGGGATAGACTATGAGAAAGCTAAAATGAGAAAAATTTACTTGATAGGAATCAAGCAAAGAAACCTAAACGAGGTGGACTACTAACTAGCTATTCTATTCCCGGCCGCGCCAAAACTTGATAACGCTACACGCGTCGTTCGGGGTCAAAGGAACTTCCTTTTCTTCGAGCAAGTTTTATAACACCTAGCAAATGAACCTAATCGTTGTAGTGTAGTATTAGGGTAAGCCACGGTATTGATATCGTTCTCTAGGGAATAGGAATGCTAGTGAGAAGTTACTACGCTAAGGTTGGGGTTGAGGAAGATTATTTTTATATTTTTATATTTTATGAAAAGGAAAGGTACAAATCTCGGGGTTTGAATTTGGGGGTTGGTATTTCTACCGATTACTCTACTTATCTAATTATCTAATCTAAGGTGTATGTAGTCTATGTCTAATTATTGTGTGCTCGTATGATAGTTTAAAGATGTGTTTACTTAGGTTTTACTACTCCTTAATTATCTCATATTAATGGTTGAATTGTCACGTCCTTATTCTTAGTTGCGTTGTGTGTCTAAAGTTGTAGGGTATGCGTTTATCCCTAACTCTTTGAACTTACCAAAGGGTCTCGTCTACAAAACCCACTAGGGATAATAAACTCTTACTCTAAGGCACTCTTTGGATGGTTTAGCTTACAACTACTCAAGGAGTTATATTCTAAGGTTCACAAAGATTTAATCAAGCATTAAGTACACAACGAATGACCTATCGCATTACTAGATCATTAATCAACTAAGATAAGAAACAACCAATCAATATTCAATAATTAAGTTTCATATTCCCTAAGCAAACACACAAATAAATTAGCCGGACATGGAGAACATGCAAGCATACACACAAATAATCAAAGACATAATTGTATTAATGAAGTAAAACACTTATCTTGGTGTAAGATAGGGTTTGGAACCCTAAAATCTTGTACAAGACACCTTGGTTCGGTTTTAGGTTTTTACTCAAAAGAATACTCACTAATCTTGAAAAATTTGGATTCTATATATAAGATTACACATGCGACGGCGTCACCTTATGTTTTGACGCCGTGGTCGCCGTCATTAGGGTTTCGTCTTGGCCACGTTAGACTTGCGACGGCATCACCTTATGTCCGTGACGCCGTCTTCTTGACTTTCCGACGCCGTCGGATTGCATCTAGGCCCCGAGTAGCGACGGCCTACTCTTTTATAACATGACGTCGTCGCTTGAAAATAGGAGTTTTGGGTTTTGTCCCGTCACAAAATTTTCGACGGCGTCGCAGTTAGCGATGACGCCACCTTATAATTTCAAGCAGCTTTGAGTGTCTTGATTTCGACTTTGGCCATTTTCTTCATATATTCGCGCCTTTTCGTCCAAATAAGTGCCATTCCAAGATTTTGCCTTCAAGAGACCTAAAAGTGAAAATGAACAATATTAAGCAATAACGGATGCAAAAGTGATCAAATAAGGACTAAACGACCCTCAAAATGGTACCTTTTAAAACCTTATCAAGCGTGCAATCCGTGATCTCAAGTTCGATCCTAACTCGCGACTACTAATTTATATCCATAAAAATAACACTCTCCCGTAGTCATGCACTAAAACATTCGGACTTTATATGCCAAAACATAGAGATTGGCCCAACTACAGATTCTCAAAGAATTAGAATCCCAATGACCATGTGACAGGTACTTTCGCGAATAAGTTTCAGATAAGCTTGCAACATAGAAATCAAGGCTAACAACATTAAGAAACAAAGGCAAGTAAGGCTGGGAGGCAAAGGAGCCGTGATCCGCTCACCTTACCTCCACTCACGAGTAACCACCATGCACACCCAAGCCACTAGCGCACGAGTCACTGATGCATGTTTTACTGACCAGGTCTTAATATTTATAGTGTCTTGTTATACCTATGGTCTACCCTAGTGAACTAACGGGCAGTGTACCCGGTCCTGTGTAGTGTAGTAATCAGTAAAGCCGAGGTCGTCCCAAGAGATATGTGTGATAGATTATTACTAAGTCTAGTGTCACAGATTAATAAAGGTTTCGATAGGGATTTAATTAATTAAACTACTAAAGCAGAATAAAGCAAATAAAAGCAAATAAAGGATAAAGGAAATCAATAGAGGAGAGTGGTGCTAACCTAATTAATCCTCCTAGCTAGTTATGTCTATGTCTACTTACTTCCAATTACTTGGTGGGGTCAAAGTCGAGAGGACAACATTTGGTCAATTCGCCTAACTTATCGGCAAAGATGCCACCACGGAGAAGATCAGGCGCACCGTCATAAGTCTGTTGTTCCTAGTCCCCTAAGCCGAGTCATTAAGTACCGCTACATGCTAGATTTATAATAGTGAGTGCCCGACCGTTAGGAACTTAGACACTCACCCCTAATTCTTAAGTTCATCCAAACGATAGGTGATCAGTTGGTCAAATCGCACAAGTAGAAAGGGTCGTCGGTTGGTCATATCTTACCCTTCCGTCTCGATCCGCTCACCTAGGGTTGGTTGGTCATATCTCCTAGGCAATTGGCCTCTATCGCCATTCAAAACTACCGAACCAAGGGTGGCTACCAATAAACTATGCATGCATACACTTAGAAATAATTGTGCGGAAGTAAAGTAAGCGCAAACAAAACAATTAAGGAATCATAACTAGGCTAGCACCAAAAGGTGCTTAGCAGCTCATATTAATCATGCAAACCAATTCAATATTCAAAGGTACGAAATACATGAATTGAAAGTAAAAAAATATAAAACGCTAATGCTTATCGTAGGGGAGTGATTTCTCCCTTGGAGACGACTCGTATGCTCCTCTAGACATGCCTTGAGCTTTTCCCACGTTCTCAGTGTTGTGTGTGGAATGGAATGAATAGAAATGTTGGAATTCGTGGGGTATTTATAGGCGGATATGGGTTCTGGCGTAACCATTATAGGAGTTACGCCGTAACCTTCTATTTCTTCGAATAATGCACTAGATCTGCTTTTCTGGCGTAACCTAAAGAGTGGTGCCGTAGTCTTCAATAAGCTCGGTTACGTCGTAATAGATGCGATGAGTTACAACATAAGTATCGTGGTGTGGAACCTCATTTGACCTAATGTAGTTACGTCGTAACCTTTGGGAAGAGTTACGCGTAACCTAATGATAAGTTGGCTTTACGAGTCACGCAATAGTTATGGTGTAATGTGAGAGATGAGTTACGCCGTAACTTCTTCAAAATAACATATTGTGATAAATCTTTAGATATTTCTCCGTTCGCGTCTCTTTAGCTCAATGCTCGTAATTTACACGAAAGTGGAAAACAATGGAAAACAAGCATAAATCCATATAAATGATATAAATTACAAGCATTATCGGGAAATTGACACTTAATATTCAGGACTATTTGATGTTATCAAATATCCCCCATGAACTCTACTTGCCCTCAAGTAGACCTTATTAGAAAGATTCCTAAAAGATATCTCCTATAACCTGGAAAATATGAGTTTACAAATCCCTTATGCTAGAATAAAACAAAGCGAACACCTCACGAAAGGGAACAAAACACTTAAATCTCTCAACTATTCTAAGTGTCAAATTCGGGTGATCACTCAATCGCATGATCATAGCATGTATTCTATCATAATCTTGGCGGTTACACAAATCTCCACCACTAGAGTTAAGGGCTAAACAATTCTTGAAGGCAATATGGGTAGATACAACAAAGGTTAAGGGTGACTCGTCATTACTAACATGTCACGGCTAAGTGGACAAAATCAATGATACATGACCAAATCCATGACCAAGACACCAAAGATTGCTCATTGCATCACCTAGACACGCTTCATGACTAAAGGGTAGGATAAGACATGGGATATATAATTGGTGTAAAATTAAAAACAAGCGGTAGTCTAAATCTATAACCAAGTCATTACCACTCACCGTCCGCCCAAAGTTCAAGCTTTGAAGTCAAGAAACGGATCATGAAATGCAAGGTAGATTTGTCATTAGAGGGCGTCGTGATGGGCACACTACCTTTTCTCCAGCTGTTGGCATAACTACCAACTCCAATCTTCAAATGTGACCGAGGTGGCCTCCTCGATACTAAATCAATAAAGCTCATACTACGATTGCTTATAACATTGCACTTTACAATAATCATAATTTTTTTTTTTAACATAACAATAAATACTAAACATAATATCCCCCACTTGAGATGAACAATGGGAATTCGGGGTCTTCAATGATCTTCAAAATGTTGTCGATTAAAGCGTGATTTCCAAACCTTTCCACTCGAACCTTGAACTTAGGCAAATGATGACTTCCCAATCACAAATAAAGACTACGGGGTAGGCTAAGGTGTATAGGTGTATCGAAACAATATATCGGGTTAAGAAAATGAAAGGAATGGCTCGGAAGGGTGTATCTAGGGGTATCTTGCACTAAAGATGAGTGCAACAAAAGAGTTTCACATGGGGTCAAAAGTCGAGGTGACTAATTGATAGACTCACAAAGGTAGGTGTTTGGGTGATAATCCTATTATATTGCCTTCTAAAAGCGAAAAGTCCAAATACATCGAGCTAACTCAACATACCTCGTCTATGGTCTCGAAATGATGCAAAGGCCAAGTTCTAAAGTTTACAAGCTAAGCACACTCATAATTTGGTGGATTTGGGGTAAAATATTGGAAACGGATAAGGCTAATCTCACCATATAATATCAAGGGTTGTATGTGCTCGGCTAAGGTCTAATCTAGTTAGGTTAAGAAAAACATGTCAAAATTTTAAAAATGGCATAATTTTTCAAAATAAACTAGAAAAATGAGGGCGAAATAAAGTTCAAGAGATAATTCTACTCCCCGTCCCCCCACTTGAGTTGTACAAAGTCCCATTTGTACTAGGCATTAAATAAAGGTGAAGAGAAAGGTAGAATTAAAATTTGCTCCATAAAGAAGGAAGGCCCACAAAAAAGAGACGTGCCTTCGTATAAGCATCATGAACAAACTTCAATCCTGAAATCACACTACCGACAAGCATAATTCGAATAATAAAAAATTAAAAACAAACCTAACTCGGTTTCGTAGGAATCACGGTTGCATTTAGCGAATGCAACAACATTTTGAACCACTTGGTGTCCCAGTGGACGAGTGAAGTCTCGTGAGGTTTCTAGGAACACACCCACAAATTTCATTTAAAATACTAATACAAGGTTATTGTGTTTTAAAATGAAAGAATTAAGCAGAGGAAGGTTACGTCGTAACTCTTTTTAGGGAGTTATGTCGTAACTTGGCAAAACACAGTATAAGTCAGCGCCAAAGCGAGTAGTTCTGGCGTAACCACCGAGATGGTACGCCGTAATTGGTAATCGTCAAAAATTCTATTGCTAAAGGTTGGTTACGGCGTAATCACCAAGATGAGTTCTGCCGTAACTCTGTTCGAATCAACAATGCATGACAATTAGTTCCTCGTTTCTGCAAAATAGTTAGAAAACACAAAACCCTACGAAATGGAAATAAAACAAAAGAAAGGGATAATTGGGTTGTCTCCGAAGAGCACTTTTCTTTATTCTGAGTCTTTAAGTTAGACTCGAGCCAGGGGCTTCTATGGGGCCTTTGGACTTCCGACTTCTTCAATATCTTTCATCAAGTTATGCCTCATCCAGGCGACATTCGTAGCCGTTCTGAGGTATTTATTAGTTTCGACTTTCCTGATTTTACAAAATTTCTCCTTCGGACCCAAGTGGTAGCGAGTGAATTTAAATTTTTCGACAATAATAGGTGGTGGTCTCTTGTAGGGAATCCCAAGGAGTTTGTACCTCCTTTGCTCGTAAGCTTCGTTGTCGGGATCAGTAAACTCCTCATTACCTTGCAACTCAAGGTAATCTAGGATCCCTTCAATGTCATCATCATCGAGTAGTACCTTTGAACCATTCTTCATCGAGCGATTCTCCACTAGTGCAGCGCTTGCACTCTTCCTTATCATCTCTAACCAACTCCTTGTCTTTCTCAATTGTTATTTCACTCGTGTTGTTGAGACTTTCATTGTTTGAATTTTCTCGATCCATGTATTCCTTCCAAATCTTCTCTTTCGTTAACGTATCCACATGTCCATACTTAATCTTTGCCCAACTATCAAATCCTAGATTGTCCAGCCAAGGCAAACTCGTTCTCTCATCATCATTGGTTGAGGACCAAAAGAATTCGTCTTTTCCTATTCTCCCAGAGCTGCTTCCCCCGTTACACACATCGTCATACGGGTTGCATGGCCTTGAAGAAAATTTCCCGGGAGATTTTACTCTTCGCACCGATGGATGCGTAATTCCTTGTTGTCAGTTTCACTTAAATGCTCATCCATGCAGTAGATGTCTTTATTACCCACTTCCTTTTTCCGAATGTGCTCCTCGTAATCAATTTTTAGCTTCTTAAGAAGATTCGGGTTAATCTTGGCATCGCCGAATTGTATTGCGTACCAGTCTTCAAATGCCAAATCACCGAACTTTATACAATGTCTTTCACCCTCATGAGGGCATGTCCACTCTTCCTCTCTTTCACTATCTCCGCCGTTGCAAAACTCGCGGAAGGGGTTGCATGTAGGCCATGCTCGTGTGGACTCCTCGTCAGTTATGATGACAGGAGTACACCAGTGAGTGATAAGTGGCTCTTCTTCATCTTCAAGGAGAGTTTCTCGAGTCTTTCATCATCGGTATATCACGAGCCACATAAATTTGTTATGGTTGATCCTATCCTTATTGCTTCCTCCGTTGCAAACCTCATTTCTCGGGTCACATGAGGCCCAAAGATCATACCAATCTCCTTAGCAACGGTATCATTTTGCACGGTGATATTTCTTCTTAGATTTGGGCGAGAGGGCACAAGTCAATGTCGTGAGACCATTCGTTTCTTGATTCTTCCACTTCGAGAATTTTTACGCCCATTTATCCCGATTACGCCGTGGCGAGATTCTTGGTTATGGCGTAATTAGTTAAGTCGTTTTCCTCGGTATTCTTCACAACCCGTTATCATTGTCAAACACATAGTTCGCCCGTAACTCATAAGGCGATTCTGCGTAACTTCGGATCTGTCGACAAAATCATCCCCGAATCCGCATCATCGGCCTGAACCTTCGAGTTATCATCAGCAAAAATCACTTTACATTCCATAGCTGGTTTAGATCCTTCAGGTTTATCGTTATTCTTCCTTACTTTTTCACTGAGCTTCTCCACCATTGATTCTAGGTTTTTCAGAGTTGTGTCGTGCTTAGAAAGGTTCCTGTCAGTGTTTTCCTGCTGGAATTCCTTTAACCATGTATCTTGTTCTTTTTATTTATGGGCTGAAGTTTCCAGGAACTTATTGATTGTTTCTTCAAGACTGGGCTTTCTTTCTCCATAAGGCCCACGGTTGTAATTTCCACGATACCCGTTATTATTTCTACTATCTCCATAAAATGGTCGATTTTCACCATACTTGGCTTCTTCAATATTTTCTTCGTCCACATGAGGAAAATTCTTCGTGAGATGTCCCCCTCCACAGCTTTCACAACCTACTTGGATGGCATGAGCGGTTTCTCGACCTTGACATATCTCATTGAGATTTTCAATTTTACTAGCGATTCTTTGCAATTTCGTCAAAACTTCCGCCTTGGTTTCTATTACTTCCTCCGTAGTGCCATTTTTGAGAGTGATCCGCCATTTTTTGAATGCCTTCAATTGCAAGAGTAGGAGTCATGTTCGGAATAGGTCCTTGATAGTCCAACATTTGCCTTGTAGTTACGTTAATTCCTTTGTAGAAGATGTTGACCTTTTGCTGGTTGTTCAGATCATGCTTAGGACACTTGTAAAGGAGATCGTTGTATCTATCCCAGGCTTGATACAATGTTTCATCGTCTTCTTGTTTGAAATTATGGATCTCAAAAGCGGTTAGAAATCTTGATGGTGGACAATATCTCGAATAAAGTGCTTCTTAAGTACGCAAGTATTAATTGCCCCGTGGCAATCTTTTGATCCATCTTCGCGCTCCAATAAGAGTCATAGGAATACTCTTAGCATAATGACATCATGAGACACGCCGGAATGTTGAAAAGGCTTGCGATGTAAAGGACATTTTCGACGTGCTCATATGCATCATCGTCCCTGTTTCACGAAAAAGGGTTAGCGAAGCTCCTCATAAATTGGTCTTTGATTTGAAACGGACATCCGCTCCTATTGCCGGTCTTACGAGACCCGGCCCTTGTTCTGCTCTTGTCAACGCCAAGTATTCCTCAAGAGTGAGGTCATCGATGTTAACAACTTCCATGGTACACGAAAACTTGAAATATGATCGTGAGAAAAGGTTTAAAGCGAAATGAAAGACTTAATATCAATCCTAAAATAACTCCCGGCAGCGGCGCCTAAAAACTTGATGCGGGTTTCTTGACTGTGTCTTAATATTTATAGTGTCTCGTTATACCTATGGTCTACCCTAGTGCACTAACAGGCGGTGTACCCGATCGTGTGTAGTGTAGTGTGTAAAGCCGAGGTCGTCCCAAGAGCTATGTGTGATGGATTATTACTAAGTCTAGTGTCACAGTTAATAAAGGTTTCGATAGGATTTAATTAATTAAACTACTAAAATAGAATAAAGCAAATAAAGCAAATAAAGGATAAAGGAAATCAATAGAGGAGAGTGGTGCTAACCTAATTAATCCTCCTAGCTAGTTATGTCTATGTCTACTTACTTCCAATTACTTGGTGGGGTCAAAGTCGAGAGGACAACATTTGGTCAATTCGACCTAACCTATCGACAAAGATGCCACCACAGAGAAGTCGGCGCACCGTCATAAGTCTGTTGTTCCTAGTCCCTAAGCCGAGTCATTAAGTACCGCTACATGCTAGATTTATAATAGTGAGTGCCGGCCGTTAGGAACTTAGACACTCACCCCTAATTCTTAAGTTCATCCAAACGATAGGTGATCGGTTGGTTAAATCGCACAAGTAGAAAGGGTCGTCGGTTGGTCATATCTTACCCTTCCCGTCTCGATCCGCTCACCTAGGGTTGGTTGGTCATATCTCCTAGGCAATTGGCCTCTATCGCCATTCAAAACTACTAAACCAAGGGTGGCTACCAATAAACTATGCATGCATACACTTAGAAATAATTGTGCGGAGTAAAGTAAGCGCAAACAAAACAATTAAGGAATCATAACTAGGCTAGCACCAAAAGGTGCTTAGCAGCTCATATTAATCATGCAAACCAATTCAATATTCAAAGGTACGAAATACATGAATTGAAAGTAAAAGAAATATAAAACGCTAATGCTTATCGTGGGGAGTGATTTCTCCCTTGGAGACAACTCCGTATGCTCCTCTAGACATGCCTTGAGCTTTTACCACGTTCTCTCGAGTGTTGTGTGTGGAATGGAATGAATAGAAATCTTTGGAATTTCGTGGGGTATTTATAGGCCGAGATCGGGTTACTGGCGTAACCAATATAGGAGTTGCAGTAACCTTCTATTTCTTCGAATAATGCACTAGATCTGTTGGTTATGGCGTAACCTAAAGAGTGGTTACACCGTAGTCTTCAATAAGCTCGGTTACGTCGTAATAGATGCGATGTTACGCGTAAGTATCTCGGTGTGGAACCTCATTTGACCTAATGTAGTTACGTCGTAACCTTTGGGAAGAGTTACGCCATAACCTAATGATAAGTTGGCTTTACGAGTCACGCAATAGTTACGGCGTAATGTGAGAGACGAGTTACGCAGTAACTTCTTCAAAATAACATCTTGTGATAAATCTTTAGATATTTCTCCGGTTCGCGTCTCTTTAGCTCAATGCTCGTAATTTACACGAAAGTGGAAAACAATGGAAAACAAGCGTAAATCCATATAAATGATATAAATTACAAGCATTATCGGGAAATTGACACTTAATATTCGGGACTATTTGATGTTATCATCACGCAATTCAAAGGCGGTTAAGGTGAGTAACTCACCTACTTGATTTTCGTGAAGCAACTCCCCAACATGTGTTTTATTAAGTATTAAAAAAAAAAAAAGAAAAGTTAAGGTGAGTGGGTGTGAGTCTTTTGTTCGCATAAAGGTGAGTGTTAGTGAGTGGAAGAGAGAGGAGAGAGAAAGCTGACTTGACGCTGATGTGTAAGGTGAGTGCACCCTTACCTTGCCTTCTAGCGTAAGAATCATGTTTGTTGGTTTGACGGGAAGATAGATATATGTGGAACAACCTATGTATGTAACTATATGCTAAAACAAGTATGCCATAATCGCGTGTTGTGGCGGACAAAATTGTGCTTATATATACAAGCATCATAATTTGTTTCTTTACATAAAAAAAACTTTATATACTTAAATATTATGATTACACCGAGTAATGTATATAAAGGGTAGAAATTTTAAGTTAACACAAAATTTTAAACGAAATTTTGAGCTTAGATTTAAGATGCGCTTCACTCCAACAATTGTATCATGCGTCGATAAAGTTGATAAATGTATCATAACTAACGGGTCCGTAAGCTCATAAGCAATTAGCTATGAAACACCGAGCGCATTTATAAAGGTAAAAATATAACTTATAAGCTTAAAACATTATAAATTTATAATATTTTTGCATAATTTCCGTAAACATTGAGCTAATATTTTTGCATAATTTCCGTAAACATTGACTCATTGAGCCATGTTGGGATTTAATAACGCGAAGTAACGCAAATGAGTACGCAACGAAATTAGATCTAGTAATTGCAATTAGGTAAACACGTATTTAATAAACAATAAATAATAAAAGGTAAATAGAAACTAACCTTTGGCAACAACCTGCAAGCTATCAAGCGAACAAGAAAACCAAAGAAACCAAGTATCTAAAATAGATACCTCTCGAGTATCACACACAAACACTTAAACCAAAACGTTCGATTTGAGCTAATCGAGAACGTTTAAAACAATCAACCCCTTGAATTACTTGAATACCACGAACAAGAAAAACCCAAAAGCTTTTTTCTTCTTTACCGAGATATAGCTGTCCAGAAAGCGACTTTCCTTTGTTACCCGATATCGGATAGTATTGTCCGAGAACCTCCCTGCTGTCCGAGAAACACCAAGACAGAAAACCAACATGTTCCTAACTCTCATTCGACCAGGAACTAGTAACAAGAAAACCAACTAAAACAAATACCTAAAACGACTTGGATACGATTGCAAGTTTAGGGATTTATCAAACCAAATCAAACCCTAATCGGAAAAGAGGAATTCCGATCGGGTTAACCAAGGTGGGATGGTGATCAACTTTAGTATAGTTTAGGGATATCATATCTCGAATGAATGCAAGGGTAGGTTTGTTTATATAGGGTTTAAACCGATCCATGGCTTGGGCTTGATGCTTGCACATCAAGCAAACCAAACACCCCCATATGCCCGATCGGTTTATAGGACAAGGCCCAAGGCACCAAAACCAACCCACATAATAATTGGAACAAATCCATGGATCATGTGATTTATAATCGGGTATACATGCATGCATAAAATGGGTCTAATGTATTCAAGTATTAAACGATCGTCACGTACTCTCGTGTTTAACGTGTGTGCCCCCGTAGGCTCACACACTTCTAGCCGTTTACGTATGTTTATAACTCCCACAAACCAATAGCTCCCACTTGGGAGTTGGAGTGTCGAATGGCACACATCCTAGCAAGGCTCTCACTCGCTTTTTAACTAAAAGTGTCTGAGATAATAATTTCATAAAATTTCTCAGTAGCATGGTCATTCAATGTCTTGCTTTAATCGTCCTTTGTTATAGATACCGTTAAACCATGAATATGGATCCGAACTCATTCCATATAGTTTAACCATTTAGAATCTCGTTATAGATTTTAATTCGGATATACCAAATGTAATCAAGAATCATCTTTCATTACCCTTTGGGTTTGGCCAAACAATTATCGATTAAATGCGGAGGCGCCATGTTATCTTTTCGCACATATCAAGTGGAGTAACAAATCCTTTATTGACTACAAGTGTTGTGGATCTTGCTCACATCACTCCAAAATATAGCCTTTATAACTACCTTATTCGAGATAGCGTTTTGCGTATACTTACAAAAATGATATCCACACATATGTAACTTGCTTGTATCTCAAGTCTAAGGAAAAAATTAACAAACCATTTTCAATATTTTACTTATGACAAGGATCCAAAAGTAAATGTTTGAAAGTTGGGGTATCAATATGCATCTTTAGTGAATACATATGAGTTTGACGGGAATAATCCAAATTCTCGTTAGAATATAACCAACACTCACATTCGCCTTACATAACAATATTCCCATATTGTTAACCGATAATGGACATATTTAGAATGATAAATCATTTCATGGATTAAACATGCAAATATGGAATAACTGATTATATGAATATAATAACAAGTACCTCGTATCTTTATTTATCAGAAAGTAATAAGTGTCTTACAATTCCAAATTATCCAAATACTAATTAACACACAGATTTACATGAGACTACTAGCATGTATTAAACCTATACCTCTAGTCAATTTAGAATGCTTAGGATATGCTAAAGCTTTCGTAAATGGATCAGCTAGGTTGTCATATGTGTGAACCTTTGATATCTTCACATCACCCATTTCAATGGTCTCTCGAAGATAATGAACTTTAGCGCGATAATGTCTAGCACCTTTAGTGATTCCGCTTTCATTAGCTATAGTAATGGCTCCAGTATTATCACAATACATATTTATGGGTTCTTCAATTGTGGGAACAATGTTCAACCCAGAAATGAATTTATGAATCTATCTGACCTCTTTAGATGCATCACAAGCGACTATATACTCAACACGTAGATGAAGTAGCAAAATACTTTGCTTTGTGCTTTTCGATCAACAACACCTCCATTTAGAACAAATACATATCGATGCGGGATTTTAGCATCATCGGATATCCAACATCGGTGTAGCAAGAAATCACGAGCTCTTGTTCCGTCTCTTCTCCATAAACTAGAAACATATCCTTAGTATTGCGTAAATACTTAAGAATATTCTTAAAAGGTCGGTGAAGTTCACCTGGATTCTATTGAAATCGGCTAGTCACATTATGAGAGAGCGCAACATCGGGACAAGTACATCGATGCGAGTTTTCTTGACGAGGTTTTAATATTTATAATGTCTCATTATACCTATGGTCTACCTAATGCACTAACAGGCGGTACCCGGTCGTGTGTAGTGTAGTATTCGGTAAAACCGAGGTCGTCCCAAGAGCTATGTGTGGATTAATACAAAGTCTAGGTGTCACAGATTTTAAGATGGATTTGATATCAATTAATTAATTAACTACTAAAGGAAAAGGATGTGATCAATAGAGGAGAGTGGTGCTAACCTAGTTATTCATCCTAGCTAGTAATGTTTACGTCTAATTACTTCCAATTACTTGGTGGGGCCAAAGTCGAGAGGACAACATTTGGTGGGTTGCCTAACCTATCGGCAAAGATGCCACCTTTGGAGAAGTCATGTGTCCCTCATAAGTCCAGTTGTTCCGGTCGCCTAAGCCGAGTCATTAAGTTCCGCTACACGCTAGACTTATAATAGTGAGTGCCGGGCGCTAGCATCTTAGACACTCACCCCTAATTCTTAAGTTCATCCAAGCGGTAGGTGATCGGTTGGTCAATCCGACAAGTAGAAAGGGTCATCATTGGTCATATCTTACCCTTCTCGTCTCGATCTACTCACTTAGGGTCATTGGTCATATCTCATAAGCAACTAGCCTCTACCGCCATTCAAAACTACGAAACAAGGGTAGCTACCAATAAACTATGCATGCATACACTTAGAAATAATTATACGAAAGTAATGTAAATGCAAACAAAACAATTAAGGAATCATAAATAGGCCAGCACCAAGAGGTTCTTAGCCGCTCATATTAACCATACAAATCAATTCAATGTTTAATGTTACGAAATACATGAATCGAAAGTAAAGAAAAGATAAAAAGCTAATGCTTATCGTAGGGGAGTGATTTATCCCTTGGAGATAGCTCCTATTTATAGGCTAGATATTGGTTATGGCGTAACTATAAAAGAGTTTACCGTAATCATCTAATTCTTCATAAATTGCACTAGATCTGCTGGTTACTGGCGTAACCTTAGAAGGGGTTACGCCGTATTCTTCAATAAATCTTGGTTACGCCGTATTTGATGCATGAGTTACGTAATTATCGATGGCTGAGAACCTCATTTGACCTAATATGGTTACGTCGTAATCTTTGGGAGAGTTCGCCGTAATCTTTCGATAAGTTGGTTTTACGAGTCACGCTTTAGTTACGGTAATGTGAGAGAAGAGTTACGCCAGTAACTTCTTCAAAGTGAGCATACTATGATAAATCTTCAATAAACTCTCTAATTCCGCGTCTCTTTAGCTCCAATGCTCGTAATTTACCCGAAGTGGAATATAATGGAAAACAAGCTTAAATCCATATAAATGATACAAATTACAAGCATTATCGGAAATTGACACTAAATATTCGAGGATAATTTGATGTTATCAAATATCCCCCACTTGAACTCTACTTGCCCTCAAGTTGACCTTATTAGATAGATTCTTAAAAGATATCTCCCATTACGGAAAATATAAGTTTACAAATCCCTTATGCTTGAATTAAACAAAGCCGAACACCTCACAAAATGGGGCGAAACACTCAAATCTCTCAACTATTCTAAGTGTCAATTTCGGGTGATCACTCAATCACACAGGTCATAGCATGTATTCTATCATAAGCTTGGCGGTTACACAAATCTCCACCACTAGAGTTAAGGGCTAAACAATTCTCGAAGGCAATATGGGTAGAAACGACAAAGGTTAAAGGTGACTCATCATTACTAACATGTCACGGCAAAGTGTACAAAATTAATGATACATGACCAAATCCATGGCCAAGACACCAAAGATTGCTCATTGCATCACCTAGACATGCTTCATGACTAAAGGGTAGGATAAGACATGGGATATATAAATGGTGTAAAATAAAAATCAAGTAGATAGTCTAAATCTATAACCAAGTCATCACCACTTACCGTCTGCCCAAAGTTCAAGCTTCGAAGTTTAGAAACCGGATCATGAAATACCAGGTAGATGTGTCGTTAGAGGACGTCATGATGGGCACACCATCTTTTCTTCAACTGTTGGCGCAATTACCAACTCAAATGTGACCGAGGTGGCCTCCTCGATACTAAATCTATATAAAGCTCATAACATAGTGCTTATAACATCACACTTTACAATAAACTGAATAACATAACTATTTTTTTTCTTTTTTTTTTCCAACATAAACATAACAACTAAACATAACATCCCCCTACTTGAGATGAACAATGGGAATTCGGGAGGTCTTCAATGATCTTTAAGAATATGTCGTCAACGAAAGCGTGATTCCCGAACCTTTCTACTTGAACCTTGAACTTAAGCAAATGATGACTTCCCAACAACAAATAAAGACTATAGGGCAGGCTAAGGTGTATAGGTGTAATGAAACAATATATTGGGTTAACAAAATGAAAGGAATGGCTCGGATGGGTATATCTAAGGGTATCTTGCACTAAAGGTGAATGTAACAAAAGGGTTTACATGGGGTTGAGAAGTCGAGGTGACTAATCGATAGACACATAATGGTAGGCTACTTGGGTGATAATCCTATAATACTGCCTTCTTAAACTGAAAAGTCCAAATACATCGAGCTAACTCAACATACCTCGTCTATGGTCTCGAAATGATGCAAAGGCCAAGTTCTAAAGTTTACAAGCTACCGGTACACTCATAATTTGGTGGATTTGGGGTAAAATATTGGAAACGGATAAGGCTAATCTCACCATATAATATCAAGGGTTGTATGTGCTCGGCTAAGGTCTAATCTAGTTAGGTTAAGAAAAACATGTCAAAATTTAAAAAATGACATAATTTTTCAAAATAAACTAGAAAAACAAGGGCAAAATAAAGTTCAAGAGACAATTCTACTCCCGTCCCCCCACTTGAATTGTACAAAGTCCCTTTTGTACTAAGTGTTAAAAAAGGTGAAGAGAAAAGTAGAATTAGGCGATAACTTCACGAAATTTGCTACAAAAGAAAGAAGACCCACGAAAAAGAGTCGTGCCTTCGTATAAGCATCTACGAGCAAACTTCAATCCCTGAAATCACACTAGCGACAAGCATAATTCTAAAAAGAAAAAAATGAAAAATGAAAAACAAACCTAACTCACTTTCGTAGGAATCACGGTTGCATTTAGCATATGCAACAAGCCTTTTAAACCACTTGGTGTCCCAAGTGGACGAGTGAAGTCTCGTGAGGGTTTACAGAGAACACACCCACAAAGTTCATTTAAAATACTAATACAAGGTTATTGTGTTTAAAATGAAAGTAGTGCAGAGAATAGTTACGTCATAACTCTATAAGGAGTTACGCCGTAACTAGGCAAAACCTGACATACGCTGCAAAAGTGTAGCTACGACGTAACCTCTGAGATGGGATTACGCCGTAATTGGTAATGCATCCAAGTTACTGAAGAGGCTGTTACGGTGTAACCATGAGAATGAGTTCGCCAGTAACTCTAGTCGATCGGCATGTTGCAAAGAAACTATTCTTCTTTTCTGCAAAAATGGTTAAAACACAAAACCCAATGTAAATGGAAATAAAACAAATGAAAGGGATAATTCGGGTTGTCTCCCGAAAGAGCACTTTTCTTTATTTGCGAGTCTTTAAGCTAGACTCAGACCCTCGGGGCTTTTATGGTGGCCTTTGGACTTGGCCAACTTCCTCCATGTCTTTCATCAAGTTATGCCTGACCCAAGCGGCATTTGTGGCAGTGCAGAGGTACTCTTTAGTCTCGATCTTCCGAATTTTGCAAAATTTTTCATCCGGCCCCAAGTGATATCTAGTAAACTCATATTTTTCAGCAATAATCGGGGGTGGCCTCTTATAGGGAATCCCAAGAAGTTTGCACCTCCTTTGCTCATATGCTTTATCATCGGGGTCAATAAATTCCTCATTTCCTTGCAACTCAAGGTAATCTAAACTCCCCTCTATGTCATCGTCGTCAGACTCGGTGCCTTTAAACCATTCCTCGTCGAGCAAATTTTCCACCAATACATGTTTTCATTCTTCCTTCTCATTTCTTACCGACTCTTTGGCATCCTCAATTGTTATTTCACTCAAGTTGTTAGGACTCTCGTCGTTCGGATTTTCTTTACTCATGTATTCTTTCCAAATCTTTTCCTTCGTTAATGCATCTACTTGTCCATACTTGATCTTGACCCATTTGTCAAATCCCAAGTTGTCTAACCAAGGCAATTTTGTCTTTCCATATCGTTGGTTGAGGTCCAAAAGAGTTCATCCTCCCCAACTCTCATAAGACTGCTTCCCCCATTACATTTATCGTCATAAGGGTTGCATGATGCCCAGAAAACTTCCCCAAGAGATTTTATCTTTTCACACCAATGACTTTGGGCTTCTTTGTCATCAGTGCTGCTTAAAGGATTTTCCACGCAGTAGATGTCATTATTAACCAATTCCTTTTTCTGATGATGATCTTTGAAGTCAATCTTGAGCTTCTTCAGAAGATTCGGGTTAATTTTAGCATTCCCAAATTGTACCGCGTACCAATCATCAAATGTCAAATCTCCGAACTTGACATCATGTCTTTCAAGCTCGTGAGGACACGTCCATTCTTCTTCTTTTAAGCTACCACCACCGTTGTAATACTCGCGGAAAGGGTTAAACGAGGCCATGCTCGTGTGGATTCATTATCGATTATTATTATCTGAGTGCACCGGTGAGTGATAGGTCGCTCTTCTTCTTCCTCGAATAAGAGCTTTTCCAATCTTTCTTCATCAAGATATGCACCACATGAATTTGTTATTTTGACCCTATCCTTATTGGTCCCTCCGTCGCAAATGTCATTTCTAGGGCATACGAGCGCATAGATCATACCAGTCCTCCTTAGCAATGGGTATCTTCTTGCACCGTGATATTTCTTTTTAGATGGGGACAGAGGGCATAAGTTAATGTCGTGGGACCATCCATTAATTACTGTGTTCTGATTCGTCCACTCGAGAAATTTGTCGCCTGATGTATCCCGATTCCCGTAATCGTGATGTTTGGTTATGGCGTAACTTGCTTGAGTCATCCTTATCAATATCTTTCATAACCCCACGATCGCTTTCAAAGACATAGTTACGCCATAACTCTTCAGACAGGTTACGGCGTAACTCCAATCTTTCGCCGGAATTTTCACTAGAATCCGAATCTTCGGTGTGAGAATTAGATTGTATCTTTGAGTCATTATCAGCAAAAATGACTTTACATTCCATTGTGGGTTTTGATCCTTCCGGTTTAGTGTTATTCATCCTTACCTTCTCACTAAGCTTTTCCACCATGGTTTCAAGGTTTTTTAGGGTTGTGTCGTGATTGGAAAGACTTACATCGGTGTTTTCCGGAATTCTTTAGCCATTCATCTTGTTCCTTTTGTCTTTAATGAACTTTCCGAATTTGTTTATTGTCTCTTCAAGGTTGGGCTTTCTTTCTCCATAAGGCCCACGATTGTAGTTTCCAGCAGATCCTCCACGAAAACCATTACTATTGTGGTTATCTCTCAGAAACGGTCGATTTTCTATATTTAGCTTCTTGATTATATTTTCATCATTCTTTGTGAGGACTGTTAGGAATTGGAAATTCCATAGTGAAGTGTCGGTCACCCCAAATATAATCTAGCATAAGTTAGCTCGTAGACATATCGTTAGTTATCGGTATATTAGTTAGTTATTAGTTTAGTCTAGCGTAGTGTAACACCGTGGAGGAAGGATGGGTCTTTACCCACTGTATACTTGATCCACAGGCCGTCAGGAGGTCGTTTAGTTTGTAACTATAAATACCCTTCCCTCTAAGGGAATGGTGGTGCTTTCTCATTAATCTAACCTTTCTCTTTTGTTTCTCTCTAGAAAACACCCTCTACTCTATTTATCTCTCTAACATGGCTATCTTGTTTAATCATCTACCTAGACCACTCGAATCATCTAAACATAAATATACGATCCTAACAATTGGCATCAGAGCCTAGGTTTCGTTGTTTTTGGTGATTTGAATGGTTTTTAAACGTGTTTTGTATGTGGTTTTATGCGGTTTTATTTGAAGCGGTTTGATATGTATGATGTGTGGAATCATGTGTTGATGATGGTTATGCTGGTTTGATGTAATCTTTTGACAGCTATTTGAATCTGTTTTGGTGTTTAAATCTGGTTGATGTCACTTTTTAAACAAGTTTCATTTTAAATTCGAATATGGTGTTATGATCTGATCGATCTTTGGTAATCCGTTCTTCAAAGAGGTTTGTGGTTATGTTCTTCATAGAGGTTTGTCACTAGATTCAATGAACCTATAGAGGTTTGTTGACCTTTTAAAAAGGCAAAGGCGATTTGTCTATTTCTTCTTGAAGTGATTTGAGGTTTGTTGACTTTTTAAAAAGTCAAAAGCGATTGTGGTATATTGCTTTTGAGTGATTTGTCCACATTTTGTCCGATTCATTGAACCTGCGTTTTAACGCTAGGAATAGCGACTTGTCAATTATTGTCATGAAGCGAGTTGTGTTAGAAATGGTTAAGCGACTTGTCCTATTTATTATGCATTTTGACGTATAGATAAACGTTTAAGATGCGATTTGAGGTCTAAAGCGGTTTGTCTATATCGTTTTTTTTAAAGAGATTTGTGCTATAAGAATGCGATTTGAGAAGAAATGGAATGAAGCGACTTGACTTTTGAAAATGGTTTGAAATCAGTTTGATAGTGACTCATGAAGACTACCCGCTCAAATGCAAACATTTTTCACACGAATTATCAAGACCGCCACAAACCAATCCAATCATCAAATTCATCAAGACTACAATTGTATTCTACAACATCACACGAATTATCACAAGATCTATGCAAGACTACTCAACATACATCATAATCAACTACATCTACTATCATCATCGGCAACAAACAATCGATCATACAATCATGCTAATTTCTATGAACATCAACATCATGCAACAACATATACATCAACATACATCACATCAAATCTACTCTCATCTACATTCTACTTGTTCCAAATCATTAAAAGATTCACCAAGATTTTGAACCTCCAACTCATCATCAACCCTAATCCTTGTTATCCTATTTTTGTTCAAATCGACAATCACAATATGTCTTGTAAAGGGATCTCGGTTTGGTCGTGTGAAAATCATAATACATCATGACCATCAAGGGTCAATATTCACGACATAACTTCACCGATCCGAACCATGATCAAAGGAAAACAACCAAGAAAATGATATATGATAGATCTTAGTAACATCCCTTATGCGGTTCATGGAACACATAGATCTATAAAGATCTATACACAAAACGAATAAACATCATTGATCTAAAAGCCTTCAATTATTTCCGAAATCAAAGAGATGATCTCAACAATATTATTGATTCAAATCTTTATATCATTAAATGAAAAATATATCAAATCAAGATCTCGGTCATGGTTGTGTTAACCATTCATCACCGATCATTGTTTGAGAGGTCTTAGCTCATCTAATTTTCGAATAAGTGAGATAAGTTATATAATAATTATGATTATCTTACTATCTCGATTTGTTGCTACATGGACAATCAAATCAAGATCTCTTCTTCTACTTAGATCATATCCGAATATTGAAGGTTAAGAAACATAACAATTATTTGTTACTTTCTTTCACGAAGATTCGTTTAAGGGAAATACTTAAGAAAAATGTTCAAGAGTCATCATCAAACCTTACCCGATATGGATCGTGTGGCAAAGATCTTAAACTTGAGCCATCCCTATGGCATTGGTAAAGTGACTCTAACCATCCTCTTGTGAGTGATACGGTGTGCATCATGTGGATATGGAGTGGGCGATTTGTTTTGTTTATGATTTGTGTTTGTGATGAGATAATTCATCTAAAATTGATGATGAAAGGACTTTTAATCCGGTTTTTGTGGCTAAGTCGCTAAGTGAGAAAGAGGCGGATATTGTGAGAGAAAAATTAGGGTATTATGTGTGATAATGTGTGTATTATATACTACCCGAAATTATTAGGGTTGTATTGTTTTGGATAATTTGGATCGGATGGGTGCAAATGGTGATGGGCCGTGACTATATGTGTTGTATTTGGGCTTCAGGATTATATTTTACACGTTTTGGGCCAAGTGCACGCATACGGTTTGTATTGAGTATTGATTTGGATTGTGTCTTCTCGAAAATTGCTTGGGCCTGGCATAGTGTATCTTGATGTTAGTCATAAAAATGTGTTACACTTTGATGGTGTAGACTTGAGTTACTTGTGGTACTATTCTTGATCACGACGGTTAAGTGAGCCTCTAATATCTGAGAGTGGTTATTACTTAGACATGAGCTTTTAAATACCGAGTGTCAATAATAAGCAATGTTGTAAAAATCGGTCTAGGCGGCCGATTAATCGGCGCATAATCGCTGATCAGCCATTAACCGCCCTGATTTTCCATAATCGGCCTATTTAATCGTTTTGGTCAATAATCGGTCAACGGACCGATTAATCGGTCAAAATCGGATCAATAATCGTCAACGGACCGATTAATCGATCAATAATCGTCAGCGGACCGATTAATCGATCAATAATCCGATGTTTGTAACTTTATGTTAGAAACTTAGAACTATGTTTATATTTGAAAAATTACACTATAAAATTGCAATCCGATTAATCCTCGATTAATCTCCGCCTAACCGATTAATCGCTGTGCCCTACCCAATCGCCTCACGAGCGCCTAGCGATTTTACAACCTTGATAATAAGAGAATATTATGTGAACTTGAGTTGGATTGGACCGGATATTTGAGTGTATTAATTGGATTGGGTAAAACTCTTACATCAATGGGCGAGTATTAGGTACGGCAAGTGGCGATTGGACCGACTTTGTCATGATAAGCTGGAGAAGAGCATTACCAATATTTTGAAAACGAGATTTGTGTTATGAGATTTGTTGAAGAAATTTGATGTGATGATGAGATTTGCTGGGTTGTGCGGACTGATACCTTGGTATATAATGTTTCACGGATATAAGTATGTCGCGGGTTGCATTGTTATTTGAACTTGGTTGACAACGGGGTTGTTTGTATTTGGTATTTCTTAATTGGATCTGAAGTGAGGTTTTTCCGAGCACAATTACTTATTTCAGATGGTTCACTTTCTACCCTTCCGTGAAGATGACTTGTTTGGGCATTTATTGTGTGTGATAAAGACTTGGCTATTTAGTTACGGTTGTGATTCTTTCTCGCTTAACCCACAAAGTAACTATCACTTGGTGTCTCACATGATTGAGGATACGTCAAGAGGTTTTGTACATTGGGTACACCGATTCTTTTCACAAGGATTAGTACAAGATTAAGTAACAATTATTGGGAATTCTACTTCATGTTCAAGCTTGGTATATCGAGTTTACTTCCTCTAATGGTCACCGCAATAGCCGCCGAGAATACATGAATGATGTGTTTACCAATGAATTGAATGGATGAGATGTGATCAACAATTCTCATGTTATATTCGACACAATAGAATGTCAATGATACTTCGTCTAAGCAAAATATTTTATAATCTTCAACGTCGGTCATGATCTTTCAAGATGTTTGCTTATGACAAGAACTTTTCGTGCTAATGGTCGTACAAGTAATGATGCTTAGAAAGTTCGAAACCATCATGGGGGAGAATCGCGTACTTTGATGTTTTACGGTCAATCTCAGGGGGAAGTAGTGTATACTACTCAACTTAGTATGGTTTGCGAAGTTGTCTATATATGAGTAAAGAATTGTTGATGATGTTGGATTATGAACCGTGATGAACCGCTGCATGTTCCCCTAAAACAGATATTCACCAAAACCAAAGTTGTCATAACACGTTCAAACTAACATTGTTTATGGTTTAGTCTTGATTTTGTAAAATCTCGCGAAAGAAACTATTTCTCAGTTTAAATCATAGATTTGTAAAATCGTGACAATGGAAACATCACGGTAATTGTTAAGTGCATTTCGGATCTATCTTACTGTTTATTCTTGGTTTTGTAAAATCCGGAAAGAAACTATTTCTTGTTTAAACCATAGAATTGTAAAATCCGTGATGATGGAACCATCACGGAGAAAGGAAAGTGTATTTTGAGGTCTTATCCGATCTTTGGTGCTATAGTTTCTACTTGAAGAAGGATAAAAGGTGTACTTCATGAATTGGGTGTTTGTTTGGATATCTTCATGGCAGTTTGGTTATTACATGGTTTTACGGGGTTATGTGCTTTTAACCAAGGTTGGGATGAAAAACTGTAGGAACGTAATATTATTGTGTTATGATGATTCGGGTGGTCTTGGATGATGGAAATACATGTTAGACATTTTAGAGAGAGAAAGTAGAGAGGTGGTGTTCTTGGTAGAGAGTTGATGAACAAAATATGAAAGGTTAGATTCAAGCCACACCCTTCCAAGGATGAAAGGGTATTTATAGTTACAAGACTACCGACCTCGACGGCTCGCGGATCGTATACGATGGGTAAAGACCCGTCCTTCCTCCACGGTGTTACTCTAAACTATTCTACACTACCGACTAACTAATTAACTAGATAATAACGAATAACTATAAGTCTACGAGCTAACTTATGCTAGACTATAATTGGGGTGACCGACACTTTAACATGGAATTTCCAACCCTAACAATCTCCCCAAGGAGGTCACCCTATGAAATACATTTTGCATCCTAGCATTCTATTCTTGACTTTGTTCTTGAGCTCAGACTTCAATTCTTCAATTCCGCAATCTTTGTGCTTTTGTAGCGATTCTTCAAAGTCCGCATTGATTTGTACTTTTAGTGGAGGCCTTTAACCGATCCACATCTTTGATGATCTTTGAGCTTTTTTGAGATCATCACCACATCAAATCTCTCTCGATCATCCATAGTTGTGTTGCCTTAATGTGATGTTGTGACTTTTGGATGCGACATGCTCACACCTCTCGATCATGACATCTTTTCGCCGAGAAGCGGAAGCTTAATCGCTCATGATATTGGTAGCGCCAGAGCGGATACATAGTATAAAAATATCGAGCCTGTTATGTAGATATGCACCGGTCATGATTTCTTCAATTAAGTGTGGATCTTGTGAACATGCGGCTTTGGATTGATGTCTCAATTCGATCACCGCAACCGTCCAAATGTACCGCAAACAACAACAAGACAAAACACACGAAAGTGTCTTTGATCACTTCGTTGAATTGAGGTACACGCCCACGGTTGCCCCGTTGATCAAGACAAGCACCTGTGATCGTGTAGAATTATGAAGAATTTCCTTGATGGGTTTCGCAGCAGCCTCTAGCCGTTCTCAAACCGAACGCCTCAAAGAAGACAACACGGAGTGAGTGAACCAAACAAATTGAGATTCACCGATTGATGAGAAATCGATTTGAAAACAATCGCGTATTGCTTAGAAGAAAGAGTTTTGCAACACGATGAAGGTTTATGAGAAATATCAATTTTCAATCAAAATACTTTTGTATTTGAAAGAGTACACATTCGATGTGCTAGATAAAAGAAAAATTCACACATCGAACGGTTTTTCCAAAAGCATTTTTTCAATCGTAGATACTTTTGAATTTGAAATATGAATACACATTCGATGTGCTAGAGAAAAGAAGATTTGCACATCGAACGTTTTTCCAAAAGTATTCGTCAATTCATTTCTGGACCAAGGTTGATTCACGAGTGAATCGCCCATCGCTTCTATCCGGCTTGTCACAAGTTTGATCTTTTAGAAAAGATCTCACATGTCACCCACCAAGAGCTTGTTTGATGTTGGCTCTAGAAGGATTTCCATCTTCATAGTGAATATTTTACATATCACTCGGACGCTCTCGCAATACCACAAGGATAATGCCTAGGACTCTCAATATATACTTACTTTCCACATTGTGTGAAACAAAGCAAGTCATCATTAATTTTGTGTCCTAACGAGATATTGTGGATGATCTCTTGGCTCTTGACTCAATCGTGCATATTTGGTTCCTATGTCGCAGACTAGGGAGAGGGTCTCCTTCTTCAATATCAACAATCTCTAAGAGAAAGTCGATAGATTATGTCGGTTCCCGTGAGAATGAAACAAGCCCTTTAAGAGGAACTTGAGTAGCTTGGGAAGTTTAGAGCGAGGCACCATCGGGTCCATGACGCCTTGTCTTCAATACCAGTGTTACCTTAGTGAACACCAAGAGCATATGTATTGAACCCGGTTTCGCCCTAAGGTTGAATTATTGAGGCTATTTCTTTTCACCCTTTTCATATTCATTTCTTTTTCATTCTTCAACCCTTCAGTGCTTACCGAGACTTCATAACTAGAACCTTGTTGGGTTTATTCCAAAGATTAGCTCTGTCTCATCCGCACTCTTCCCAATTCTCATTTTTCTCCTTTTTCATCATACCTAAGGACTATACACTATCTAGTGGATTGTCCTCGGTAGATCCCTCCGTTTCAAGGGATCGTGGGAACTAATACCTAACCTAACTATCCTTATAACACCATACATAAAGTAAATTGGTCGGTCTTTTGGTATTTGTTCATTCTTCCTTCTCGAAACCAATTGAAAATCGTTTGGAAAATCAATCAAGGTACATGTGATATAAAATCAAAGCATTTTTACCTTAATTATTTTGATCATTTAGAAAATGCCCCTCAATATGTGCGTATGATTTTGAAATTGTTTAGCACATGGAGGCAAGAGTTCTTTGAAATAATATCTTGATCACAATTTCGTAGAAAGAGCCATTTGAATTTCTTTTGGTAAATTCTCCCTCAATGTGTGTATAGGATTTTGAAATCATTTTATCACATAGAGGAAAGAGTTCTTTGAAGCACAACCACGAACACAAAATCCATTAAGAAACCATTTGTTCCCCTCAATATGTGCTTCGAGATTCGAAAGCGCTTAGCACATATGAGAGAGATATGCACTTGAATCAAAACAATCACCTTATCTCAAATTTCATTATTAAATCACAAATTCTCCCCTATCAAAAATATCAAACCCTTTAAGATTTTGTGATCCCAAGTGATTTAATACGGTTTAGTAAACATGGGAGAAAATGTGCCCGATTTAAAACTCATCTGGTTTTTGATAAATGCTCCCCTCAACATGTGCATTATGTATATTGAAATCGTTTGGCACATGGAGGCAGGAGTCCTTTGAAGGACTAAAACCAAATCCATTAAAATAGATTTGAGATTTAAATCACGATCTCTCCCGATCAAAAATTTCAAACCAATTGAGATTTGTGATCCCAATTGATTTAAATCATTTAGAAAATTTTGGGGAAAGACGTGGCAAGATTTGATTTTGAAAATGATGATAAGGACCATTTTAAGACATTAAATATTGTTAGTGTCGTATGATAGTTTTAAGAGATCCTTAAGTAAAATAAAACAATTTCACAATCAAACAAGAATGTAAAAATTTCATTTGAAAGATCTTTGAGTTTTAAATAATATCATACCATGACATAACATTAAATCTTTAAATCAACACTTATTATTGTACAAACGGACTTTTATGAAGAGATATTGTTTGAAAATATTTTATTTTAAATCACTCTCCCTCAATCGATGACCATAGTCGATGATTGAGTGACTTAAGTTTTGATAAAATGGAGTCCGTGATTTTCAAAATTAAGTCCAATTTATTTTCAAAAACAATATTTTCGATTTTCAAAACAATATTATTTAAAAAAATTGTTTAAAAATGGTATCATCACAATTATCCCGCACAAAGACACGTTAGTGGTTGAGTCGCTTTTGTTGTTCATTGTAGGCTTGGAAGAAAACCGCTCATAGATGCAAGGAGACTTCTTTACGTTGCATTTTAATGCCAACACCCATAGAAGTCCAATTAAGCTGCGTTTCTTCATTTGTCAACACAAGATATAGTTACCCTTTCCTTTCGCATCCAATCATCTTCAATGTGGGATCCGGATCGAACATTCTTATATACCAATATACCGCATACGTTAGTGAACACACATACAGATATATGGTGGTCGACATCACCCATAACAAGAATCGACTAATTAAAGTCAATTCAACATAACAATCGGATCATATAAGGCATGGGTTTATGTATTAATTAAACTCTAATCATCTAATCTTAATAATCATATCCCGGCACCTAGTCCTTTGATAAGGTTTTAAAGGTACCTTTTAAGGGTCATTTAAGCCCTTATTCGATCACTTCAGATCCGTTATTGCTTAATATCGCTCCTTTTCACTTTTAGGTCTCTTGAAGGCAAAATGTCGGAATGATGCTTATTTGGACGAAAAGGCGCGAATATACGAAGAAAATGGCCAAAGTCGAATCGAGACACTCAAAGTGCTTTGAACATAAGGCGACGGCGTCCATCAGATATCTGCGACGCTGCTGGAAGGAATTTTATGACGGTCGGGCGAAATTGCATGTTTTCAAGGGACGACGCCGTGTTCTAAAGGAGTAGGCCGTCAGTTACTCGGGACGGGCCTAGATGCAGCCAAGACGGCGCCGAAAGGGACTCCATTTCATTTAAATATAGGTGACGCCGTCGCAAGGTTTACGTGGCCAAGACGAAACCCTAATGACGGCGACACGACGGCGACACGAAACATAAGGTGACGCCGTCGCAGATGTAATCTTATATATAGAATCCGAATTTTTCGCTTTTGATGTGTAGTCTTTTGAGTAAAACCTAAAACCGAACCAAGGCTTTCTTGTGCAAGATTTTTAGGTTCTAAACCCTATTATACATCAAGATAAGTATTTACTTCATTAATTTAATTATGTCTTTGATTATTTGTGTGTATGCTTGCATGTTCTCCATGTCCCGCTAATTTATTTGTGTGTTTGCTTAGGGAATATGAAACTTAATTATTGAATATTGATTGGTTGATACTTATCTTAGTTGACTAATGATCTAGAGTGCGCTAGATTATTCGCTGTGTACTTAATGCTTGACTTTTCTTTGTGAACTTTAGAATATAATTATCTAGGTAATTGTAGGATAAAGTATTCAAGGACAACCGAGAGTAGGCGCCTATAAATCACTAGAGGATTTGTAAACAAGACCCTTTGGTAATTTCAAAGAGTTAGGAAACAAGCACGCCCTATAGCCTTAGAATCACAACGCAACTAGGAATAAGGACGTGACAAATCAACCATCAATAGGAGATAATTAAGGAGTAGTAAAACCTAAGTAAACACATCTTTAAACTATCATACGAGTACACATCAATTAGACATAGACTATCACAACCTTAGCTTAGATAATTAGATAATAGTAGAGTAATCGGTAGCAATACCAACCCCAAATCCAATACCCGAGATTCGTACCTTTTCCATTTCTACAAAAATATAAAAATACAAAATAATCTTCCTCAACCTCAACCTTAGCGCAAGAACTTCTCACTAGCATTCCTATTCCCCTAGAGAACGATATCAATACCCGTGGCTTACCCTAATTACTACACTACAACGATTAGGTTCACCGCCTAGGTGTTATAAAACTTGCTCAAGAAAAGGAAGTTTCCTTGACCCCGAACGACGTGTAGCGTTATCAAGTTTTTGGCGCCACGCCGGAATAGAATAGCTAGTTAGTAGTCCACCTCGCTTAGGTTTCTTTGCTTGATTCCTATCAAGTAAATTTTTCTCATTTTTAGCTTTCTTAGTCTATCCCCTTCTTCGTGAACTTTGTTCGTAGTCCCATCACTTTTCATCATGGAAGGTGATAACCAACCACGACTCATCAACCCACCACCAAATGACCCGCCAAGAGGCCGACTTGGAGAATACTCAAGACCAAGCCACCTAAGCTATAGAAACACCATTGAGCTTCCCGACCAAGCCCGAACTATGGCCTGCGATCCGACACCATCCGTTGGTGCAAACGGATGTGCATTCCATGGACTTCGCTCAAGATCCTAATCAAGATCTTAAGGATTTCTTAAAATTGCCGATTCCATCGACCTTGATGCTACTACTCGGGAGACCACGCTGCCGCCTCTTCCAATTCTCTACGGGACCAAGCTAGTAATTGGCTTGACTGACTTCCCACCGGATCCATCTCAAGATGGATGATCTCACCACTCGCTTCCTCGCCCAATTTTTCCCAACGGAGAGAACTACCAAACTTAGGAATGACATCTTGATGTTCCAACAACGCCAAGGCGAAACTCAGACGAGGCGGACTCAATTTAAGGAATTGCTCCACAAAGTCCCTCATCACGGCATCGATCTTTGGCTTCTAGTCCAAATCTTTACGATCGTGTCAACTTCTCAACTAAGAAATCCATCGACCAAGCGCCGGTGGTAAACTTAGTAAACTCACCGTGGAAGAATCATGGGTACAATAGAGGACCTTGCCTCTATGAAATGAATGTTGAATGACCCCGTGAGTTGTCGAAACCGTCAAGGCAATCTCCTTGCCTCCTCCCGATCGTAGGATGATCGAACTTGAAGATCAAGTCAAATTCCTCATGAGTTCCTACGAGAATCCTAAGTCCTCGCGCCATATAAACAAAGTTTCCTCTTCATGCAGCCGCTTTGTGATCCTCATAACACGCCAAGACTAGCACCCTATCCCCGAACATGCTTCCGCTGAATACGCATCCTCGTAATAATGGAACGGAGGAAGATTCCTACAACGCCCGGACCTAGGAATTTCAATGAAACCCGGAGGCATGGAAAAACAAGCCCGACTTTTATCGGGGACAAACCAAAGAATTCACCTCCAATGATTTCTCGTGGCCCCCACCTAACGGTCCTAACCAATGAGTATTGAAGGATGTTGCAAAACATAGTTCATCCCAAGAAACCCAAATGGCTAAGCTCTCGGACCACTTTAACCATCAACAAGCCGAGATGGATAGGAAGATAGACAACCCGCTTGAAAGCCATAAATAGTGATAGGAAGGTTAGTGCTATCTCAACTCCCGAGCCTCTGTGTGTAGAAATTAAGGATCCAAGCAAGCTTTATTAAGCACGCCCAATTCGGCCAATGCCATCGCCTTAGTGGAACCGGATGAAACAGATGACTAAGAAGACCAAACATTTGTTGAAGATGAAACACCCGAGGAAGAAGATGAAGTAGACAATGACTATTTCAACAAATTTCCTACTAAGAGGAATTATCCCGCCACCCTCACTTAGTGCGTGACCTCCGTCACATGTATGTTAGGAAAAGCCCTAGAATCAAGTTTGGGAACCCTTGGAATCTTAACATACCATGTTGCATAGGACACCTTTTGTGGCAAAGGCTTACATTGATCAAATCCTCAATTAACATAATGACTAGCACCTATTACAATTGATAATGAAGAAGCCTATCCCAACTAGGCAAGACCTCGATAATCCTAGTGATAAGTGTAATTTTCTTGGTCGAGTTAAGGGATTTCCGCCTATGTAGGTAGTTTCACATTCTCACGGACTTCATAATTGTGGAAGATATTAGCACGCCATAGACCCTAGCTTGTCCCACGCTATTCTAGGAAAACCTTTCAGAAAGCACCGGATGACCTATGACCCATCGTTAGGAGTAGTGCGATTCAAGGATGAGACCGACGACGAGCCTACCAAATGCCGCTTAAGATTGAGAAGTTTTCATCACTCTCCAATGATGAAAAGGAACTTAAACTGCCGGTCTATTAAGGTGAATGATGAGGATAGGGAAAAGGAGTAGATTATGTTATGGCTAAGCTTTTCGGGTTCTATAAAGATTGTTTGAATTTAGGACCAAATATAGGACCAAGTGGGGAGAGGGTGAACTCTTAGAAAGGAGTATCATGGGACACTTTACAACATGGAACCCCCGATAGAGACCGCCAAGAGGGCGGTGATGCAAAACGTACGAGTAGGACTACGAGTCTAGCTACAAGACTCTTAAATAAAGAAAAGCGCCGTGGAGGCAACCCATGCTTAATTGTTTGTTTGTTAGTGTCATATATCTTTATTAATTGTTTGTCCTCATGTTTGAATTTGTAAAATGCTTTATTTTGTTTTTAACCTCGCCTTAATTACATATAAAGGTATTTTACATAAAGGATAAGTGTAGGGAGGATTACACGCTTTCATAAGAAACGTGAACATGAGAATAACAATTAACTAAAAGATATATATGTTTGTTTGTTCGAGTCAAATGCTTGTATCGAGTCATAATGGATGTTTTTGCGTGAAGTTTTTCCGATTCTAAAGATGCAAATTTTCCGTAATTTTTCCGTAAAATCGCACCGCTTTTGTCGTGATAACCGACGGCCAGATTGCAACCGACGGCGCCAGAAGGAATAAAAACATCACCACTTTTTCTCGTTTTCGAGCTACTTGTAAAATTTTGGAATTTTCCGATCTTAACTTTCAAAACAAATTCAGAAACATCCATTCCACAAGCATTATATCCTAGTTTAAATCGAGTCTTATGTATATTATTACCGCCGATTTTACGAAGGTTTCGTTTGTTTTCTTCTAGTGTGCAGTTTAGTTTGTCAAGAAGAAGTTACACAAGTTTGAAGGAGCCTTTCACGCAAAAACTCTTCTTGGAAAAGATTTAACCACCACTTTTACGGATCCTACCGAGCTAATCGTGGGAGTATTAGTTTCTTTCGTTTTAATTACCTTCTATTATCATAACTTTGATACTTTGGGAACATTGGGGACAATGTTCAAGATAAGTGTAGGAGGAAAATAAAACGGAACTTTGAAACTATGCTTATCCTTGACTGCTTGCTTTGTCCAAGTGTATTTGTGTAATAAACCATGAGAAAATGTAGGTTAGGTAATTTTAGCCAAATTTAAAATTTTTCATGACGATAAGAGTGGGCCATTAGTCTTAACAAAAGCGCCTCATGGATAGGAAGTTGCATGACTAGCACAAAAACCTTACCACCTAAATTCCACCCAAATGCGAGGATCGCCTTAGATTAGTAGGAATTAAAGCATTCATCTTTAATGCTTAGAGTGAACCGGTAGTATATTAGATTCTAGAACTTGTTTTGTGATGCATTCCGAGATCGCTAGTGAGACTACACTTGTGTAGTTAGGAATAACTAAATGATAAGAGGCATTAGGATAAACCCTTGTTTGATACTGTAATATAATTACTTCTTCCATATCGGTTGAGTAATTCCCACACCCTTTGCGTCAGACTCATCTTTAGTACACGATACCCTAGTTAACCCCTCGAGCCTATCCTTTTCGCGGTTCTCGTGATGTTTCGTTTTTCCGGATATCAATGAAGAGCATTGTTTACACCCCACCCCAAATATACACCCAAATCGCCTTAGCCTACCTTTATTGCACTCACTTTTAGTGCAATTTATGTTATCACCCAAAACCCTTAGTTCAATTATCCGTTGCTTGCATGAGTTGCTAAGTCGAGTCATATCCTTTGTATACGCTTTGGGATGATTGGGATTCATGGAAAAGTTAAAGTTTATGAAATATAGGAAGAGAACGTTAAACTCAAATTCCTTTGTTTGCATAATAATGTACCCAAGTGTTTTGATCTTTTCAATTCGGGTCAAATTAGTGTTAGAGTAATAAAACTCAAGTGTAGGGATGTGTCTATAAACCCTATCATTTTGATGTACCGTAGAGGATGGTAGAGTAAAGTGTATGCAAAAAAAAAAAAAAAAAAAAAAAAAAAAAAAAACATACGGCTACCATCCTACATCTATCTTTTAAATTATGTTTGTTTATTTTCGTTGCCTAGAGTTTTAGAGTGTCGAGTCTTGGCTTAGCAACGCCATTCTTCAGATACTTGCAACATAGAGATTTTTGACTATCCACCACTAAATAGCCTATCCCACCAAACCCTTCATTTCCTACCGTAAGCCTAACATTACAACCCTTTAAAAGACCTCTTTGATAGTCTTTCCTAGGTGCTTACGCCAAAGCGATTTTGAGGTTTGATCTATTCTCAAGCCTATGGTAATCTATGTACTAGGACCGGTTAATGAGTGTTTATCTTCCATTTCCGATTTGTTATATTTCATATACACCGAGAGAGATGCGAGTATCCAAACACCCCATGAGGTGCTAGTATGTAATTCCGTGCTTGTTATGACTTTTATGGGCTTATATGTGTTGTGGACCGCTTTGAATGAATGTTTCACGACCCCTAACTTATAAATTAATTGGCTAAGCACATTTGCTTGAGGACAAGCAAATACCAAGTGTAGGGATATTTGATAAGGTTTTAAAGGTACCTTTTAAGGGTCATTTAAGCCCTTATTCGATCACTCAGATCCGTTATTGCTTAATATCGCTCCTTTTCACTTTTTAGGTCTCTTGAAGGCAAAATGCTGGAATGATGCTTATTTGGACTAAAAGGCGCGAATATATACGAAGAAAATGGCCAAAGTCGAATCGAGACACTCAAAGTCATTGAAACATAAGGCGACGGCGTCATCAAGATATCCGCGACGCCGTCGGAAGGAATTTTGCGACGGGTCGGGCGAAATTGCATGTTTTCAAGGGACGACGCCAGTTCTAAAGGAGTAGGCCGTCGTTACTCGGGACGGCCTAGATGCGCCAAGACGGCGTCGAGAGTCAAGGGACGGCTTTACATATAGGTGACGCCGCCGCAAGGTTTACGTGGCCAAGACGAAACCCTAATGATACGGATATACGGCGCCACGAAACATAAGGTGACGCCGTCGCAGATGTAATCTTATATATAGAATCCGAATTTTTCGCTTTTGATGTGTAGTCTTTGGAGTAAAACCTAAAACCGAACCAAGGCTTTCTTGTGCAAGATTTTAGGTTCTAAACCCTATTATACATCAAGATAAGTATTTACTCATTAATTTAATTATGTCTTTGATTATTTGTGTGTATGCTTGCATGTTCTCCATGTCCCAAGCTAATTTATTTGTGTGTTTGCTTAGGAATATGAAACTTAATTATTGAATATTGATTGGTTGATACTTATCTTAGTTGACTAATGATCTAGAGTGCGCTAGATTATTCGTTGTGTACTTAATGCTTGACTTTTCTTTGTGAACTTTAGAATATAATTATCTAGGTAATTGTAGGATAAAGTATTCAAGGACAACCGTGAGAGTAGGCGCCTATAAATCACTAGAGGATTTGTAAACAAGACCCTTTGGTAATTTCAAAGAGTTAGAAACAAGCACGCCCTATAGCCTTAGAATCACAACGCAACTAGGAATAAGGACGTGACAAATCAACCATCAATAGGAGATAATTAAGGAGTAGTAAAACCTAAGTAAACACATCTTTAAACTATCATACGAGTACACATCAATTAGACATAGACTATCACAACCTTAGCTTAGATAATTAGATAATAGTAGAGTAATCTGTAGCAATACCAACCCCCAAATCCAATACCCGAGATTCGCATCTTTTCCATTTCTACAAAATATAAAAATACAAAAATAATCTTCCTCAACCTCAACCTTAGCGCTAAAGAACTTCTCACTAGCATTCCTATTCCCCAGAGAACGATATCAATACCGTGGCTTACCCTAATTACTACACTACAACGATTAGGTTCATCGCCTAGGGTGTTATAAAACTTGCTCAAGAAAAGGAAGTTTCCTTGACCCCGAACGACGCGTGTAGCGTTATCATCCTTCAACGTAGGTTAACATCATTTTTAATTAAGCATATAGGATAATTAAGAAAGCCCGTTAGATGATGTAAATTTGAAAACATCCCCCCCCCCCCTCAATCAATGACTTATTTTCTGAAAAGTTTAAAAGCGCAGAAGTCATTGATTGAGTTTTCAATTTTTACGAAAACTCTGAAACTGATTGATTTACAAGCAACTCGATTTACCACCATTATTTTGAAAACACCAAATATTTTTCTGAAGAATTTTAGACGGAAAAACATTTGTGTGGGAACAGCAGTCCTTCGACATACTTTCCTCATTTTGATTTAGGATAAGTGCACGATATTTTTGAAAATTTGTTTAGCACATCACTTTCCTCTTTTGAAGAGCGGGTTGCTATCTGAAATAATAGCAAACCATTGTTTAAGCACGGGTCACAGTTTGAAGTAATCAGAAGCTATTTTTGAAACGCTGGTTACATCCAAATAACTCAGAAGCCATTTGATTTGTGACATGTTTTGAAAAGAATATTTACACCTCCGCTCGAACTTCATCTATGGTCCCGTGCCATTATTGAATGACATTTCTAAGACCGCATATGTTATCGATACCGTAAGACATGTCTTGAGAAAACAATATTTTTGGAATTTTATGATTTTCAAATTTTTATGGATTTTTGTTGATTTTATATTTTTCTATTTTGTTTTTGTTGGTTTTATAGTTTTGTATTTTGTTTTTGATAAATATTTACAATGATAGAGTCGATGATATAGTTTAAGAAGATGATGATACGAGTACCGAGATAAGGATATCGAGCACCCGTTGTCGAAGATAGAAGTCATCATCCCTAAAACTTTCACCACCAAAGCTTCCGAGGCTCTTGCATTGAAGAAAGAAATTGAACCATCCGAAGTGAGACTTTGCGCTTCCCCCAAACCGAAAAACCTTTAATGAAAGCAGATTCAAAGCTTTCTTTCAAGCTTCCATTAGCAGTGCACAAAGAAGCACACCATTATCATCGATCTTGTTGGTCCTTTTAAGAATAATCACCGTGATTCTTCGCTCGAGGTTATATCATCCACAAGAAGAACAACAACGATCATCCCACGCTTAAATAACTCTTCTCAAATTCCTTTTCATCAAGTCTCAAGCGGTCCATTCCAAAAGGTGTCAAGAGAACACTTCCCAAGTAGATGAATTGATGCGCCGCCTCTTAGACTAGAGCTCACGAACCCGAATACACATATACCAAGATAGAGAAACTTATACCATCAAGTAGCGATTAAGTCCGATAGCCAAAGAATAACCCCGATGTATACTTTTCTCCCTCAAGAAAGTGTATGAAGCTCACGAACCCGACGCATTCGAATAAGGTGCCGAATCATCGATTATCTCTCATGAGGACAATCTCTGGATGTCAACTCAAATAAGTGATTATATCTCCGAATCACCGATTAAGCTCTCAAGTGAGATGATGAGCGCCCTAATGTACACAATTTCTCTCTCACGATTTCGATAGCATCGAAATTATCACACACTTGTGTACCTCTTTTATCTTCGTAAACTAACTCTTCCATCTCTTCCCCACATAGTTGGAATAAGAACACTAAACGCCATGAGTCAAACCTTGAGTGTCTCTCGCAGAATGACATTAGTCTTCCCGGATATCTTCAATCACTTAGAAGAATTAAGTTTATCAAGTTTACTCGCTTAGATGTGTGTCTCCTTCCCCTTGTCGGTTTTGACACTTTAATCAAGAACATATTATAAGCCCAAATACTAGAAATCTTTTGAGAAGAACGCTTGAAGTCTTTGTGAGAATCAACTTGCTGGAGCGGAATGTGAGCAAGTCTAATTGGGGATTAAATCAGACATTTGGGAATCAACTTGCTGGAGCGGGATATCTTCAATCACTTAGAAGAATTAAGTTTATCAAGTTTACTCGCGTTTAGATGTGTGTCTCCTTCCCCTGCTGGTTTTGACACTTCGTAATCAAAGAACATATTATAAGCCCAAATACTAGAAATCTGTTGAGAAGAACGCTGAAGTCTTTGTGAGAATCAACTTGTCGGAGCGGAATGTGAGCAAGTCTAATTGGGGATTAAATCGTACATTTCACCCTCCCGCAATTAGTGCTCTCCCTAAACCGACAATCTTTTAATAAATGCCCAGATTAAGAAGAAGTCTTTGATAATCAAATGCAACTCGCCTTTAGTCTTCTAACATGTAGCGTAGAATGTAGAACCGATCAGACTCGACCTTCTTCAAGATTGTCCATTGGGGAATAGAAAGTTAACATCTTCATCTCACCAAATGCTCCAATTACCTTATATGTAGCAAATCTCCTTAACTAAAATCCTCCCAATCAAACAAGAACAGAAAGATATTCATCAAAGAAATCACCCAAGAATCGAAGCACTTTGTCGTTAAACAACTCAGCCCGTGTGAAGATGTCAACCAACGGCTCTTAGAAGAAAACTCCATGTGAAGAAGACCCGATAAGAAGAAGCTCGGTTCTTACATGAGTTTGGAGCCGTTTGACCATTTATTCTCTAATAACAATCAACCATGCAGAATTATCATACTTCTTCTCTCCCTCAAGAATTGCATACGGAGATGCCACTCTTGATTAAACAAGTGAATATCTTTAACAAATGTAGTCTATTCACACTTCTCCCCCGCAAAATTAGCACATGATGTCGCCATCGTCATTATAGTTGAGCAAGTGGAATAAGGAAAAAATCAACAGTAGCCCGGTTCACTTGAGAATTTAAAGCGCATGGAAAAAGTATGAAGCATGTTGATGAGAATGGTTATAATAAGAAGATTTCTCTTCTTCCAAGATAATGCGACCAAGCGCATACATTTCTTTTCTTTAGAGAACAAGGCTTGAACTGTTGTGTTCAAACGCCATTATCTCTCTCTTTTAGCTCTCTTGGCAAAACTTGTAATCAACCCCATTATCATTCAAGAGGCTTTTTGTAGTGACAAATGATGGAGAAACCCAATATGATGAATTTGACCTCAAGTAGAATAACCCAAACTCGTGACTTAAACTTGCACATGTGTAACAAAGAGCGTGTCGAGAATTCATGCCCATTTGAATCTCTAAGTACTCTATACTCTTCAACCAACCAACCGTCAAGTATAAGACGACATTACCTCTTGAAAATCCACAATTCAATGTGACACTGAGCACTACAACGTAACTCCTTAAAGTGATAGTTATTTTGTGGTGGTAAGAGCCCAATCCCTCCAAGTGGTAAAAGAAAAGGTAAAAGTCACCCAACAATAACTAGATTTCCAAGTCTTCATTTTTTGATAATAAGCTCGAATAAGGATCATGAAGAATCTTCATCCAACCATCCCCTGATACCTTCAGATACTAAGTACACTTTCCCGTGAAATTTCACTTCAACCTTAAATAAATAATACTGAATTAACGTTGTTGTCACATATTCTGGTTAATAGCTCAAATCTAGCCTTCTTTGACATTTAAATGAACTATGATAATGGTTTTCATCCCGACCATGGTTAAATGAGCATAACCTCGTAAAAATTTGTAATACCTAAACTGTCATGACGAATATCCAAACACACATCTCATTCATGAAGTACACCCTTTTATCCCTTCTTCGAAGTAGAAACTGTAGCTCTAGCATCAGTTAAGATCCCGAAATACGATTTCCTTTCTCCAGGATGGTTCCATCATCACGGGATTTTACAATTCTATGGTCTAAACAGAGAAATAGTTTCTTTCGCGGGATTTTACAAAACCAAAAATAAACCGTAAGATATATCCGAAAATGCACTTTACAAGGATGTTTCCATTGTCACGGGATTTTACAAGTCTATGATTTAAACCGAGAAATAGGTTATTTCGCGGGATTTTACAAAATCAAGACAGAACCGTAAACAATGTTAGCTTGAACGTGTTATGACAACTTTGGTTTCGGTGAATGTCTGTTTTAGGAGAACATGCAGCGGTTCATCAACGGTTCATTATCCAACATCAACAGTATCATCAACAATCCAATAAACATTTCGGTAAACACATCATTCACGCATTCTGTCAGCCATTGCAGTGACAACTTGGTGAAGTAAACCCGATATGCCAAACTTGATCATGAAGTAAAATTCCCCAGATTTGTTACTTAAACTTGTACTAATCCTTGTGAAAAGAAACGGTGTACCCAATGTACAAAACCTCTTGACATTCTAAACTGAGTGAGACACCGAAGTGATAGCTACGTTGTAGGTTAAGCGAGAAAGAATCACAAGCGTAAATAAATAGCCAAGTCTTTATCACCCTCTATAAATGCCCAAACAAGTCATCTTCGCGGAAGGGTAGAAAGAAAGAAGACGAAATAAGCAGACTCGCCTGGAAATCTTCACATCAAACCCAAATAAGAAATATCGTCCAAACAACTCCGTAGTCACCCTAGTTCCAATAGAAATTCAAGCCGAGACAAAATATTCTTCGTGAAAACGTTTAAACCAAAGTACCATTCTTTAATACAACAAGTCTCATCATCAAATCACATTATCAAATCTCATAGGAACAATCCAATTTAGAGAAGCCCATATGTCCACCGATCAAATCCAAATAGCCACATGAAATTTCAAGCCCTAGCCAAATGACACTCATTCAAGAGAAGTATCGTTTCATATACATTCATAATATGAGATAATATTCAGATATCATAGATCACAATACTTATGAATCATATTTTACCAAATATCATACATCATCTCATATCTTTGGCTCAAGTTAGTGATCAAAGTCCAACAAGTAGTCTTCAACACATAGACTAAACCGTGTTTGGTAATACACTACCACGATGAGTGTGTAAATACTCATCATTTTGTACCAATTAAACCGCAAAACATCCGAAAACACTTAAATGCATCAAATGATAAAATATCACAAATAAGTGTTTTATGTGTTTTAAATGCAAAATATCAAAACTGTGAAAACGATAAAGTTTGCATAATTGGCGCTTTAGTCCCCAAGTTTCAAAAGTTGTCAAAAAATGCCCTCGGTAAAACCAAATAAAGAAAATGTTATTCAAGGTCCCCGAATTATTCTAACTTGTCAAAATGGTCCTTGAATAAATCTTTTGTTAAATGGCGTAAAAGGTCCTCGAACTTTCATAAAATGTCAAGTTTGGTCCTCGAATTTTGAAAATGTCAAACTAGTCCTTGTACTATTGGAACTTGTCAATTTTGGTCCCTTGAAACAAGTTTGGAAAATTACTGTGTTTGGTCCTACATCTTCGTAAAATACAAGTTTAGTCCTTGTATTTATAAACATAAGCCTTGTCAAAATAGATATGGACCCCCGCCAACCTTTGACCCTTCCTTTGGACCCCTCACACCCTATTTGGACCTCCGGTCAAACAAGTCAAACGAATAAAACTTTCCCTCCTTTATCCTATTCTCTTCCCACTTGCTCGCAACCAACTTGCACTCACCTCTTCCATCACCTTATCCCTTATCTCTTCCACATCAACCCCATCATCATCACACCTCTCACCCCCTAGTTGCTAGTTCGTAGTCCACAGAGTCAAATACCTTTTTCCCGCCAAAATCATCAAATGGCTAAAATAACTTCTACTCCCATTGGCTCTCAAGAAAGGTGGGAAGTGATCGAGGAGACACGGAAAGCTTTTGAAGTATAAAAGAGGAAGAAGAAAGAGGAACAAAAGAGTTTAGTTTTATTTTTCTTGTATGTCGCTTTTTATTCAAATGATCTTAGTTTGTTTCTAAAGTTAAAATCCTAGCTTGTATTCTGTTTCATTAATGTAGTTTGAACTTATTTCAACCTCGCTTCAAGTTTGTACCATTAATTCTCAAGTTTGCAATTTTAAAGTTGAAATTCCAAATTAAGCCTTGTTAAGTTAAACTTGTTAAATGGATTGATTAGGTTCATGTAAGTCTGTTATAGCTTATTGTGAGCTTATATTTGTTTCAATCTTAAAATTCACTCAAATCTTAAATGGTCAACAAAAGTCAACGTGCAGAGGATTTGGTTCAAACAAAGGTGGATTTGGATTTATGTTGATGCAATGATTGATTTGGGTTGGAAATGGTTTAGGTAGTGATCTGGTTTGGTTTTGGCTCGCATATCACCGGACATTGGTGAGCAAGAATCTCATTTTCATTTTAAACATCGCTTGCACATTTTGCTTGTACCGTATTTGTAGCCATAACCTATTTAAATGTGTTTATTTAGTTATATTTAAGTCATTCAAACTTAGTTTAGTCATTATACTAGTAGGTTTAGTGTTTAGCTCATTTTAATTACAAATCGCTGGTTAAAAGGTGTTTGATCTATTGGTTTAACTGTAATATAGGTCTGCTTTGTTTGAAACTTGGTGGTTTAAGTTTGTTTAACTCAAATTGAATCATATTTGTCAATAATCTAAGCCTATATATCGCAAAGTCAAAATCACATGCACACTGCCTTAATTCCTTAACTGTTGGATATTTGTAAATCAAACCACTTGTTTTGTGTTCAAAATCCATAGACTTAGCTTGTTGTAACTTCATTTCATCAATTAATATCAATTTCAGTTCTTAAATCTAGATCAAACCTCAAAATAGTCAACTTTTCATAATTGCTAAAAGTCAAATTGCATAAAACTCCGCTGAGCCAAATGGGATGAATTTTCACAAGCTCGCCTGGGCCAAATCAAATGCAACTTGTTGTTTTAAAAAGTCCTACCGCTCTAGTTTCTTGTTATCATTTTTGTATAATTTTGTTAATTTTCTATATGGGTCAAAAGGGCTTGTCAAATGAAAGATATGCCTGTGCAGGCATCGAGCTCAAGACAGATTATGCAGCCTTGCAGAGCTTGCATTTGGCTCATAAGAGCTTTCTAGGTCTGAGCTTGGGTTTTAGATAGTCACCCGTGTCTAGTGCAAGGTTCCATTTCCATTTTGTATTTTCACTTATTGAGTGGCTTGTGCATAAGCTTAAAAGTAGAACCCAAACTGCTTTTAGCTCAAAAGTTCAAACATCAAATCTGTGCTAGCTTGCCATCCAGTGGTTAGGGCTTGTTGATTTGTGTTGCATTTGGTCAATTTTAGCTTATAGTAGCTTGTGTATCAGTGTGGTACTTGTTTTGTTCCTTTAGTTTATCCAAGTGCTTATTTCATAAGCACATTCCACTTCGCTTCAAATTCCTCCACACAAGCTCCTGTTTTTCCATTTTTCTTAGCTTCCTCATATTATTTTAAGCTTTTCCTGAATTTTTCAGATTTTTCCAAGTTGGTTTGCTATTTTTCCGATTTAATTCAGCTTTTAAGCCTTTTAATTAGTTTTAAATACCAAAAATTAAGAAAAGGTTCAAAAATAATTTTTCATTTTTCTTAAGTTAAGATAAATATAAAAGACAAAAAATATTTTTCATGTTTTTCTTAGTTAAATTTGTATTTTTAAATAATTTAATTAGTTTTAATAGTTTTTAATTCCTAGAAAATCCAATAATAATCGAAAAATACAAAAATAGTTTTGAAAATTCTATTTTGATATTTTAGATTTTTCTAAGTTATAATTTTATTTTTCTAGGTTTATTTCCTATTTTCTTATAATTTAGGTTATTATTAATTAGTTAAAATAGTTTTAATTAATAATAATTAGATAATTAGTTATAAAATAATTTTCTTTTCTAATAATTTTCTTTTATCATTAGGTTTGTAAAATGTCATTTTCATATTTTTAGGATTTATATTGTGTAAGTTTCACTTTTTATTTTGACGTCACGTAGTTTTAAATTAAGTTTTATAAAACATAAAACCAAAAACATCATTTTAAAAATAGTGATAGCGTTTATTTAATATTTTTATCTTTTTAATTTTCTTTAATTTGCATTTAAGCCCGTGTAGTTTATGGGCTTTCTTTAGGTATGATCAATCACAATCCTTTCCTGCTCAAATCCTCTCGATCACTTTACGCTTCGACTATTCTCGCACGTACCGCTGGGACTTAACGACTGGGAAACACTATACCTCCCGATCTTCATTGAGTTCGTGCTTAAACTGCTTTAAGTTTGTTACGGTCCGCCATTCACAAGTGGCGTGTTCGAGTGAGAAAACTCGACTGCTTTTGCACGGATCAAATTTTACGCCACCAGGGAGCAAAGCTAATAGTCTTACGCTTAGCGGATTAGTGATTTGACATCACTCTTTGTCTATACCATCTATATGTTTATATTTTATTTTAATCCAAAACCCAAAAGATTTTCATTCTTAGTTTTACATCATGTTTTTCAAAAATACCAAAATATTCCTCTTTACCCTCCTACCCTTTTTGATTCTTTATCCCTTTACCTCTATCCTTTTGATTCTAACTTCTTCTATTCTCATGGAATCTCTCGAGAACGACTCGGGACGGTTGAAAAGCGTGATGCTTTATCACAAATGTCAAGAATTTGTGTTGTTCGTGATGATCCATTAATTTCGCTAGGAAATGGAAAGAGAAACCGGGTGACAAAGGACCAAGTACTTCCTCCGATAATGGAAAGGCTAACACGTCCAACCTACGGTTATCCAAAGACCTAATCCTCAATTGCTCCTAAGCCGCCTAGAATTGATTCTAAACTTTCACGATTTACGGTTAAAAGCAAACATGCGTAATTTAGAACGGTGACTAGCATGAATGACTCGCCTAATCTTCACGCTTCTCAAGAACCGTAACCTGAGACCATAACGGAAGTGGTGGAAATTGCTAGCCTCGTCGAGCACACCACTTGTCCCACCTCCGGATTTTTCAAAATGTTCTTCGAGTCTTGATAGTCATTCGGATCACCATGTTGGTTTTATTGATTCTTTGAATAAACCGATTCCTTCTCATAATTCTCAAATAGAATCGCTTATTCCTTGTGTCGGTTGTGGTGAGCCTCTTTATGGTTCACCCGTCGTTGGTGTACATGTGTACAATGTGGTAATGATATCCGAACGGAGTTGTTTGTTTTGTGGTTCGAGGAACTCATTTGACTATGATCCTAATCGTAACTCATTTAACGACCCTCAAACTTTTCCAATTACCCACCACACCCAACTTATCTTCATATAACCAACCTAATCTGCGTGGAATTTTGTGGAGGTCCTCACCAAGGATTTGAGTGTCAATCCGAAACACGCTTGTCATGAACAGCTTTTCGGTGATGCTCGAACTTTGGTTATGACCAATATCCATATGATTCACCAGCCTGCATCAAGCAGCTTTATCATAGAGAGAATCGTGGAGGTCCCCATTTCATTCGATTGTCAAACAGGAATCCATTTCCTTGTAACAATTACGACGACCATATCACGACCAAGGTTAAATGAATCAAACTCCTCAAGAAGCCCAACAAGACACTTTTCTAGAGCTTCCGAGTCGTGAAAAGAACCGAGGAGTTGAGAAAACAAAGACTTCATAATATTCCCGCTTTTTCTTGTGTATATTGTGGGGTCCTCATGATGATTATCAATGTCAACCTTCCGTTTTGACAAATCTCCACTCCCACAATGTCCCGTCATTCAAAATTCACATGAGAAATCCATGGAGCTAGTCAAGAGCAGTCGCTAAAATAAATTCCCAAATTGCCTTTGAAAAATCATAGGAATCAATTGCAAAAGAAAAGCAAATGATCTAGCTCTCGCCACATTTTATTCCCGATGACGTTGATGATGAGGATACACTTGATTCATCAAGTTCATCGATGATATCCCAGCAGCTGAGATTCCATCTCAAACAACCGCTATCACACCGATATTCCCACTCACTCTATGAACATGGGGATGAGCATCTTGACACTGCTCTCGAAAAGGAATCGGACGAATTCATAAAGTCTAGTGTTGAGAACCTTGTCCCAATCCCAAGAGAGTCACAGGAACTTCGATCATCATGTGTGATATCCCTTTCCTCTTGAGTGTTCAAAAGATCATTTTGAGACTTTCTCCGATTTTAGCGATGATTGTAAATCTTATGGAGACATCGAGTATGTTGAGGCATCACTTCCGAACCGATGTTCTTCTTGAGAAGTTCACCAATGAACTCACTCACATCACCCACTTTCATCGCAAGTGACAATGATCTCTTTGATTTCTAAAGCCGATCTTTGGAGAAACTAAAATCTCCTATATAATGATCATCCACTCATTTCTTGTCCCATTCCCGACTCTTCCATTCCTTCTCTCACTCCGGATGAGGAAGATGATAACTTTGGAAGGAGGTCGATGCTTTTCTTAGTGATGAGTCAATTCCAATTGGAGGATTGACAATACTTACTTTGACTCGGAGGGAGACATCCTCTTCTTGAAGTTCTGATGAAGAACTGCTATCATATCTCCACCGTAGTATGATAATTTTATTGCCAATCACCATACAAGCTTCAAGTCTAAGCTTAAAAATATAACAAATGGTGATTTGCTCCTCACTAATGAAGAATGGATTGCATTGTGATGCACATCTTTATTCCATTTTTCACCTATGGTGTGGTTTCTCGCTCCCGCTTCTCCTTCGAATGAAGACATTATCTTTGACCGTGCATTTCCATGTACCATTTGTGAGTCGGGTCCGTCTCAGATCTCATCGGTGTGGAACTTTCACGCACTTCAATGTTTATCCAAACATCTTGAATGAAAGTCCGATGGAGATTGTCTCTTCCACTTACTTCCCATGAACAAATTAATTCGGGTCGAGTCAAGCTAGCGACTCGGTAATCAAAAACAAGAGCATGCTACATGGGTTTTCACCCGTGTACCACTCTAGTGTGGGGAGATACCCCACATGTTGTATATAGATCTAAAAATGAATGAAAATTGTATATATTAAAAAGAGAATAATTGTTGTGTTTCTACACTTAGCTAGTAATGTTATCTTTTACGTTTAAGTTTCGCATAACAATGGTACTTTGAATATTGAGGACAATATTCATTTCTAAGTGTGGGGAAATTCGCAAATTTTGATCATAAATGTACCCTTTAGTCCCTTTTTCCCCAAAATGGCCAAATTTAAAAAAAATTAGTGGAAGTACTATGTACTAAACACAACAAATGGTAATCATCCACCATGTCTAACCCACATAAGGATTGGCTAATCCAGAGCAAACGGCTCTTGGTAAAGATATCTCAAACCGCTGACGCTTGCAATTTGCCCAAAATTGTATGGTATTCACCACCATATCCTTAAAAGTGAAGAGTTGGCTAGCCCGCAAGTTTATGACTTGTGGTAAAGGCGTGGAAAACCATAATTGGTAATCACCACCAAAGATAATATTGATAATTTATCTAAGAGTTGGCTAGTCCAGAGCAAACGGCTCGTAAAGACAAATCAAACCGCTGAAAGTCGATGATTTGCTCAAAATCATTGGTTATCTGTACCAAGGTTCTTACTTGAACCGAAACATTTGGCTACTCCGTATAATGGCTTTTGGTAAAGAGATGAAACCATTAATTTTTCTCAAAACATTGCTAGGACTAGCAATATCTTAGTATGGGGATTGATGAGTGTGTAAATACTCATCATTTTGTACCAATTAAACCGCAAAACATCCGAAAACACTTTAAATGCATCAAATGATAAAATATCACAAATAAGTGTTTTATGTGTTTTAAATGCAAAATATCAAAACGGTGAAAAACGATAAAGTTTGCATAATTGGCGCTTTAGTCCCCAAGTTTCAAAAGTTGTCAAAAACACCCCGGTAAAACCAAATAAAGAAAATGTTATTCAAGGTCCCCGAATTATTCTAACTTGTCAAAAATGGTCCTTGAATAAATCTTTTGTTAAATGGCGTAAAAGGTCCCCGAACTTTCATAAATGTCAAGTTTGGTCCTCGAATTTTGAAAATGTCAAAACTAGTCCTTGTACTATTGGAACTTGTCAATTTTGGTCCCTTGAAACAAGTTTGGAAAATTTGTGTTTGGTCCTTGGTCTTTTCGTAAAATACAAGTTTAGTCCTTGTATTTATAAACATAAGCCTTGTCAAAATAGATATGGACCCCTTTAACCTGCGTGACCCCTTCAAGATTTTGGACCCCAACACACCCTATTTGGACCTCGTCAAACTTTCCCACAATGCGCTTCCTCCTTTATCCTATTCCTCTTCCCCAAGCTTGCCTCCTACGCAGAACCAACTTGCACCCTTCTCCATCACCCTTATCCTCTTATCTCTTCCACATCAACCCCTCATCATCACACCTCTCACCCCCTAGTGCTAGTTCAGAGTCCACACAGGTCAAATACCCTTTTTCCCGCCAAAATCATCAAATGGCCAAAATAACTTCTACTCTCCCATTGGCTCTCAAGAAAGGTGGGAAGTGATCAGAGGACACGTGGAAAGCTACTTGAAGTATAAAAGAGGAAGAAGAAAGAGGAAGCAGGCAGTAGTTTAGTTTTATTTTTTCTTGTATGTCGTTTTTATTCAAATGATCTTAGTTTGTTTCTAAAGTTAAAATCCTAGCTTGTATTCTGTTTCATTAATGTAGTTTGAACTTATTTCAACCTCAGTTTCAAGTTTGTACCATTAATTCTCAAGTTTGCAATTTTAAAGTTGAAATTCCAAATTAAGCCTTGTTAAGTTAAACTTGTTAAAATGGATTGATTAGGTTCATGTAAGTCTCGTTATAGCTTATTGTGAGCTTATATTTGTTTCAATCTTAAAATTCACTCAAATCTTAAATGGTCAACAAAAGTCAATCGCAGAGGATTTGGTTCAAACAAGGTGGATTTGGATTTATGTTGATGCAATGATTGATTTGGGTTGAAATGGTTTAGGTAGTGATCTTGGGTTTGGTTTTGGCCGCATATCACCGGACATTGGTGAGCAAGAATCTCATTTTCATTTTAAACATCGCTTGCACATTTTGCTTGTACCGTATTTGTAGCCATAACCTATTTAAATGTGTTTATTTAGTTATATTTAAGTCATTCAAACTTAGTTTAGTCATTATACTAGTAGGTTTAGTGTTTAGCTCATTTTAATTACAAATCGCTGGTTAAAAGGTGTTTGGATCTATTGGTTTAACTGTAATATAGGTCTGTTTCGTGTTTGAAACTTGGTGGTTTAAGTTTGTTTAACTCAAATTGAATCATATCTCACAATAATCTAAGCCTATATATCGTCAAAGTCAAAATCACATGCACACTGCCTTAATTCCTTAACTGTTGGATATTTGTAAATCAAACCACTTGTTTTGTGTTCAAAATCCATAGACTTAGCTTGTTGTAACTTCATTTCATCAATTAATATCAATTTCAGTTCTTAAATCTAGATCAAACCTCAAAATAGTCAACTTTTCATAATTGCTAAAAGTCAAATTGCATAAAACCCGCTGAGCCAAATGGGATGAATTTTCACAAGCTCGCCTGGCCAAATCAAATGCAACTTGTTGTTTTAAAAGTCCCATCGCTCTAGTTTCTTGTTATCATTTTGTATAATTTTGTTAATTTTCTATATGGGTCAAAAGGGCTTGTCAAATGAAAGATATGCCCTGCAGGCATCGAGCTCAAGACAGGATTATGCAGCTCTTGCAGAGCTTGCATTTGGCTCATAAGAGCTTCTCTAGGTCTGAGCTTGGGGTTTTAGATAGTCACCCGTGTCTAGTGCAAGGTTCCATTTCCATTTTGTATTTTCACTTATTGAGTGGCTTTGCATAAGCTTAAAAGTAGAACCCGAACTGCTTTTAGCTCAAAAGTTCAAACATCAAATCTGCTAGCTTGCCATCCAGTGGTTAGGGCTTGTTGATTTGTGTTGCATTTGGTCAATTTTAGCTTATAGTAGCTTGTGTATCGTTGTGGTACTTGTTTTGTTCCTTTAGCTTATCCAAGTGCTTATTTCATAAGCACATTCCACTTCAGTTTCAAATTCCTCCACACAAGCTCCTGTTTTTCCATTTTTCTTAGCTTCCTCATATTATTTTAAGCTTTTCCTGAATTTTTCAGATTTTTCCAAGTTGGTTTGCTATTTTTCTGCATTTAATTCAGTTTTTAAGCCTTTTTAATTAGTTTTAAATACCAAAAATTAAGAAAAGGTTCAAAAAAATAATTTTTCATTTTTCTTAAGTTAAGATAAATATAAAAAGACAAAAAAATATTTTTTCATATTTTTCTTAGTTAAATTTGTATTTTAAATAATTTAATTAGTTTTTAATAGTTTTTAATTCCTAGAAAATCCAATAATAATCGTAAAAATACAAAAATAGTTTTGAAAATTCTATTTTGATATTTTAGATTTTCCAAGTTATAATTTTATTTTTCTAGGTTTATTTCCTATTTTCTTATAATTTAGGTTATTATTAATTAGTTAAAATAGTTTTAATTAATAATAATTAGATAATTAGTTATAAAAATAATTTTCTTTTTCTAATAATTTTCTTTTATCATTAGGTTTGTAAAATGTCATTTTCATATTTTTAGGATTTATATTGTGTAAGTTTCACGCTTTCATTTCAGACGTCACGTAGTTTTAAATTAAGTTTTATAAAACATAAAAACAAAACATCATTGTAAAAATAGTGATAGCGTTTATTTAATATTTTTATCTTTTAATTTTCTTTAATTTGCATTTAAGCCCTGTAGTTTATGGGCTTTTCTTTAGGTATAGATCAATCACAATCCTTTCCTGCTCAAATCCTCTCGATCACTTTACGCTTGACTATTCTCGCACGTACTCGCTGGGACTTAACGACTGGGAAACACTATACTCTCCCGATCTTCATTGAGTTCGTGCCTGAGCTGTTTTAAGTTTCTTACGGTCTGCCATTCACAAGTGGCAGGTTTGAGTGAGAAAACTTGACGGTTTTGCACGGATCACGGCCCATGAAAAGATCAGATCCAAACATTAATAAATTCAAGCTTATGCCTAAAATGATCCTTGGCCCATCCTTACATGTAGCAGCTTGATAAAACACACGCTAGGCCCATGAACTCTCATCCAAATACACATCTCGGCCCATGGAATCACTTACTAGCCCTAATATACCGAATATAAGACTCAACACATCTTAACCCTAATCCCTAATCTCACTTACATTATCATGCCTCTCTCTCTTGAAAAATCACTTAAACCCTAAAATACCTCCCATCTTAATTCTCCGCCCCCATCATCTGCATCCTAAAATCCAGGTTTCACACATCAAACCTGCTTTATCACACGTACTACTCCAATTGGTTATAACCAAACCCCAAGTATCACTCAACCATAGGGATGGTATGAGTCGATAAATGCCACAGGGATGGTAGAGGGTTTCACGAACATGTTCCAGGTAGGTTTTTAATCGAGTGCTTTATCATTTTTATGTAAAGAATGAATCAAAAATATGATTTAACATAAATTGTTAACATCATATTTTTATAATTCGGAGATTATCAATTAGATAAGATCAGTGATGATAATTAATGGGATGATTGTTTTTTAATGGAATCAGTGAAAAGTCATTTACCCAACAAGAATATGAGGTCTTGTGTATTTTTCCATTTCGTATTTCCTATTAGACTGAACATGAAGGAGAAAGGACCCATGAATGGTTTTGTTCTAGCTTCAATTAATTCGGATATGAAAGATGCATAAACTTCTTTGAACCAAGAAGTATACATAGAATCTGTGATGATTGTTTCTCTAAATAATAGACTTTCATAAGTCTTGAGTGTATCTTCGAATACCAAGAGAGAACACTTCTGAGATCATATTAGCTTTAGTAATTTGATACGAGTTATATTAGATGTTGATGTTGATGAGTCCAAAGTTGATTTGGTATTGGTCTCATGTGGTCGAGTCTTGTTGTGGTCATAGATATGTTGTGGTCGTGTCTTGTGGTAAATGGTGTTGGTCTTGTGGTAAAAAAAAACTTCATCTTCATCTATTCTTTCTGTCCAAGGCAAGTCGCTACCGTATTTTTCAGAGCAAGTCGCTAATAATTTTTCAGAGCAAGTCGCTAACATTTATTCAGAGCAAGTCGCTAAAATATAGAGTCAAGAGTCAAGTCGCTAGCACCAAGTCGCTACGACTTGTAAATACAAGTCGCTAGGCAGTTTTATTACTCAACTCGCTACACAGTTGTTTTGACAAGTCGCTACATATATTCATGGCATCTGGACAGTATTTCGACAAGTTGCTAACTTGAAATATGACTTTTTCTGATGAGTTTTCCGACCATATTCATATTTATCCAGTTTACCCAGAAAACTGCATATGAAACTATTCATCTTTGACCCAGTTTGACAAGGCAAATATGACCATTTGACCCATTTAGACCACGATAATAGACCAGTTTTGACCTCAAAAAATCAGACCATTTGACCACTTTTAACCAATGTTGGACCACAAGTTGAGAACAAGACTGATATGAAAATAAATCATAGAATGATGATAAATTTTCTTTACGCATAAAAACTTGTTCATTAAAAACTGATATTACAAAATATGGCGACAACAGAAAGTTATATAAATTTAGTTAAAACAAGAATCGAACCGCAATGAATCATCAAAACACAAAAACCTTGGCTCTGGTACCATTTGTAGGATCGTAATATTATTGTGTTATGATGATTCGGGTGGTCTTGGATGATGGAAATACATGTTAGACATTTTAGAGAGAGAAAGTAGAGAGGTGGTGTTCTTGGTAGAGAGTTGATGAACAAAATATGAAAGGTTACACCCCTTCCAAGGATGGAAGGGGTATTTATAGTTACAAGACTACACGACCTCCTGACGGCTTGTGGATAAGGTATACAGTGGGTAAAGACCCGTCCTTCCTCCACGGTGTTACTCTAAACTGTTTTACGCTACTGACTAACTAATTAACTAGATAATAACATAAATAACTATAAGTCTACGAGCTAACTTATGCTAGACTATAATTGGGGTGACCGACACTTTAACATGGAATTTCTAATTCCTAACAAAAACCATTATCATAGTTCACTTAAAACGTCAAAGGAGGCTAGATTTGAGCTTTTAACCAGAAGATGTGACAACGGGGTTAATTCACTATTATTTATTTGAGGCTGAAGTGAAATATCACGGGCAAGTGTACTTAGTATCTAAAGGTATCGGAGATGGTTGGATGAAGATTCTTCAAGTTCCTTGTTCAAGCTTTTTATCAAAAATGAAGACTTGGAAATCTAGTTATTGTTGGGTGACCTTTTCCTTTTCTTTTACCACTTAGGGGAATTAGGCTCTTACCACCACAAAATAACTATCACTTTAAGGAGTTATGTTGTAGTGCTCAGTGTCACATTCAATTGTGGATTTTCAAGAGGTGATGTACGTCTTATACTCGATGGGTGGTTGGATGAAGAGTATAGAGTACTTAGATATTCAATGAATGATGAAGTCTCGGCACCGCTCTTTGTTACATATGTGCAAGTTTAAGTCACGAGTTCGGGTTAGTTTACTTCAGGGTCAAATTCATCATATTGGGTTTTCTTCATCAACTGTCACGAGAAAGAGCCTACTGAATGATAATGGGGTTGATTACAAGTTTTGCCAAGAGAGCTGCAAAGAGAGAGATTATGACGTTTGAACACAACAGTTCAAGCCTCGTACTCTAAAGAAAAGAAAAGTGTACGCTTCAGTGCGCTTTATCTTCTGAAGAAGAGAAATCTTCTTAATATGACCATTCTCATCAACATGCTTCATGCTTTTTCCATGCGTTTTATGTCATAAAGTGAACCGGACTACTGTTGATTGTTCTTTGTTTCCACTTGCTCAATTATAATGACGATGGCGACATCATTTGCTACCTTTGAGGGGGAGAAGTGGGAATTGACTACATTTGGATGATGTTCACTTATTCATTCAAGAATGGCAACTCCGTATGCAATTCTTGAGGGGGAGAAGAAGTGTGAAACTGCTGCATGGTGATATTAGAAAATAAATGGTCAAACGGCTCCAAACTCATGTAAGAACCGAGCTTCTTCTTATCGGGTCATCTTTACATGGAGTTTCTTCTTAAGAGCCGTTGGTTGACATATTCACACGGGCTGATTTGATTAATGACAAAGTGATTCCAGTTGCAGGGCTGATTTCCTTAATGAACATCTCTATGTTCTTGTTTGATTGGGAGGGATTTGAGTTAAGGGGATTTGCAATTTGTAAGTTAACGGGAATGCATTTGGTGAGTTGAAGATGTTGACTTTCTATTCCCTAATTGGACAATCTTGAAGAAGGTCGAGTCTAAAGTCGGTTCTACATTTTCTGCTACATGTTAGAAGACTAAAGACGAGTTGCATGTAACGATCTAAAGACTTCTTCTTAATTCAAGCATTCATCTTAAAGATTGTCGGTTTAGGGGAGAGCACTAATTGGGGGAGAGTGAAAAGTCAGATTCAATCCCCAATTAGACTTGCTCACACTATTCTTTAGCAAGTTGATTCTCACAGATATATTTGTGCTAATGGTATTCTTCTCAAAAGATTTCGAGTATATGGGCTTACAAAGAGTTGCTGATTCTGAAGTATCAAAACCAACAAGGGGGAAGGAGACACACAACTAAACGCGAGTAAACGTGATGAACTTAATACTTCTAAGTGATTGAAGATATCCCGGGAATACAAATGTCATTACCGCAGAGAAACTCAAGGTTTGACTCATGGCGTTTAGTGTTCTTATTCCAACTATGTGGGGAAGAGATGGAAGAGTTAGTTTCGTGATAAAAGAGGTACACAAGTGTGTGATGATTTCGATGCTATCACAATCATCGGGGAGAGATTGTGTACATTGGGGATGCTCATTGTTTCACTTGAGTGCTTAATCGGTGATTCAAAGATATAATCACTTATTCTCGAGTTGACATCCCAGAGATTGTCATCCGCAGAGATAATAAGTGATTCGGCCCGCTTCTTCAATGTTATCGGTTATTCTCTCTTTGGGCATTCGGGTAGTTCGGGTTCTTGAGCTTCATACACTTTCTTTAGGGGAGAGAAAAGTATACATCGTGGTTATTCTTTGGCTATTGGACTTAATCTGCTACTTGATGGTATAAGTTTATCCGTCTTCGAGTATATGTGTATTCGGGTTCGTGAGCTCTAGTCTAAGAGACCGACGCATCAATTCATCTACTTGGGGAAAGTGGTCTCTTGACAAATTTTGGTATGGATCGCCTGACTTGATGGAATGAAATTTGAGAAGAGTTATTTATGTGTGGGATGATACGTTGTTGTTCTTTTGGATGATATAACCTCGAACGAAGAATCACAAAAATTATTCTTAAAAGGAGCTGCAAGATCGATGATAATGGTGTGCTTCTTTATGCACCTGGCTAAGGAAAGCTTGAAATAAATCTTTGAATCTGCTCAGCTAAGGGATTTTCGGTTTGGGGGGAAGCTGCCAAAGTCTCGCATTCTTAAAGGCTCAATTCCTTCTTTTCAAGAGCCTCGGAAGCTTTGGTGGTGGATGTTTAAGAGATGACAATTTCTATCTTCTTCAACGAGGCTGTTGGATATCCTTATCTCGGTACTCGAATCATCATCTTCTTAAACTATATCATCCACTCTATCTTTGTAAATATATATCAAAAACCAAAATACCAAAATATAAAACCAACAAAAAGAAAATAGAAAAATATAAAACCTACAAAAATCCATAATAATCAGAAAATTTAAAAACTACAAACATATGTTTTTTCAAAGACATGTCTTCTGGTATCGATAACATCTGCGGTCTTATCCTAAAACAAATGAGGAAAGTATGTCGAAGGACTGCTGTTCCTACTTAAATATTTTTCCTTCTAAAATTCTTCAGAAAAATATTTGTTTTAACAAAATGGTGGTAAAATGAGTTTCTTGAAAAAATCAATCAATGACTTCAGCGCTTTTAAACTTTTCAAAAAATGAGTCATTGATTGATGGGGAGAATGTTTTCAAATTTATATCATCTAACGGGCTTATCTAATTATCCTATATACTTCAATGTAAAACATGTTAACCTACGTCGAAGGACTAGGTGCCTAGGATATGATTGTTAGGATTAGATGATTAGAGTTTGATAAATATATTATTCCCATGCCTTACATGATCTGATCGATATGTTGAATTGACTTTTATTTGTCGATTGTTGTTTGGTGTTGTCGACCACCATATATCTATTTGTATGTCCACTAACATATGCAGATAAGATGGTTTAAAAGAATGTTCCCGATCCGGATCCCACATATGAAGATGATTGGATGCCAAAAGGAAAGGGAAACTATATCTTGGGTTGACAAATGAAGAAACGAAACTTAATTTGACTTCTATGGAGAGTTGACAGGAAAAAATGCAATGTAACAGGTCTCACTACATCAGCAGATAGTTTTCTTCCAAACCTCCAGCAACAACAACAAAAGCAGCTCAACCACCTAACGTATCTTTGTGCAGGACAAGTAGTGAATGATAACATTTTTAAAACATTATGAAAATACTGTTTTGAAAATGGAAAAATATTGGTTTTGAAAATAAATTGGACTTAATTTTGGAAATCACCGGACTTCATTTTATCAAAACTTAAGTCACTCAATCATCGACTACGATCATCGATTGAGGGGGAGAGTGATTTAAAATAAAAATATTTTCAAACAATATTTCATCAATCAAGTTCGTTTGTGCAAAATAAGTGGTGATCTAAAGATTTAATGTTATGTCATGGTATGATTTTCTTTAAAACCCAAAGATCTTTCAAAATGAAATTTTTTCTGTTCTTGTTTGATTGTGAAATTGTTTTATTTTACTTAAAGATCTCTTAAAAACTATCATACCTGACACTAACAATCTTTAATGTCTATAATTGGTCCTCATCAGTCAATTTCAAAAATTAAATCTTGCCACGTCTTTCCCCTAAAATTTTTAAATGATTTAAATCAATTGGGATCACAAATCTCAAAAGGTTTGAAATTTTTGATCAGGGGAGAGATCGTGATTTAAATCTCAAATCGGTTTTGAAAGGGTGATTGTTTCTAAAGCACTCCTTCCTTCATGTGCCAAACGATTTTGAAATACATAATGCACATGATTGTGGAGGAGCATTTAACCAAAACCGTAAGAGTATTTAAACAAGGCCACATATTCTCCCATGTTTTCCAAACCTTATTAATCACTTGGGATCCAAAATCTCAAAGGGTTTGATATTTTGATCGGGGAGAATTTGTGATTTAATATGAAATTTGATAAAAGATGATCTTTTGATTTAAAGTGCAAGTTCTCTAATATGTGCTAAACTCTTTCGTATATCGATGCACATATTGAGGGGAGCGAATGGTTTCTATTGGCAATCGTGAAAAGTACTTCAAAACCTCTTGCCTCTATGTGCAAAATGATTTTCAAATATCCAACGCACATATTGAGGGGAGCGAATGGTTTCTATTGGCAATCGTGAAAAGTACTTCAAAAACCTCTTGCCTCTATGTGCAAAATGATTTTCAAATATCCAACGCACATATTGAGGGGGAGAATTTACCAAGAAAATCAAATGGCTTTTTCTATGGAAATTGTGATCAAGAAATTATTTCAAAGAACTCTTGCCTCCATGTGCCAAACAATTTCAAAATCACATGCACATGTTGAGGGGGAGCATTTCTAAATGATTAAAACAATTAAGGTACAAAATGCTTTGATATTATATCACAAGTACCTTGATTGATTTTTCCAAATGATTTTTCAATTGGTTTCAAGAAGGAAAGAACAATAACAAAAGATGCACTAATTTACTTTATGCATGGTGTTATAAGGATGGTTAGGTTAGGTATTAGTTCCCACGATCCCGCCAGAGCTGGAGGGATCTACCGAGGACAATCCACTAGATAGTGTAGAAGTCCTTAGGTATGATGAAAAAAGGAGAAAACGAGAATACGGAAGAGTGCGGATCGAGATGAGCTAGTAATGGAATAAACCCAACAAGGTTCTAGTTATGAAGTCTCGGTAAGTAATCAAGGGGTTGAAGAATGAAAAGAATTGAATGTGAAAAGGGTGAAAAGAAATAGCCTCCAATAATTCAACCTTAGGCGTAAACCGGTTTAATTCCTATGCTACTTGGTTGTTACTAAGGTAACACTGTATTGAAGACAAGACGTCATGGACCCGGTGATGCATCGCACTAACCTTCCCAAGCTACTCAAGTTCCTCTTAAAAGGGCTTGTTTCATTCTCACGGGGAACCTACATAATCTATCGACTTTCTCTTAGAGATTGTTGATATTGAAGAAGGAGACCCTCTCCCTAGTCTCCGACATAGGAAACCAAATGTGCACAATTGAGTCTAGAGCCAAGAGATCATCCACAATATCTCATTAGGACACAAAATTAATGAAGACTTGTTGTTTCACACAATGTGGAAAGTAAGAATATTTAAGAGTCCTACGCATTATCCTTGTGGTATTGCCAGAACATATGAGTGATATGTAAAAATACTTACGATGAAGATGGAAATCCTTCTAGAGCCAACATCAAACAAGCTCTTTGTGGGTGACATGTGAGATCTTTTCTAAAGATCAAACTTGTAACAACTGGATAGAAACGATGGGGCGATTCACTCTTGAATCAACCTTGGTCCAGGAAATCAATTGACGAATACTTTTGGAAAAACCGTTCGATGTGCAAATCTTCTTTTCTCTAGCACATCGAATGTGTATTCATTTTCAAACACAAAAAGTATCTCTGATTGAAAAAAATACTTTTGTAAAAACCGTTCGATGTGCGAATCTCTTCTTTTTTCTAGCACATCGAATGTGTACTATTTTCAAATACAAAAGTATTTTAAATTGAAAATTGGTCTTTCTCATAAAACCTTCGTCGTATTGCAAAACTCTTTCTTCTAATTAATACGCGATTGTTTTCAAATTAATTTTTCATCAATCGCTGACTCTCAATTATTTGGTTCACTCACTCCGTGTTGTCTTCTTTGAGACGCCCGCTTTGAGAACAAGCTAGAACAACTGCGAAACCCCATCAAAGAGATTCTTCTAATTATACCGATCACAGCAAGATTTGTACCGATCAACGGGAACCGTGGGCGTGTACCTTAATTCAACGAAGTGATCAAAGACACTTTCGTGTGTTTTATTGATAATCGTTGTTTGCGGTACATTTGGACGGTTGCGGTGATCGTAATTGAGAAGTCAATCCAAAGCCGCATGCTCACAAGATCCACACTTAATTGAAGAACATCATGACAAGTGCATATCTACGTAACTCGGCTCGATATTTTTATACTATGCTTACGCTTCACGCCGCAAATATCATGAACCAAGAAAGCTTCGCTACTCTGATGGAAAGATGTCATGATCCCTAAAGTGTGAGCATGTCGGTCCAAAAGTCACAACATCACATGAAGGCAACACAACAAAGGGTGATCCAGAGATTTACTGTGGCTGATGATCTCAAAGAAAGCTCAAAGATCATCAAGATGTGGATCAATTCAAAGACCTCCACTTAAAGTACAAAGCAATCGGACTTTGAAGAATCACTGCTAAAGGACAAAGATGCAGATGTTGAAGAATTAAATTCTACGAGCTCAATACTGAAGATTAAATAGAATGCTAAGATTCGAAATGTAAAACATGGGGTGACCTCCCTTAGGGGGAGATTGTTAGGAATTGGAAATTCATAGTGAAGTGTCGGTCACCCTAAATATAATCTAGCATAAGTTAGCTCGTAGACATATCGTTAGTTATCGCTTATTAGTTAGTTATTAGTTTAGTCTAGCGTAGTGTAACACCGTGGAGGAAGGACGGTCTTTACCCATCGTGACACCGATCCACGGCCGCCGTCAGAGGTCGTTTAGTTTGTAACTATAAATACCCTTCCTCTAAGGGAAGGGTGGTGCTTTCTCATTAATCTAACCTTTCTATTTTTGTTTCTCTATCTAGAAAACACCCTCTCTACTCTCTTCATCTCTCTAACATGGCTATCTTGTTTAATCATCTACCTAGACCACCCAAATCATCTAAACAACATAAATATACGATCCTAGCAAGGATAATTCTTGGTGAGATGTCCTCCCCCACAACTTTAACAACCCACTTGGATAACATGAACGGTTTCTCTAACTTTTATCATATCTCGACTTAGATTTTCAATTTTGCTAGCGATGGCTGCAATTCCGTCAAAACTTCCGCCTTGGTTTCTTTTGTTTCCTCCATCGTGCCATTTTTGGGAGTGATCAACCATTTTTTGAATGGCTTCAATTGCTAAAGTAGGAGTTATGTTCGGGATTGGTCCTTGATAGTCCAGCATCTGTCTTGTAGTCACGTTGATTCCTTTATAGAAGATATTGACCTTTTGCTGGTTGTTCAGATCATGTGTAGGACATTTGTAAGGAGATCGTTGTATCCATCCCGTGCTTGATACAACGTTTCATCGTCTTCTTGCTTGAAATTATGGATCTCAAGAGTGGTTAGAAATCTTCGACGGAGGAAATACCTCGGATGAAGTGTTTCTTTAGTAGAACCCAAGTATTAATTACTCGCGGGCAATCTTTCGATCCATCTTCCGCATTGAAGAAGAGTCATGGGAACACCCTTAGCATAACAAATCATGAGACACACCTTAATGTTGAAAAGGATTGCGATGTATAAGACATTTTCAACGTGCTCAAACGCATCTTCGTCCCTGTTTCACGAAAAGGGTTAGCACGAAGCTCCCTCATAAATTGGTCTTTAATTTGAAATGGACCTCACTCCATTGCTTAGGACACGAGCCCCGACCCTTGTTCTCGCTTCTTGTCAACACCGGATATTTCTCAAGAGTGAGGTCATCAATGTTAACAACTTCCATGGTACCGAAAACTTGAAAAGAGATCGTGAGAATTTGAAAATTTTAAAATAAAACAAAATGAAAGACTTAATAGCAATCCTAATATAACTTCCGTGGGCCTAAAAACTTGATGCAGTGTTTTATCGATCGTTTTAATATTTATAATATCTCGTTATACCTATGGTTGTAGTGTAGTATTCGGTGAAACCGTGGTCGCCCCAAGAGCTATGTGTGTGGATTAATACTAAGTCTAGGTGTCACGATTTTAAGATGGTTTTGATATCGATTTAACTAATTAACTACTAAAGGAAAAGGATGTGTGATCTGTGCTGAACCGTCAAGCTTAATCACTCAAGCCGGCCACTTGTGAATGGCCGACCGTAAGAAGCTTAAAACTGCTCAGAAACCAAATGCAATGAAGTCCTGGAGAATATAATGAATTCCCGGGTCGTTAAGTCCCACGGAGACTCAATGGTGTGTAAACACTTGATCAGACGATAGAATGATCACTAAGGATAGTGATCAGAAAGGTTTGTGAATGATAAATACCTAAAGAAAAAGATTATAAAATAAAGCGACTTAAATGCAAATTAAGAAAATTAAAAAGATAAAAGATATTAAATAAACGCTATCACTATATTTAAAGTGATGAACGTTTAAAACCTAAAACGTACGTTTAAATTAAAAACTACGTAACCGTACAAATAAAAACGTGAAACTTATACAATATAAATCCTAAAAATATGAAAAATACATTTTTACAATCCTAATGATAAAAGAAAATTTTTAGAAAAGGAAAATTATTTTTACAACTATTTAATTAATTATTATTAATTAAAAACTATTTTAAACTATTTAATAATACTCTAAAATAAAAGAAAATATGAAATAAGACTAGAAAAATAAAATTAAGATTTAGAAAAATCTAAAATATGATAAAACTAATTTTAAAACTGAAAATATATTTTTTAGACTTTTTATATATTTATTGCTAATTAATTACTATTTAAACTAATTAAAATGCTAGAAAATACTTTTTAAACTAAGAAAATTATGGAAAAATATTTTTTTGCTTTTTTATATTTATCTTAAACTATTAAAATTGAAAAATTATTTTTTGGAACTTTTTCTTAATTAATTGCAATTAAAGCTAATTAAAAGTGATTAAAAACTATTTTAAATCTAGAAAAATAGCAAACAAAGAACCAAAATTAATGAAAAATTCAGGAAAATGCTAAAATGCTATTCTCGGTTCTATGAAAAATAAGAAATGTGGTGCTTATGTGGAAATATGAAGGTGAAGTGCAAACCGAAATGGAATAAGCACTTTAAAATAAGCTAATAAGCACTAGAGGAACCAACTGATTATATAAGCTAATGTATGCTAAAACCACTCTAAGGCAACTTATATCACCTACTCCTAACACCTAATAAGCATTCTACAACCGATTAAGCTAATCGACCCTATAAGCCAAATCGCCTAACTAACCCTAATCGTTCTAGCTTAAGCAACCGCTTATTCAATAAGCAACAGGAAAACTAAAATGTGGTCCTCTAGTCCACCGGCAAAGATCATTAGTACCAATTTTCAGCTAATATGAACTAGAATTGAAGACAATAGAGATCAAACAAAACAAGCTAAACGAATAAGTTGGTCGTAAAAGCAGAATAAATGAATGGGACCTATGTTTAAGCCATCAGAATCGCTAATTCAATAAGCTAATGCTAAAACTAAAAATGTGGACTTGAAGACCACCTAGTAGACTAAACCTAAACCAAAAATCAGACCCTAATCACTTGAAATGAACATTGTGCAGCATCTGCATTTTCTGCAAAAAACTGAATTTTGACATGTTTGACTTATGAAAACATATTTGATACTTTGACTTTGATGAGATTAGATATCAAATTTAGAACTGATGATGATATAAAATGATGAAATGGAAGCAATGCAAGCTAGATTATCCAATTCTACACCTATATGACAGATTTAAGCAACTGATTTTTCACAGATATGAGACAAGGACAGTAAAGATGAAATATTGACTTTTGATGCAATAGGCTGCAAAACAAAGATAGCTATGAACTAAATAAACCATATCAAGCCTAAAACCACTGATCTACTGCTACAATATAACCTCTAGCTCAGTTTAAACAAGCAATCCAAACACCCCTTTAAAACTGAAATGCAAATTATATGAAGCTAACTAATGAACAAGCATTCATCATTGATCAAACTGAGCTTATAAGATCTAAGTACAGCTAATGAAACAGGTTTTGACAATTGATGAATACAAAATACAAATACAACCACAGTATGCAAACTTGAGCAAAAATTGAAATAGAGAATGCTACTCACAAGTGTCCCAATTGTTTGCAGACCAAAACCAGAACCAAACCACTACCTAACCTAGTCTATTTTAACCCAAATCCACCTCTGCATCATCCTTTTCATCACCATTTCCATTTTTTTGCTAATTTTTGACTTTTGTTGACCAACATCCAAAATTACTTGGAATTGATTTTGAGCTTATAAAAGGTTCAATAGCTTAAATAAACTAGATTGAGTTTAAAATTAAGCTTCTAGGAGCTTATGAATGATAGTTAGAAAATGAGATTTTTAACAAGAATGGAAACTTGGAATTAATATCAAAAGTTTGATAGACAATCAAAAGCACATTACAAAAGTGATTTAACATAAATGTGATACTGTGGAACCGAAATTACAACATTATAACTAAAACTAAAACATTTAAGTAAAAACGACATTAAAGGAAAAAAACTAAAACTAGCTAACTCCTTTCCTCCTCTTCTTGCCTCTTTTATAGCTCTAGATGCCTTCTCTCACTTCCTTGACTGCTTCCCACCATTATTTAGGACCTTGGATCACTTGAAGTCATCATAGCCTTTGATTTCAATTTGGCGGGAAAATGGATATTTGGCGCTTTAGGTTGAGTGAGGGGTTAGGTTGCATTAAATGAAGTTTGGATGTTAGTTGGAGGTGGGGGACAGGAAGGTGATATGGAGAGGAGGGGGGATGGGATATGGTGAGTGATTTCAGGGCAGTGGTTGGGAGGAAGAAAGACTTGGCGCCATGGGGTGTCTGTTTGACTTGTTTGACTGACCAGATATTAATAATAAGGGGGTTACAAGGAATGGCAGTGGTCAAAGGTTTATGATAGGTCCAAGAGTTATTTTGACAAGGCTTGATTTGATAAGCATAGGGACCATTTTGTATTTCTCGAATTTTGAGGACCAAGGTCGCTAAATTGCAAAGTTGCTCTAAAGGACCAAAAGTGACAATCTCTTAAAGTATAAGGACCTAACTTGCCATTCTCCAATTTCAGGGCTATTTCGCCAAATTTCAAACTCAAGGACCACTTTTGCAATTTTCTCAAACTTTTACATTTTTCACCAAAGGACTAATTTTGACAAGTTATGATTTAAAAGGACCTTGGTGATTTTTCTTTGAAATTAGGACTGTGGACTATTTTTGACATCTTTTGAAACTTTGGGGACTAAACCGCCAATTTTGCAAATTTGATACATTTTTCATCCGATTTTGATATTTTTGCATTTAAAACACATAAAACAACGATTTGTGATATTTTTATTATTTTGATGCGTTTCGAGTGTTTTCGGATGATTTTGCGCTTTATATTGTACAAAATGATGAGTATTTAGACACTCATCAATCCCCACACTAAGATATTGCTAGTCCCTAGCAATGATTTGAAGCTTTAATGGATTTTAAAACTCTTTACCAAAAGCCATCACTCGGAGTAGCCAAATGTTTTAGTTCAAGTAAGAACCTTGGTACATCGATAACCAAATGATTTTGAGCAAATCATAAGTCAGAACGGATTTGATTAGTCTTTACCGAGCCGCACCCTTCTAGACTAGCCAACTCTTAGATAAAATATCGAATTATCTTTGGTGAGTGATTACCAATTATGGTTTTTCCATCGCCTTTACCACAAGCCATAATCTTGCGGGCTAGCCAACTCTTCACTTTTAGGATATGGTGAGTTGAGAACCATACAATTTTGGGCAAATTGCAAGCCATATAAACGGATTTGATATATCTTTACCAAGAGCCGCTTGCTCTCGGATTAGCCAATCCTTTTGTTTATTAGACAAGGCGGATCGATAACCAAATGAGTAAGTGTAGAACACTTACTCCAAAAAAATTTTGGCCAAAACGGGAATTGGTATAATTATATGATAAAATTCGTGAGAATCCCCACACTTAGAAATGAATATTGCCTCAATATTCAAAGTACCGCGCTATGCCGAAACAAAGAACGAAAAGGGAAATATTACGCCATTATTATGAATTTTTTTTTTTTTTTTTTTTTTTTTTTTTTTTTTTTTAAGAGTATATATATATATATATAACATGGGCATCACCCCACACTTAGGTGGTAGAAAGGGGTAAGAAGTCGAAATATGGGTGAAACCCATATGATGAGTGCTCTTGTTTTTGATTTTCGAGTCGCTAGCTTGACTCGACCCCGCATTAATTGGTTCATGGGAAGCAAAGTGGAAGAAACAATCTCCATCGGACTTTCATTCAAGATGTTTCGACAAACATTTGAAGCACGTGAAAGTTCCACACCGATGAGATATAGAGAGAACCGCTCAAAAATGATAATTGAAAATGTCGGGATCAAAATAGTGTCCTCATTCCGAAGGAGTGAAGAAGAGAGGAAGTCACCGAGTAGGTGAAGAAAAGAAAGAAAATCATGATAACAATCATGACTAGATCTTCTTCCTGGATTAAGTGCGCTTGCACTTATTTGGATTTTATTGGTTGAGCTCTTTGGGTTGGAAGGCATCTCGGTTGGGAGGTGGGAAGATTTGTCATAACTATGCAAATTGAGATTCTCTCCCGATCATAATTTTGCCATCCAAGCAATCATACTCAATGAGATATGATATGAGTGAGTTCACGGAGAACTCCTCATGAAGAGTATACGGAGGTGGGACATGTGCGGTGCCGTGGGCTATAAATATGCACCTCGTCCATTATAGTCTCCGTGTCGACTCATCACTATCAAAGATTGGATTAATCGAATTTAGAGTAAATTCGTAATCGAATTCGAATAAGGGATTAGTGATAGTCGTATTAATCGTTGTGGAAACAACATGGTCAACATCCTCTTCTAAGTTGACGATCTCGGAATGTGGAAGTGATGCATCAATAAATTCTATGTCTTTAGAATATAAAGAATCGGCATCACTATAATCACTGCCAAAATCGAGAAAGTCTCAACAAGATCATTTGAAAGAGGAGAAAACACATCACACTCATGGTCAAGAATTCCCTCGACTCACTTGGGATCGGGATAAAGTTCTCAACATTAGACGATTCCGCTTCCGAATAGTGCCGAGATGCTTATCCCCATGGTGAGAGAGTCTTTGGGATCAAAAATTTTCAAAGAAATAGGATCATCGACCTCTTCCAAAGGAATTCACTTCTCTCAACCGCGTGAGTGAAGGGAAGAGTCGGAAATGAAAGGCTCAAACGGAGTGGGATTGCCACTCGAGCATCGACTTTATCGAAACATATATAGCTCCTATGCTCTTCATATTCTCCTCGCCAACAATTCTCCCATACTCTTTCCTTCTTCAACGGGAGTGGGATTGCCACTCGAGTCGTAGATTCCTCATCAAAATCATCATCGCCGTCGTCATCATAATCGCATACGAGAGGTTTCCAATATTGGGAACTTACTCTAGTCTTGTTCTTCAAAGACATCGTTTTCGACGAGACTCTTCTTTAACCAATTCTTTCAAATCTTTGAGTATATCTAGACAATTTTCGAGAAGTTCTTGAGGAATTTGCAGAGGTTGTGTTTGAATCGTTTGGTACGTGGAGGTTGGTCATGATAAGAGTAGTCATAATTGTTACAAGGATTATGCTCATAGACAAGCGTGTTCCCTGCTTGACACTCAAAACTCGGGTGAGGACCTCCACAAGATTACAAGAATATGTCTCCATCTCATAGTGCGGGGGTTGGTTGAGGAAATTAGTTGTTTCATTGTAGGATTTTGGTCATAGACAAACCTGTTTCCGGATTCACAATGCCACAACCGGGCAATTTCCACCATTTTGAGGTCCCCACACCATTCACAACCAAATTGGTGAGGATGAGACATAGAAAGAATCAAATGGATAGAGGTAAAAGAAATGTAGAATCAAAAGATGAGAGGGTAAAGATGGATATTTTGGATTTTGAAAACATTACAAAAACTTTTACAAAAGATGGTATATGTGCAAGAATGGATCCGAAAAGGTTTAGAACACGCTAAAGCCTCCCCGCAATGCGCCAAAATTTTGATCCGTCTACGAACAAGTGCTTAATCACTCAAGCCGCCACTGTGAATGGTCGATCGTAGAAGCTTAAACCGCTCGTAAACCAAATGCAATGAAGTCCCGAGAATAGAATGAATTCCCGGTCGTTAAGTCCCACGGAGACTCAATGTGTGTAAACACTTGATCGACGATAGAATGATCACTAAGGATAAGTGATCGTAAAGGTTTGTGAATGATAATTACCTAAAGAAAAAGATTATAAAATAAAGCGACTTAAATGCAAATTAAGAAAATTAAAAAGATAAAAGATATTAAATAAACGCTATCACTATATTTAAAGTGATGAACGTTTAAAACCTAAAACGACGTTTAAATTAAAACTACGAACAAGACAAATAAAAACGTGAAACTTATACAATATAAATCCTAAAAATATGAAAAATACATTTTACAATCCTAATGATAAAAGAAAATTTTTAGAAAAGGAAAATTATTTTTACAACTATTTAATTAATTATTATTAATTAAAACTATTTTAAACTATTTAATAATACTCTAAAATAAAAGAAAATATGAAATAAGACTAGAAAAATAAAATTAAGATTTAGAAAAATCTAAAATATGATAAAACTAATTTTAAAACTGAAAATATATTTTTTAGACTTTTTATATATTTATTGCTAATTAATTACTATTTAAACTAATTAAAATGCTAGAAAATACTTTTTAAACTAAGAAAATTATGGAAAAATATTTTTTTGCTTTTTTATATTTATCTTAAACTATTAAAATTGAAAATTATTTTTGGAACTTTTTCTGAATTAATTGCAATTAAAGCTAATTAAAAGTGATTAAAAACTATTTTAAATCTAGAAAAATAGCAAACAGTAACCAAAATTAATGAAAAATTCAGGAAAATGCTAAAATGCTATTCTGGTTCTATGAAAAATAAGAAATGTGGTGCTTATGTGGGAAATATGAAGGCTGAAGTGCAAACTGAAATGGAATAAGCACTTTAAAATAAGCTAATAAGCACTAGAGGGAACCAACTGATTATATAAGCTAATGTATGCTAAAACCACTCTAAGGCAACTTATATCACCTACTCCTAACACCTAATAAGCATTCTACAACTGATTAAGCTAACTGACCCTATAAGCCAAATCAGCTAACTAACCCCACTGTTCTAGCTTAAGCAACTGCTTATTCAATAAGCAACAGGGAAAACTAAAAATGTGGTCCTCTAGTCCACCTGGCAAAGATCATTAGTACCAATTTTCAGCTAATATGAACTAGAATTGAAGACAATAGAGATCAAACAAAAACAAGCTAAACTAACAAGGGTCGCAAAAGCGAAGAATGATGAACCGGGACCTATGTTTAAGCCATCAGAATCGCTAATTCAATAAGCTAATGCTAAAACTAAAAATGTGGACTTGAAGACCACCTAGTAGACTAAACCTAAACCAAAATCGACCCTAATCACTTGAAATGAACATTGTGCAAAGATCTGCATTTCTCAAAAACCGAATTTTGACATGTTTCGACTTATGAAAACATATTTGATACTTTGACTTTGATGAGATTAGATATCAAATTTAGAACTGATGATGATATAAAATGATGAAATGGAAGCAATGCAAGCTAGATTATCCAATTCTACACCTATATGATGATTTAAGCAACCGATTTTTCATGATATGAGACAAGGACAAGAAAGATGAAATATTGACTTTTGATGCAATAGTGCGCAAAACAAAGATAGCTATGAACTAAATAAACCATATCAAGCCTAAAACCACCGATCTATCGCTACAATATAACCTCTAGCTCGGTTTAAACAAGCAATCCAAACACCCTTTAAACCGAAATGCAAATTATATGAAGCTAACTAATGAACAAGCATTCATCATTGATCAAACTGAGCTTATAAGATCTAAGTCTGACTAATGAAACAGTTTTGACAATTGATGAATACAAAATACAAATACAACCACAGTATGCAAACTTGAGCAAAAATTGAAATAGAGAATGCTACTCACAAGTGTCCCAATTGTTTGCAGACCAAAACCAGAACCAAACCACTACCTAACCTAGTCTATTTTAACCCAAATCCACCTCTGCATCATCCTTTTCATCACCATTTCCATTTTTTTGCTAATTTTTGACTTTTGTTGACCAACATCCAAAATTACTTGGAATTGATTTTTGAGCTTATAAAAAGGTTTGAATAGCTTAAATAAACTAGATTGAGTTTAAAATTAAGCTTCTAGGAGCTTATGAATGATAGTTAGAAAATGAGATTTTCAACAGTAGCTGGAAACTTGGAATTAATATCAAAAGTTTGATAGACAATCAAAAGCACATTACAAAAGTGATTTAACATAAATGTGATACCAGGGAACTGAAATTACAACATTATAACTAAAACTAAAACATTTAAGTAAAAAACGACATTAAAGGAAAAAAAACTAAAACTAGCTAACTCCTTTCCTCCTCTTCTCTTGCCTCTTTTATAGCTCTAGATGCCTTCTCTCACTTCCTTGACTGTTTCCCACCATTATTTAGGACCCTTGGATCACTTGAAGTCATCATAGCCTTTGATTTCAATTTGGCGGGAAAAATGGATATTTGGCAGTTTAGGTTGAGTGAGGGGGTTAGGGTTGCATTAAATGAAGTTTGGATGTTAGTTGGAGGTGGGGGGACAGGAAGGTGATATGGAGAGGAGGGGGGATGGGATATGGTGAGTGATTTCAGGGCAGTGGTTGGGAGGAAGAAAGACTTGGCGCCATGGGGTGTCTGTTTGACTTGTTTGACTGACCAGATATTAATAATAAGGGGGGGGGTCACAAGGAATGGCAGGGTCAAAGGTTTATGATAGGGTCCAAGAGTTATTTTGACAAGGCTTGATTTAATAAGCATAGGACCATTTTGTATTTTCTGAATTTTGAGGGACCAAGGCTGCCAAATTGCAAAGTTGCTCTAAAGGACCAAAAGTGACAATCTCTTAAAGTATAAGGACCTAACTTGCCATTCTCCAATTTCCAGGGGCCATTTCTGCCAAATTTCAAACTTGAAGGACCACTTTGCAATTTTCTCAAACTTTTACATTTTTCACCAAAGGACTAATTTTGACAAGTTATGATTTAAAAGGACCTTTGGTGATTTTTCTTTGAAATTAGGACTGTGGACTATTTTGACAACTTTTGAAACTTGGGGACTAAACCGCCAATTTTGCAAATTTGATACGTTTTCATCCGATTTTGATATTTTGCATTTAAAACACATAAAACACCGATTTGTGATATTTTTATTATTTTGATGCGTTCGAGTGTTTTCGGATGATTTTGCAGCTTTATATTGTACAAAAATGATGAGTATTTGACACTCATCAATCCCCCACACTAAGATATTGCTAGTCCCTAGCAATGATTTGAAGCTTTAATGGATTTTAAAACTCTTTACCAAAAGCCATCACTCGGAGTAGCCAAATGTTTTAGTTCAAGTAAGAACCTTGGTACATCGATAACCAAATGATTTTGAGCAAATCATAAGTCAGAAACGGATTTGATTAGTCTTTACCGTAAGCCGCACCTTCCGGACTAGCCAACTCTTAGATAAATTATCGAATTATCTTTGGTGAGTGATTACCAATTATGGTTTTTCCATCGCCTTTACCACAAGCCATAATCTTGCTTGGCTAGCCAACTCTTCACTTTTTAGGATATGGTGAGTTGAGAACCATACAATTTTGGGCAAATTGCAAGCCATATAAACGGATTTGATATATCTTTACCAAGAGCCGCTTGCTCGGATTAGCCAACTTTTGTTTATTAGACAAGGCGGATCGATAACCAAATGAGTAAGTGTAGAACACTTACTCCAAAAACATTTTGGCCAAAAACGGGAATTGGTATAATTATATGATAAAATTCGTGAGAATTCCCCACACTTAGAAATGAATATTGCCTCAATATTCAAAGTACCGGCGCTATGCCGAAACAAAGAACGAAAAGGAAATATTACGGCCATTATTATGAAAGTTTTTTTTTTTTTTTTTTTTTTTTTTTTTAAGAGTTATATATATATATATAACATGTGGGCATCACCCCACACTTAGGTGGTAGAAAAGGGGTAAGAAGTCGAAATATGGGTGAAAACCCATATGATGAGTGCTCTTGTTTTTGATTTTCGAGTCGCTAGCTTGACTCGACCCCGCATTAATTGGTTCATGGGAAGCAAAGTGGAAGAAACAATTCCATCGGACTTTCATTCAAGATGTTTGACAAACATTTGAAGCACGTGAAAGTTCCACACCGATGAGATATAGAGAGAACCGCTCAAAATGATAATTGAAAATGCCGGATCAAAATAGTGTCCTCATTCCGAAGGAGTGAAGAAGAGAGGAAGTCACCGAGTAGGTGAAGAAAAGAAAGAAAATCATGATAACAATCATGACTAGATCTTCTTCCTCGGGATTAAGTGCGCTTGCACTTATTTGGATTTTATTGGTTGAGCTCTTTGGGTTGGAAGGCATCTCGGTTGGGAGGGTGGGAAGATTTGTCATAACTATGCAAATTGAGATTCTCTCCCGATCATAATTTTTGCCATCCAGCAATCATACTCCAATGAGATATGATATGAGTGAGTTCACCGAGAACTCCTCATGAAGAGTATACGGAGGTGGGACATGTGCGGTACTTCGTGGGCTATAAATATGCACCTCGTCCATTATAGTCTCCGTGTCGACTCATCACTATCAAAGATTGGATTAATCGAATTTAGAGTAAATTCGTAATCGAATTCGAATAAGGGATTAGTGATAGTCGTATTAACTGTTGTGGAAACAACATGGTCAACATCCTCTTCTAAGTTGACGATCTCGGAATGTGGAAGTGATGCATCAATAAATTCTATGTCTTTAGAATATAAAGAATCGGCATCACTATAATCACTGTCAAAATCTGAGAAAGTCTCAACAAGATCATTTGAAAGAGGAGAAAACACATCACACTCAATTTGGCGGGAAAAATGGATATTTGGCAGTTTAGGTTGAGTGAGGGGGTTAGGGTTGCATTAAATGAAGTTTGGATGTTAGTTGGAGGCGGGGACAGAAGGTGATATGGAGAGGAGGGGATGGGATATGGTGAGTGATTTTGTAGGCGGTGGTTGGGAGGAAGAAAGACTTGCGCCATGGGGTGTCTGTTTGACTTGTTTGGTGACGGATATTAATAATAAGTGGGGGTCACAAGGAATGGCGGTCAAAGGTTTATGATAGGGTCCAAGAGTTATTTTGACAAGGCTTGATTTAATAAGCATAGGGACCATTTTGTATTTTCTCAATTTTGAGGGACCAAGGCTGCCAAATTGCAAAGTTGCTCTAAAGGACCAAAAGTGACAATCTCACAAAGTATAAGGACCTAACTTGCCATTCTCCAATTTCAGGGCTATTTCGCCAAATTTCAAACTCAAGGACCACTTTTGCAATTTTCTCAAACTTTTACATTTTTCACCAAAGGACTAATTTTGACAAGTTATGATTTAAAAGGACCTTGGTGATTTTTCTTTGAAATTAGGACTGTGGACTATTTTTGACAACTTTTGAAACTTGGGGACTAAAGCGCCAATTTTGCAAATTTGATACGCTTTTCATCCGATTTTGATATTTTGCATTTAAAACACATAAAACACCGATTTGTGATATTTTTATTATTTTGATGCGTTTCGAGTGTTTTCGATGATTTTGCGCTTATATTGTACAAAAATGATGAGTATTTAGACACTCATCAATGTGATCAATAGAGAGTGGTGCTAACCTAGTTATTCATCCTAGCCGGTAATGTTTACGTTTAATTACTTCCAATTACTTGGTGGGGTCAAAGTCGAGAGGACAACATTTGGTCGGTCCGCTTCTAACCTATCAAAGAAAGATGCCACCCTGGAAAAGTCATGTGTCCCTCATAAGTTCGGCTTGTTCTGGTCCCTAAGCCGAGTCATTAAGTTCGCTACATGCTAGACTTATAATAGTGAGTGCCCGGTGCTAGCATCTTAGACACTCACCCCTAATTCTTAAGTTCATCCAAATGGTAGGTGATCGGTTGGTCAAATCGCACAAGTAGAAAGTGGTCGTCGGTTGGTCATATCTTACCCTTCCTGCCTTAGTCTACTCACTTAGGGTCATTTGGTCATATCTCCTAAGCAACTAGCCTCTACCACCATTCAAAACTACCGAAACAAGGGTAGCTACCAATAAACTATGCATGCATACACTTAGAAATAATTATATGGAAGGTAATGTAAACGAAAACAAAACAATTAAGGAATCATAACTAGGCCAGCACCAAGAGGTGTTTAGCCGCTCATATTAACCATACAAATCAATTCAATGTTTAATGTTATGAAATACATGAATCAAAAGTAAATAAAAGATAAAAAGCTAATGCTTATCGTAGGGGAGTGATTTCTCCCTTGGAGATAGCTCCGTATGCTCCTCTTGATCTGCCTTTGGCTTCTTCCCACGTTCTCTGATTGTTGTGTGTGAAATGGGATGCTTTGAAATGTTGGAAATTGTGGAGTATTTATAGGCCAGATCTTGGTTACGTCGTAACTATAAATAGATTTACGCCGTAATCATCTAATTCTTCGTAAATTGCACTAGATCTGCTGGTTACGGCGTAACCTTAGAAGGGGTTACACCGTATTCTTCAATAAATCTTGGTTACGCCGTAGTTGATGAATGAGTTACGGCGTAATTATCAGCGGCGCGGAACCTCAGTTGACCTAATATGGTTACGTCGTAATCTTTGGGAGAGTTACGCCGTAATCTTCTGATAAGTTGGTTTTCTGAGTGACGCTTTAGTTACGGTGTAATGTGAGAGAAGAGTTACGCCGTAACTTCTTCAAAGTGAGCATACTATGATAAATCTTCAATAAACTCTCCAATTCCGCGTCTCTTTAGCTCCAATGCTCGTAATTTACCGGAAAGTAGAATATAATAGAAAACAAGCGTAAATCCATATAAATGATATAAATTACAAGCATTATTGAGGGAAATTGACACTAAATATTCAGGATAATTTGATGTTATCAACATCTCACAACATACATAATAGATCCTATAGCCGAAGGAACTCTTTGCATGCGCTCTTTCGCAGCCGGTGTCTCAGTACCTTGTGACTTACTTAACTTAGGCTCCCCTTGCATTGGGATAGCTCCACGTTTGGAATTCTCCATACAAAATCTCTTCAAGATTTTCTCAATGTAAGCACTTTGACATAAACCAATCAATCGTTTAGATCTGTCTCGATAGATCTTGATTCCAAGAGTATATGCAGCTTCTCCTAAATCGTTCATGGCAAAACATCTTCCATGATAGGATTTTACATATTGTAATATTGGAATGTTGTTTCCCATAAGCAATATGTCATCGACATATAGAATTAGGAAAGTGACAAAAGTCCCACTAGCTTTCTGATATACGCATAGCTCATCTTAATTTTGAGAAAATCCGAATTTCTTAATCTCATCATCAAAACATTTATTCCATTGCCTCGATGCTTGCTTAAGTCCATAAATGGAATGCTTGAGCTTACATACACGGTTAGGATATTTAGGATCAACAAAACCCTCAGGTTGCTCCATATAGAACTCTTCGTAAAGATGTCCATTAAGGAAGGCGGTTTTGACATCCATTTGCCATATCTAATAATCATAGAACAACGCTATGGCTATGAGAATCCTTATAGCTCTAATATCTGCTACAGGAGACAAGGTTTCTTCATAATCAATCCCATAGGTTTATAGCCAAAATAACTTTTATCATATGTTATTCCAAATTTATAAACCGTATTGAACCTTATAACGTATACGTAATATCCGATATCAATTATTAATCACGTAGTTAGTTCTTAATATTTATCACACCGTTTTATAAGTACATTTGTTGTTAACTCAAGTTCAATATCGTTTATCCCGATAGTTTTATTCTCGTGTCGTCGATAATTAATTCGTTACATCGTCAAGTCGTTATGTGTGTATATATATATATATATATATATATATATATATATATATATATATATGTAGTTAACTCATTACATATTTCCAATTAGCCCATTGTCTTATACCATTTGTCATTTTACTGCTTTGATATTCCATGTTACAACCATTTACGACTTATCATTCAATAACCGAGTCTTACTTGAATTGAACCCGTAACCAATTTAACTCATATCATATATCCAATTTACAAATTAAGACCAATCAACCCTAAAATGAACATCTGGGTCAAACCCAACCCATACGGTTTCTGACCCGACCCGACTCCACTGAGTCGACCCGACCCAACTGAGTCGACCCGACTCAGTTTCTGAGTTAACCTGTCGCCACAGCGAACATCAAGTTCCATACAAGCACATTTTATCACTAATCAACTAACAATATCTTAGAATCGGACATGCCAACAATTAAGCGAATTCGGACAAGTCACCAAACCAAAACCAGTCGACACAAAACTAAATCAAATAAACAAATTCAAAACCGTTTGTGACCTTTTCGAGTTACAACCGAATCCTAAACGGTTCTAAATTCCAGTCCGATACCAAACAAGATAACAACAACACTAAGAACATCAATTAATAGATTAAAACCATACTGACCCGAAGATGAAACGGGTTTGACTCGACCCAAAACCAAACTGAGGTCAACCAAACACAACTTTCATGAGTTTTACACCACACTAATTGTTAAATTTTTTTAAACCATCTTAACCACATATATTACTTAAAACAGATTTTTATCCATTTTGTTATCCACGAAAACCAACTAAAATGAATAATAACCAAAATATATAATCGGTTAAAATGGAAAATAAAATGATATAAAAAATGTTACGTTTTGTTGAAGTAAAACTTTGCGATTACTCTAACAAGCTAATCCTTCGGTAACTCCTTCGGTCAAGCCCTCCGGATTAGGTACCTTCGGATCTGTAAACACAAAGACAACACGCGTTAGCCTCGCCTAGGGTTTTATCCCTAGACCAAGCTCCGGCGTGAGAATGAGTATATATATATGTCAGAGTAAAATACTATGAAAATGGGTGAGAATGAATTAACCTCGAATGCTGTTGCTTGGTTCCTTTTATAGATGAGGAGCTTTTGTCCTCACCCGGAGGTCACGTGGGCGATAGTGACTCTTTTGGGCGGGAGTTGACTTTACTCTGTTTAGATTCCGCTCGAGAGGGTCGTGGTTCACCAAGATTCCTTTCCTTTATACATGATGATGTCGGTGTCCGTTATGCCGGGAGGTTATGTTTAACCCTGGTACATGATTGCATATATGCTTGGTCTAAATGGGCTAGTGTGCCTTATCCGGGAGATTTCATGCTGTGCCGAGCGGTTTTGGCTTATAGCCGGGGAGTTAGGTTCTTCGGCATTTTACTAAACTGTCGGGGAGTGACATACGCCAACATGTCCCCCCAGTATCATGTTAATGGATATGTTCATTATATGATATTGGAAGTCTGTAGCGTGCTTCGGCGAGTGTTTCGCCGGTCGCTCCTTCTTTCTTCTTAGTAACTCTTCCCCTTTTTTTTTTTTTTTTTTTTTTACCGTAGGTGTGACACGCCACCGACATGTGGCGGGGGACGAACGATGGTAAGGCACGTGGCACGTGGCGGTGCGTGTGGTGGTGTAGATGGTGCCACGTCATCGTCGACACGACGGACGCTCGCCTACTCTCTTATTCGCTTATAAATACGGTTGTTACTCTCGATTTTACCACGGTAAAATTTTTCCTTCACACACCGTCTCTGCGTTATTTGGTCGGACGAATTTATTTGCTCTCCGCCTTCTATTCAGGTACTCTTCTAGTTTTTTCCTCTTTAGATTTTTAGGTGTGACCATTCCCTTTCGGCTAACATGTCTGAACCGTCCGGCTGGTCGTCTGCTCGAGGATCTGGGCCGGTTTCCGAGGGTCCGTCCCCACCCAGACCCAAATTTGACTTGGATAAATACACTTCGGTTATGACCGATACGTCGTTGCAATGGGCCGTGAGGGAATTTGGGATACCTTCCGATCTTCATCCGAGGATTCCACCGGATGGTTTTACTATGGGGCAACTTGGAGATGATGCCATAGGATTATACTTAGAATATTTCATTAAAGGTGGGATTTCTGTCCCTTTTTCTAGCTTCCTCTTAGATGTCCTCCATTATTATAAGGTTCACATTTCCCAATTAGTGCCGATAGGTTTACACAGGGTTACACTTTTTGAGGTATATAGCCGTAGCCTTCATATTACTCACACAACTTCTTTATTCCGAGCCTTTTATAAATTACATAAACAAGGGCACTGGTTCACTTTTGCTAAGCGAGATGGTAAGCAGCGTAAAGTGTGTTTTCAAGAGATATTGTCTTCGTTAAAGGGTTGGAAAAGACAGTTCTTCTTGATTGACCGCCGTCAGCCTTCGCTATGCCATGGAGACATCCGGATTCAGATGTTTCGATCCATTTCCAACGGGAGTTTTCTATGCCTCATGCGGATTTATTGTCGCCTAATGTTATAGACTTGATTAAAATTCACCGGACTTTTGTATGTCGGGGTTGTCGGCCAAATGGAAGTATCCGGTTATCGGGCGACTACGAAGGATGCCTGGGGAATGGTACTTGGCTCGTATATTTCTCTCTTTGTTTAAGATTTTGTGTTTTCCGTGTCTAACACTTTTCATGTATTTTGCGCTTTGACCATGTCCGATTATCTTATCAAGCCGAGCTATCGCAGTGGGTCGCTATGACCCGAGGATAAGTACCAAGAGGGCAAGCCCATATAATGCATGTTACCCTACCGAGCCCCACTTCAAGACGGCGGTTCCACCAAGACCAACGCCATGAAGAGGGTCGAGGTGGCCGACCCCAAAGTTTTGGAGGCCAAGGAAAGAAGAAGAAGGTCATGGAGGCTAAAGCCTGTGGTTATAAGCCCCGTAAGCGCGAGTTGGGGAAGGTGGTTATGGTCAAGCGACGAAAGAAGAGTCCCACTCCGTGGTCAACTTGGATTCCAATACGAACCGACGCCGTACCGCCCGGGTTATAAGCCCTGTACTCTGTTTGGTCGGGACTTATCAAGACCAACCACGCCCGAGCCTTTTTGTTAGACGCTCCGTCCATAAACAAGGTCCATTCCTCCTCACATTGTAGAGACGTTGCATACTTCTTTGCTTTTCCTTCTCTCCCTATTTTGTTGACGGTATCTCGTTTATAAAACTGCCAGACCGGCCCTTGACGGCATTTCGGGATGTAAGTAATCTTGTATGCTCCCAATTCATCGATATTTCATCGCCTTCAAGATTCGGGCTTGCTTAACACGTCACGGATGGGTTGGTCGTGATCACCTTGATGTGATGTGCTTCAAAATGCTTCCCGAGTCTTCTAGAAGCGGTCAGAGTGCCAAAGCCAATTTCTCCAGGGGAGCATAGTTTCGTTCGGCATCGTGGAGTGTTCTGCTGACATAGTGCACCGGCATTTGCTTACCCTTTCTTTCTACCATTAGCACAGTGCTTATGGCTTCTTCGGCTGCCGCTAGATACACGAAAAGATCTTCTCCGCCATCGGGTCATTAGATTGGGTAGCTCTAAAATTACACTCTTCATCTTCTCGCCTCTTCGCCTCCTCGCCCACCGGTACTCCTTTTGGTTATCTTCGTGACATTTTTAAAGTGTTGAAGAAGGCAACGCTTTTCACCGATCGGGGACAGAATGCTCATAGTCGCGACCTTCACCGAGGCTCGTGATTTCCTTAAGTGTTCGGCGATTGCATGTCGGCTATCGCCTTTGTTTTCTTCGGGTTGGCTCTTATTCCTTCGGATGTTACTACATAACCGAGGAATTTTCCTTCTTCCACTCCAAAAGTGCACTTTTTAGGGTTGAGCTTCATGTTGATCCTTCGAAGGTTGTCGAACGTTTCTGCCATGTCTGCCAACAACTCTACTTCACTTCTGCTTTTGATCACCATATCGTGGACGTACACTTCCAAATTCCTACCAATTTGCTCCTTAAAACTCGAGTCCACCAGTCTTTGGTATGTCGCCCCGGCATTTATTAGACCGAAAGGCATTTTGGTGTAGCAAAAGGTCCCATGTTCTATGTAGAAAGCTGTTTTCTCTTCGTCCTCTTTGGCCATCTGGACTTGGTGGTACCCCTTGTATGCATCGAGAAAACACTTGTACTTGTAACCCATTACAGATTCTATTTTCCAGTCGATTTCTGGGAATGGGTAGTAATCCTTTAGGCACGAAGCATTGATGCTTTTGAAATCCATGCACATTCTCCATGATCCATCCGGTTTTTTACCAAAACGGATTGGAAATCCATGTAGGATATTTCAACGCCGGACTATTCACCTTTCACCATTCCTCTACTTGTGTTGATTGCCCGGTTCTTTTCGGTAGAAGGTTCTCTTTTTCTATGCTATTGGTCTATCATTCACATTGACATTTAGTTTGTGCTCTATGACTCGACGGGGGAACCCTGTCATGTCCGCCGGTTGCCACGCGAATATATCCTTGTTGTTTTTCAGCAATTCTACCAATTGCCTCTTGCATTCTTTGGAAAAATTGCTCCGATGGTAATCATTTGCTCTGGGAATTGGGGGTTTATCATTACTTCTTCTGTTTTGTCACTGACCTTCTTCTTCCGGAGGGCCTTCTCTACCCTTGCTTTCCGACCCCTTTGCCATGAAGTGTTTTTCTAACCTCCTACATTCAGAGATGATTATTGATCTGGTAACTAAGGTCGCCACCCCCCTTGGCGTTGGGAATTTTATCATGGAGTAGATAGTTGAGGGGATCGCCCTTAATTCCCTAATACCTGATCGTCCGTGATAATGTTATACGGAGGGGATCTTATCATCGCAAACGTCATTACGGCTCGCGATATAGGCCATCGTTTCGAAGCAAACGTTAGGTCTATTTTCCCAGGGGCTTTATTGCCTCGCCGAGAATCCTACTAGAGGTGTGTTCGTTTCTCTTAGCTTTCCTTTGATTTACGGGCATAGGTTTTGAAAGCGTTGTTCAGACATTACTTCTACGGTTGCCCTCAGGTCAACATAAACTCTCCTTACAGTGTATCCTTCAACATCTCGCTTCGATTATCGGTGGCTCTTGAAACGTCCCCGGTAGAATGGGAGGAAAGCTATAGGAACGCTCATCCGCCTTCTTCGCCAGATTGGTCTTTCGTTTTCTGCCTAATCCTCCTCCAGATACCATATTTATCACCCTTCCTCTGCCCGTGATTTTCTCTGGGTGGGTTTCTTCCCCTTGCCTTACTTCTTTAACAAATGATCCAATTTGCCTGTTTCAAAGCTTTTCTAAGGTGTTCCTTGAGTTGGTAGCGATCATTGGTGAGATGGCCCTTCTACCGTGATAGTCACATAACTTGTCTAAATTTTCTCCTTGGTGCTCCTCTCGGAGGAGGGGGTGGTGGCAGTTTAGTTGAAGCTCCCGCCGTAATTTCTTTAGGGGCTTTTGAGAGAAGGTTCAAATCTATGGGTCGGGTATCGTTCTGTAATGGTTCCTCGGTAATCACCTCTGTGGTCGCTTCTGTAGTTATCGGTCCTTGTCGGGTAGTAGGGATTGTACTGGCCTCGGTATTTTTGCTTCGTTCTTGTCTCCTCTTCGCTTGTCGGGAGGTTTGCCATTCGGGGTTCGATCCGGTGACTTCACATACATAACTTGCGGTTCCATTCCCTTTAGGGAGTTTCGTGGTGTTGTAGGCTTCTTCCGAACGCATAAAATCTTCTACCCTCTTCATCATTTTCGGATTGTTTTGGGAATTCGCCTGAGAATCGTTTTACCAATTCAGGGCATTTGCTTGGTTGGTGAATGAGGATATTTGCATTATTTCGGCACCCCGGGATGTAGCTAGCTTCGTCGGTCCATCTTTCCTTGAACTCTAGCAGGTTTCATGAGCCTTCCGCACGATCTTTGTGAGTTCCATCGGGTCTTTTAGACACTTCCTCCCGACCGCGAACCTCTCTAGGAAGTTCTCTCGAGCTCCTCCACCGTATCAATCTTTGGTTGGGTAATCGCCGAACCACCCGCTTTGGACCGTCCAAAGTTTGTTGGAACATCCAAGCACCATACCGCATTGGCCAGCCGTGATTTCTTTGCCGGGAGAAGCGAGTAACGTGGTCATCCGGTCTCAAGATCCGTTGTAGAGTTTTATGTTCTTAGGCGCTCATGTCTTGGTCCGTGAATTCTACTATCCGTCGGCGTGAATGGGGATCCGGGGCATCTTTGTATGGTTTGTGCGGATCTTCCACTACCGCTTCCTTTCGGATCTTTTCCTCTTCTACTCGGGTGGGTCCTTGACTTCATCTCCAAAGTCTATCCGTATGGGTTGTAGTGGGCTTTTTCCTTGGTCGTTATGTTCTTCAGATTAAGGCTTTTAGTGATAATATGTGATTAAGTATTTGTTCTTCCAAGTTGGGTGGGTTGCCTCCGGACGGTGTTTCCGTGGAGGTACCTGGGGGTGTTTCGATGGTAGGACCTGCCATTTTCTAGTGTTGGTAGTTAGAATAGCGGTCCCACGGATGGCGCCAATTTGTTGAAGTAAAACTTTGCGATTACTCTAACAAGCTAATCCTTCGGTAACTCCTTCGGTCAAGCCCTCCGGATTAGGTACCTTCGGATCTGTAAACACAAAGACAACACGCGTTAGCCTCGCCTAGGGTTTTATCCCTAGACCAAGCTCCGGCGTGAGAATGAGTATATATATATGTCAGAGTAAAATACTATGAAAATGGGTGAGAATGAATTAACCTCGAATGCTGTTGCTTGGTTCCTTTTATAGATGAGGAGCTTTTGTCCTCACCCGGAGGTCACGTGGGCGATAGTGACTCTTTTGGGCGGGAGTTGAGAGGAAGACGAGGGTCGTGTGTTACTAACACACGTTCTCCCATGTTGGTGTTGTCTTGTACGAGTAGACTCGTACCACAATCCAATCTAGAGACCCTTTTAAAACGTTTAACCATGAAACCCTAAAAATTCGAATCTAAGATTTTAGATCTAGGAAGCTTTGTTGGGATTCATGGCATGTGTGGTACAAAAATGAAACCACAAGAGCCCGATCTATAAGATGGGATAGGCGGTGTGTGTATTGGAGGTGGCCGGAAGTTGGCCGGAACCCTAATGGGTGGTGGCCGGATTTTTAGAGAGAGGTAGGAGAAGTGTATGTTTTATAGAAAGAGAAAGAATTGGTGAAAATAAGAGAGTGTGGGTGGATAGGGGTATATATAGTTCCAGGAGGGACCTATTGTGTACAAGTGAAACTACAAAGGGCGGCGGGGTAACTATCCAAAGGGACTAAACTTGTAATTTCTGTTATCTTTTGAAATATTATGTTAGAGACTCATTTAGACTAGTAAACGAAGGATTTGTGACTCGGGAATTACGCCAACGTTCTCAGAATAATATTTCCAATAAATATTATATATAATACGTCTCGTATCTCAAATTAGAGGGAACGATTACTCTAATTGTCGTTTCTCCATTTACGGTGCATCGGGAGAATTACGGGTTGTCACACAAGTCGACCCATATGATATCTTATTTTTTCTTAGATTGGTTCATTTATCCTAGTGTACCGAATCAAGTTGAGTTTTCCTATTTAACTGGATTAAAAGTTTGCTTAAATTTTTATAACAAAGTGACATCAACTTCCATGAAGCGGTCCACCATTACCACACCACCTCCTCTTTTTTTCAACAGAAAGTTACCCCCTATTATACCTTTTCCATTATCCCAGCCTATTCCTTACTCCGAAACATGCCATCCAATTTACTACTGCTTATATATAAATACCCTCAAAATATCCTCTGTACTAATCTAGGCCTGCAGCTACATAGAAGATGAGAAGTATGTATGATTTATGCATATTGACAAGGAAGCATGGGAAGATGATACAAGTTGAAAGGCAAGACACAAAGACACTGAGTTCAAAGATCCAATCCTAGTGGAGGAGCTCCTTCTACGGTTTCCAGGAGCTGCAACAGTTGTTGCTCTGTCAAATGATCATTTTCATCTCCTTCTTAACTATAAACTCAAGTCGGGAAACATGTACTATCTTGTACCAAAATCTACTCAAGAGAGTGAGCCCCGAGTGGTGAATAAGGATGAAGATTGGGGTGGATGTGTAAGAAAGAAGTTAAAAGTGGTGATCACAAAGCAACAACTTGAGCAACTAATATCGAACCAGATATCGATACAATACGTTATGATGGCAAGAAGGAAACACAATTAGCCAAGTTGGAGTCAAGAGCTAGAGTTCATTCCCGAAGGGGATGATGAATATTGTCCTTGCTAGTCATCAAGTCTTAAACAGTTGTTTGTGATTTTGGCATAGCCATTGTAGATTTAGCAAAAGAAGTCCCCTAATGTAACAAAGTTAAGTATAAATACATTTGACTCGCTAGCCTAGTTGTTGTTGTATTAGATTTTAAAAAGCATTTTCGACCTATGGCGCGAGCGAACCATATAGGTCCTCGCATTATAGGGTCTCGCGCCATCGTGGCCAGTTGTGTTATGCGTAATTTCCCTTTTTTTATTCATTTTCACTAGATAGTTTTGTGTCTAATAAGAAAGTAGTCGTTGCATTTAAAAGCATGCTCTCTTTTTCTGAAACAAACACACCTTTTACCCACTTTTTAACCCTTTAAAAATCATATAAATACCATTTAAATCACTAATTTTTAACACACATTTCCACCTATAAATCTCAACAATACTTCTATATATTAATTTAAATTTTTTTATGGATCCTAGCTATGATCATTACGATGTTTACTTTCAAGACGATCTGAGTAAATGGAAAAACATACTTTGGTGTTGCATCATATGATTTGTGGATGACATGCGTATTTTGGTGTTGTGGGGTCAAATAACAACCTCAACGTTCTATATACTTCAAACTTATTTGATGACCTTATTGATGATATTGCAGCTGAAGCTCAATTTATATATGTAGTAAACGAATGGGCGCACCATGCGTTCTTGGCAGGACTTTTGGGGTTTTTTTTTTTTTTTTTTTTTTTTTTTTTTTTGTCTATAGTACTAATAAATTTTATAATATTTTGTTTCAAAGCAAGAAAATTTATAGCTTAAAGGGTTTTATGTAAATGTTTTATAGCGTAAGGATTTTTTTTATTTTTTAAATATTTTATAGCATAAGGGTTTTTTTTTAAATGTTTTATAGTATAAGGGGGTATCTTATAAATGTTTTTCAGCTACAGGGTTTTTAAAAAAAAATTGTTTGTTACTATTCACAGTGTCACATCAAAACTATGATAATGTATATATAGTTAATAGAAAAATATACGAAGAAGGTTACTATTTAGAGGATGTAATTTATCTTCAATGGGTTATGCTTGTCAAAACATTTTCTATTGCAAGCGATGAAAAAACAATGAAGTTTAAAAGAGTTCAACAAAGTGCAAGAAAGATATTGAATGAGCTTTTAAAGTCCTACAAGGTCGTTGATGAATTTTACAACCCGCACGTGCTTACCAAATCAACACGCTGCGAAGAATCATGTATTGGTGCATCATATTACATAACATGATATTGAAAGATCAAGAATTCGCGATTAGTGAGTTTAACGAATTGTATGTTTCTCTACAACCGAATTTGCAACGTACTTTGGACGAAAGATGCGACAAACATCGAAGGAAAAAACAAAGAACTTCGGGATAGGAAAGTAAAACACGACCTACGAATAGATTGTTGAGCATCTATTAAATTTATACAAAGTAGTGATCAACTAACCAAGAATCAATTACCCAGATTCAAACAAGCTAATTTTATTATGTATCAAACCCACCAACCACCCCTTATGGTTGATACATTTATAAGTTTTACAAAGAATGAAAGAGTTTGATTACAAGAGAAACTAACAACAATTGTGTGAAATTTACACACAGTGAAAACCTAACCAACAAATCACAAAAGAGAGATAAATAAGCTTATATAGCCTAGCTTGAACAAGTATCTTCAAAACTTCACTTTTGCACCTTCAAATTTAGCTCAGCTACACTTCAATCCTTGTACTTTATAACTTCATCAAAATAAGACATGCACACAAACACAAGACAAACACAACTTCCAAATATGACATAATAAGCCTTCAGCTTATATTTTCAACAATATCTATGGAACCTTAATCAGTAAATTGCATTTTTTTTCAATTCTGTATTTTTAATGTATCTTTATTTTTAATTTAATAAAATGTGATGTTTTATTTAAAATGAAAAAAAAAAAATAATAAATAAATAAATGTGAGGCATGAAGATGTTTTATAACTTGAATGATGAGAGACTTTTTTTAGTTTTAATCTTTCTTTATTTTTTCTTATCCCCTCCATAATCCATATTTAATTCACAAGTTATTGTGTCATATGTTGTAAAAATGTTGTGGATAAATAACACAAGATTTCCGTTCAAAAAAAAATAACACAAGATTGTACTTGTGCCCTTAAAGGTGACATGAGAGCCAAGGAAAATGATTGGCAAGCCTAAATGGCATGACTAATTTTATGCTTAATCCACTCAATATATGACAAGTGTAGTATGGTGTTTCTCTCTCTTCATGATAGCCTTTGATCACTCCAAGTATTGTAATTTAATAGTTAGGCATGAAATTAGCCATGCCAATCACTACTCGAGAGCCAACTCAGCCCAACTTGGACTGCACCTCCTCATGGCAACACTGACAAAATCAAATTTTGATCCAATTTTATTTTCTCGGCCAACGTCATGAAATGCAATTCTCCAAATCCTCGTTCTACTTAAACATTTACATAACAGCCCACTTTGCAACACCATAAGCACACATGTTCTTTTGCTGACCCTCACCGCTTATTGTCCGTACCACTCTTCTCCTGGTAGCTTTTTATAAACCCTTTTCATTATTGGTGTCAAATTGCATATTATCGTTGTTAGATTATATAATATTACTGTTTTTATGCTTCTCGTTTTCAATTTTAAGTTTGAGTGTGTTTATTGTTGTAATTTTAGTGTGGTTAAATTTTGCTTGACTATTTGTGGATGCAATGTTTTATGGTACTGAAATGAAATATGCATATTGTACTTTTGGTAATGCTTTAAATAAGTCACTCTACTTCTCGAATCTGTAAGGCTAGTGGTCAATGAGCCGAGCAAAACACAATGCAACTTAAATTTTGTTTGTTTGTTTTTTATTGAAAATGTGGTTAATGTTGGGTAGCGACTATTGTCGGGTAAAAGTGGTGTGAAGGTATGGTGATGTGGCGTTGAGGTGGCAGACTAGCGGAGCCGAGACTCGTTGTTAGGGGGTTCTTGTTCTATTATAAATTAAGAAAATAAATTTTTGTTCGATTAATATAAAAGAAATTTTGGCTGGTTGGGGGTGCTTGGCACCCACTAGTCACCCTACTAGCTCCACCCCTAGTGGTTGTTGTAACCAATGTGGATGGTCTAAACTCTAAAGGTCATTGGCAACCCTTTTACTTACATTAGTTGGCCACAACATGAGTTAAGGGAGGAAACATACTTATATTAGATATTTTCCAATTCTTAAAACATTATCTGGTCAGATCCGACACCTCCCCCGTTTCGTCAGACAACACCATTTACACTGTGTTTTATTCTTGCAGTCTTCTTGTTTGGTGTTTATGTCTTTCGCTTTTTTGTTTAAATGTAGGATGGTTTCAGTAAAACATCATTGCAATTAAAGGTTACTAAATACCGGAAACATGAAATAAGAGTATAAAATAAATACCGGAAACATAAGAAATGCTACTGTGAGAGCAACTTTTTTTAATACAAAGTTAGTAAAAAATTGTAAATCAGAGAACTTAGTTTCGTTTTATTATTCATTGCTACTTGTCGGCTACCAAATGGCTGGAAAGAAGTGAAATTTGTTTAACAAAATCAAAACAGGTGACAAATGAAGATTATTAAGTAGTAAGTATAATAACTTTTTTTAGGTAACCATGGTTTCCGACCTTTTGGCCGACTAATCACCGAGTTTCGTCCCACCGGAAAATTGGCTCAAACCGGGTAAAGCCCTCTCCTTTTTGGGAAGGTTTGCGTGACCACTTCAGAGTTGTGAGTTGTTTGCACTTGGCAGGAATTGAACTTGAGACCTCTCAAAGTTGTCTGCATTTTGATAAGATTAAAGGGAGTCATTGAGAAGATAGATCGATTAGCCAAACCGAAACAACTGTGTATGCGTGTGACGTATTTGAGTTATGTTCCTTCTAAAAACATTATGTTAACCAAATGCCCCGGCACACCCAAAATACTGCTAACCAGTAACCATATTGGCATGTCCGCCGTGTTTATGTTTATCCCCTATAAGCAAATTTCTTTTTGTAATAACACAAACGTCTTTATACATTTAGATTACGAAGTTAGTACTGCATTATTTTAGTAGCTAGTTGCCTGGATGCAGATTTAATGCTACCGTCCTTTTAGATGATTGTTATTGCATAGCAGGGAATTTTAGATGATTTTTATTTTTAAAAAGGAATTGTTTAGCTATAGAATGCGACTGTTATTTTGTGAGAATCTGACTTTTTTGTACTAATCTTCTATGGAATATGGTTATACTTATATTTTCGTATTCTTCTTCTTTTACTTAACATTCTTTAAAACAAAATGCATCCAAGGATTGCACAAAATGATTTAATACTCATGTTTAGATTTTGAAAACCAATTTCTTGGTGTGACAGCAAGAACTGTATAGTAGAAATCGTAAATGACTGTATTATAGTGGACCGATAGAGAAAACTAACAAGTGCTTTGATTATTGTATGCTTTAAATAGTAAATTTAGATATTAAAGTCCTAATATGGACACACTTGAATGTCCACAAGTTTTACAAGGCCACACTGTCTTGGTGTTGTAAAATACATCCACTACACTTATATATTTATAGATGCATAGTTACATATACATTTAAATTAATGTCCGTTATTTAAGAACTTGGTTTTTTTGGAGCTCTGTTCTTCTCTTATAGACTACCACTCTGCATGCCTGACAAATGGTGGTGCATCCGTTTTTTTGGATATTGGCAGTTGACAGAGGTGACAGCGGAAATGAAGTATAAAGATGAGAATGTTCCAGGAAAGATTCCTGAGTGTGGAGCAATATTTATGTCAAATACTGGAACAAAAAATGAGTGCTTTGATAGGAAGTTGTTTGGGCTACCATATAATATGTCTGATTTTGTGTTAAGTGTTAAAAAAGGTATGACACTATTTCTTTTCGAATTTGAGAAGAGACAATTATATGGTGTATTCCGTGCAATATCCGATGGTGAAATTAACATCCAGCCCGGAGCATATAGAACATTTGGAAAGAAATTCCCTGCTCAGGTATGGGTTTCTAATAGGCCAAGAGGCCGAGTATGTTTTTCTCTATATTTTACCATTTTGACAAACTGGATTTTTTTTTATTTTTTTATTTTTTTTTATTTTTTTATAAATAAACAAAGCTACCCGAGTTTGATCAAATAATTGATATGTCTTGTGGCATGTAAGGTCTGACGGTCACTTTTTAATTAGGAGCCAGTTACCCTTTGGTTATGCAGCACTTAAAGCATTGCTAAGCCTTAACATCATAATACTTCATTTTTTTTAGGCTTTATTTTTATACGGTTTTATCTGTCATATAGGTTCGTTTTACCATTGTCTGGAATTGTGCACCACTTGCTGAACATGAATTCCAGGAGGCTATTAAGGATAATTACTACTCAGGGAAGACGTTCAATTTCGGCTTGAACCAGGTTCAGGTATGTTCATGCTTGTGTCATTACGTTGTTCTGTTATGCTTTCATTCTAGAAATGTTATATTTGTATTTTATTTTTCTTATTTTCAAAATTTCAGGTAGATAAGCTTATGGAGTTATTTCGTTTTAAGGAAGTATCTAAAAATCCAGAGAGAAATGTCTTGAGACATGGTGATAAGCCAGTAGAGGGACATGCTAGATTTGATGATCTTAGGAACACTATTAAAGACAGGTTAAGAGTCGTGAGCAAAGAGGATGATCACATAACCTCAAATGAAAAGATTGTAGAGGTTGATAAACTCAGTTGTGGTAGAAAGAGGGACAGGTTAAAGAAAAGACACGCGAGAGAGAACGATGATTTTGGTGATTGTGGTGCTTGGAAAAAATTACTAGGAAACCACCTTCCTCTTTCTTTGGTGGGGTTCAATAGGAAGGCTGCTGTAGGTTCACATTATATGGTTGATGTAAACAATGGGCATGAAATGAACAATAACCTTAGGGAAATTAGAGGATCGACTAACCAGGATAACTTTTCTATGATGGAAAAAGCAGAAACCGAAAATGATGTTGACGATGTTTACATACCACTTTTACTGAACCCTTGAAGAGCAGTATGATGAAATTGGTGTTGTGCGATGATGCAATGTTTCTGACAGATTGGGAAACCATTTTGACTAATGATGTTTCTCCTTCTCACTTGAATCAAAATACTTGTTTGACAACATGTGACCCCACTATCCCGTGTATTCCACTTCATCCTTCATACTATGCTTCTGACCCAAGTTTCATTCCTTAGATACTCGTCCAATCTACCCGCACTCTCATGAAATTGCTCCTTCATCTGATTCGCTGTGAAGGTTCAATTCAGCATTTTGAAGGAAACAGGGTATCAAAAACTTTTTCTCGAGAAGGTTCACTGAATCCGATATTTCCGAAGCTTATACAGATGAGGTCTACACAAGTTGGAAATGATGAGAATTTCACCAAAGGTCATGAATCACATGCTTTCAATTCTAGTATTATTCCATATTCTGCATGTAAGGATAGTTATCGTGAAGAACCTATAAGCAAATTTATGAAAAAAGTTATTGAACCATCGCATGCTTTACAAAGGCTCTCATGTGATTCTGATCTATGTGTGCACGAAGATGATTCATATAGTGATGATAGAAGGTTATATCAAACACGTGAAGACAAAAGAGTTAGTGTTTTTGCTCGGTTAACTTCGAATCTCAGGCATGAACCAGAACCTGAAACTGACGAGAAACATGAACTCAATGAATCAGTTGACAAAGTGATGAAAATGTTGGAAAAGGTTGTGAGCAGCCAGATTAACAAGACTGTAAATATCAGATCAGTCATAAAGCATGATGATGATGATATACATTTGAAAGGTTTTGATAAAACTGAATGTTTGGGTGGTGCCACATCAGATTCGTCTTGCAAATTAGTTGGGCCTGCTTATATTGAAAAAGAGTCAACAGGTGATGGTGTTAGTGCTACCAAATTTACAGATATGCTGTGTGAAATTACACCTTCAAAAGATGAAAGCTGCTCAACGGAAGTAGTAGTTGAAAGCAAAGAGCTAGTTGATGAATCCATCAAATCTGCGGTTTATATGCCAACTTCTTATGAAAACATTGTGCTGCCCAATTTCTATGAAAATTCACTTTTTAAAGATTATAGCATTTCAACAGAATGTCCAAAAAATGTTGATAAAGGAAAAGAATGTTCAAACGTCGAAGGAGATGAAGATGTAGAAAATATTTCTTGTAGTGATGACAACAGTTCAATAAATAGGTCCGAGAAGGTTGACGGGTCCATCAAACTGGTACAGATGCTTGACAAATGCCAGAAAAGTGTTGGTGAAGGAAAGGAACGTTGATGGAAATGCAGAAGTTCGACTATTGTAGGATGGTTTTGTGGAAGTAACTCGGTTTAATCATCAGAAAATGACTACAAGATGCGTGGTTGGATCAAGTGCTGATCTTCGAGTAAAAATGAGGTAACATATTTTGGAAACTCTTTAACATGTTTAACCATGGGAAGAAAACAAGTAACCATCTTGCATTTATTTTGTTAGTTATTAAGAAATATGAGAAAAATATTATATTCTAGTGACAAGTACAGATTTTGTCGTGAGCATAGTTATGTATATTAAGCCGAGTCTTTTTGTCTCAAAGCTCAGGCCTCAGGCTCATTAAAACTGGTATCTTGTGATTCCCCGAGATTGGAATATAAAATTTTATTTTGAAATTGTCACTTGTTCTCTTTATCTGTCTCTGATTTTTTTTTACTCGCTTTGTATCTACATGTTTAGCGCATTTGCCCTCATGATATCAGTATCCAGATCTTGTGAAGTTTAGTAGTACAAAGGGCTTGTTCGGTATGCATCTTTGCGCCACTAAAGGGATTCATATTCGTGTTATCTTGTCCAAAGACATGTCAACAAAATGGCAAGTCCGAGAGCGTATCATACGCACCATTAATAATTGTTAACTTTAGAAGTAATTGTTAACTTTAGAGCATATACAACGGTCAACGCCCGCCCAGCGTTATTGGCCGTTATCCGGCGTTATTGTTGTCTTCCGGCGTTATTGTCGCGTTAGAGGTCCGGCGTTGGAGCAAAACAGGCGTTAACTTGCATTAAAAAAGTTTACAAACACCCCTCAAACGGTTAGTGACCGCTTAAGTTTAAAAAATTACATTTTAGCCCTAACGGCTAGTTTTATTATAAAAAAAATTCAAAACATTTTTTACCACTATAAATACCCAACTAAAACACCATTTTTTTTCACACTTCCATAATTCAAATTCACAATTTATATACTTCTCTCACACTTTCATAATTCAAATTCAAACTTGGTGCACAATGGATCCGAATAATTTTGATGAATTTCTCAACATTGGTCGACGTTGATGACGAATCGACTTCCAATTTATGGCGTCCGCGTTTAAAGTATCACCAACAGTTGGAACAAGAAGAAGCATCTCAACCTCCTACCGTGCTCGCACTCCATATATATCATGAACGTGAGATTGCGTAAGAACGCCTGCAGAACGACTATTTCGTTGAAGGTTGTAAGTATTCAAACCGAATTTCGTAGAAGATTTCAGATGAGCCGAAACTATTCCCGCAAATAGTCGAAGGTATTGAATCTTATACTTTCGATAATATTCCGATCATTTTAATTACTTTAGGCAAACACCGATTGGATGGTCGAATGAGTTTAAGTGCTCTAATGAAGTGTACGTCTGCCATACGCCAATTGGCGTACGACACCTCACCCGATGCATTTGATGAATACTTGCAAATGGGTGCGAGTACTTCAAAATTATGTCTTGATAATTTTAACAAATGCATTATTGATTTGTTTATGCCGGAGTATTTAAGAAAACCAACATGGGCCGACATTCAAAAACTTTATCAACAACATGAAGAAAAACATGGTTTTCCGGGAATGCTTGGTAGCATTGACTGTATGCATTGGGAATGGAAAAATTGCCCGTTGGCTTGGCAAGGGCAATTTAGTAGGGGTGATAAAAATACCCAACAATTATGCTTGTCGCTGTTTCTCAAGATTTATGGATTTGGCATGCATTTTTGGGATGGCGGGGCGAAGAACGATATTAATGTTTTAGACCGGTCCGTTATTCGACGACATTCTTTCCGACAATGCCCTAAGAGCACCTTATATGGTCAATGGAACTAGGTATGAACAGGTATTACTTGGTCGACGGAATTTATCCACAGTGGGCAACTTCGTCAAATCCTTCTCAAGCAACAACCGATTTAAAAACATACGACTTTAAAAGGAAACAAGAAAGTGCCCGAAAGGATATTGAACGTGCTTTTGGTGTGCTTCAAGGCCGTTGGGGTATACTACAACAACCGACACGTCAATGGAAAATTGTCACGATACGTAGAATCATGTATTCTTGCATTATTTTGCGTAACATGATTATAAAAGATCAAAAATTTGCATTACGTGACTATAACGAAGTGTGGGTGGATCCGTCAGCACGTTTGAGGCAACGAAAATGGGTCGAAAGATGTGATACTCACAGTTGTAAGGCAAAAGAAATACACGACCGACAAACGCATACCTAACTCCAACAGGACCTTATGGAGCATGTTTGGCAGAAGAATCTTGAATGACATCAACAACAACAAGAGAGCGACGATGATGAATAAGTATTTGCTATGTTTTGTTATTTTTTTTCGTTGTAATTTTCTTTAGTTATTTTATATTTGGTATTGTAATATGTTTAAGTTAAGGTTATGTTTTTTAATAAATGAAGTGTTTGTTTTAGTTTAGGGGTTGAAATTGAAAATATGAAATGTTAAAGTTTAACTTGGGATGTTATTGTTGTGGGTGTTTTTTGGGATGTTAAGATGAAATGTTAAAGGCGATGTGCTACCGACGTGATGATGTTAAAGAATAACCTGAGTTATTGATGGAGATGCTCTTATAAGTGCTGATTAGGTCTGTAAACGAACCTAAAGAACACGAACGGAGCCTTGTTCATGTTCGTTCGTTTAATTTTAACTGGACAAATAAACAAACACGAACGCTTAAACGAACGAATTTTCTTGTTATGTTCGTTTATTAAAAAAATGAGTTGTTCATGTTCGTTTATTACGTTCATTAAGACACTAAACGAACGCTAAACGAACATAAATGAACATAGACAAACAAACATAATGTTAATACAAATAAGCCGTAAAAACGTTTATTTATATTTTACGATCTTCTAATGTTTTGTCGATAACAAACGTAAAATCATTTTAACGAAACAATAAAATACGTAAATGGCTTGAGCCAATAGTTTCCTAACATACTTACGTTTTCGCATAAAACACTAAAACAAGTATACGTGATTTTATGATTTAGTAATACATATGTACAACAGCTAGTGTTTACATATTGGGCAAATATATACATAACTAGTATGTATTATAATAGGTAATACAATTAGGTAGAAACTTAAGTATTTGACCCATTGACCAAATACATTGAATATAGTTGAGTACAACCCAAATTCCATGACCCATACCCATGGATCTTGACCCATAACCCATTGCATGACATCATGCTTAAGTCATACATGGTTTTAATCCATGAACCATGGACTAGATGCATTGCATCTTATAGATACATTGTATCTACTTGGATACCCATGATCCATAACCCATGACCCATGACCCAAAACCCATGGGCAGGGAGCGCCCCACGGATCCCCAAGATACATCGATGAATCCTCAGTGAGGGATCCGTGGGATCCGTGGAACAATAGCTATTTTCTTTATAAATAGTGAGCCATTTCTTCACTGTTTCTAACCCCTTTCTCACATATTTTCTCTTTGAGTTATAAAATCTCTAACCTCGATCCAAGTGATCTATGTATGTAGTTTTGTTTTGTGTGATTCTCTAGGTTCCTCTTAAAGGCGAGATCACCATCTTTTGAAGACGAGCAAGATCAAGTCCATAAGTTGCCATGCTTCGTTATCATCAAGACTACTGAGGTTCTCTTGTTGATAGTTTTCTTCTCTCATGTTAAGTGTAGTGTTGAAGACATTAGTGAAATATGTCTAAAAGAGTCAAGACGAAGACATTAGTGAAGGGTGTCGATCGTCCGTATTGAAAGCACTAGTGAAGGGTGCTTAGAAGTCAAGGCCAAAGGCATTAGTGAAATGTGCCTTGAAGATCGAGTCAAAGGCATTAGTGAAAGGTGCCTTGAAGATCGAGTCAAAGGCATTAGTGAAAGGTGCCTTCAAGATCGAGTCAAAGGCATTAGTGAAAGATGCCTAAGGTGTACATTCGATATGGTGTGATTCGATGTACAAGATAGATTAGTATTGGGTCAAAGGATATTGATATCCTTGTTGATGTTGTGAAAAGGAGTAGATCTCCTTTGGGGTTAGGTATTTTGTAGTGTTTGGGTAGTAGTTCCTCCATTGTAATGGAACTCGGTATCTAGCCTAGTACCGGATAAAGGGTGCGACGTTGTGATAGGTTTGGTTCTACCGTGGAAGAACCCGGTATCTAGCCTTGTACGGATAAAGAGTAGGCAACGTTTGAAGGTTTCTCCGCCATAAGGAGTTGGTGTTGTGTAGTGTTTACGAACCTCGAGTAGGTGACTCGGGGAGTGGAGTAGGGCAGGAAGGTGTCCTTGTAGCCGAACCACTATAAATACCGCGTTGTGGTTTTGTGCTTCTTACTCCTAATCTTTTCATTACATGCTTATATATGCTTGTCTATCAACATCCAACACACATGTTTAATAGATTGACATAAGTCAATCTAAATAGTTTAAAACCAAGTTTTAATCGGTAAAACTATTCAACCCCCGCCCTTCTAGTTTTTTACAATTGGCATTAGAGCTTCGTTACCAAGTCTCTTAAAGTATATTGTACTTTGAAAACTTGATACGATACGTGTTTAATTGAAAAATACAAAGAAGGTCTTTTACAAAAACAAACACCTTGTTTAGATGTTGATTAGATAACAACTTTTTTTTTTATTTTTTTAATTGCACTAACTTTCTTTGTCATGTTGCTTAGTTAAAGCTCATACCTACCAAGCCATAGGAATTGCTTGGTAACAAGATTACCTTCCCTAAAGAAGGTATCTTAAACACGAAGGAACCGGAATAGTCTTCTGACATTTGTTGTGTCATTTATAAAGACATTCCTAAGTGCTTTAGAGGTATGATTTTCCACTTATCTCTAAATAACACTATCTTAATAAATAAGTATGCTTATATAGGAATTTATATGATTATATTTTGTGCATACTCATATATTACACGTAGCCGTTAGGAAACTTTTCTGCATACGTGTTGCTCTTTCGCTTAAAGACGAGGTTTATAAAATTGGTGTTTTAATTCATTTAATCCATAAATCATATCTTTCTAATAATAAAACAAAACACAAATCTCAAAAATTCCTCCTTTCCGATAAAACTCCATCCAACGTCCACTCCACCAAATCCTCACTTTTTCAAATCTTCCACTTTCAAAAATTACCTCTCATTCAAAACTTCATCTTCCTCATCTCATCTCAACTCAAACCAAAACCAAGAAGGTTCTTCATCAACATGGTTTACATCGCCCTCATACTCATCGCCTTAACACTCATTTCTCTCGTGTTCCCCATGATGAAGTTCTCGTACGGAGACATATACTTTGTGTTGTTAATCTACATTGGTGTTATATACCCAATCCTTTGTATCGTTCTTAGCATTGAAATGAAATATTATTAATGTTCTAGTTTATCTAGTTTATTTCTCAAATATGTTTGTCATTTCGTCTACTTTTTATCTTTCGTATTTTTTTGGTCTTAAGATACATTAGAAACCGACAATGCATGCTAAAGGTAAACATTGGCTAAAGTACATACCTTTGTTTAAAACATATAAGATGCAAAATCCTCTTTTCGTCAAAACCCTTTTCCTGTCACTACAGATCCACGGATCCCTGTAGGCATACTAGCCGGATCCCTCATGGAAGGGAACCGTGAGAACCGTCCTTCTGGATAATAGTTTTTCATGCAATATAAAAACCGTTTTCTTCCTAAAAGAAATGTTTCACTAGAATGTCAAAATATTGAGTGAGTTAATTATCATTGTTAATAAACATCTTGTAAAAACGTTAGGTAATCATTATTTTGCCCGTAATATGTCACATCCTATTAACTCCTCTTTTCTATAGGTCTCGCTATGTCGCATGAGTATGAGTTTGATTTTTCACCACTTGCTTCACACCCCTAACATCTCTCTTGAGCCCAACACTCGTAATCATGTCCGTGGGTTCAATAATCTCGAAACTCACACTTCCATGAAGGACGTATTGTCGACACTCATCTACAATACGAAGAAGGTATCAATACCTCCTTCTGAACCATAGGACTGGAATGTCTTCTCGAAATTAACGAGAAAATATGTCCAATTTTTGTATTGGAATTCTTCTGTCAAGTTAAACTCGTTCGTAACGAGGATCGCTCTCTATCTTTTTGGTTTTGGATCAAAAACCAAAAGTTTGTTTTAACCCTTGGGCAATTTGCTCCCATCCTCTGAATTCAAAATCATGGACAATGTGCCTTCACTGAAGATTGGTCTCTTGATTATCTCTTCAACTTTCGTGAAGAAAATAGTCCATATTGTTCACACATACCTTCCCCGCAAGACTTGACTCGCTTGATATGCAAACCTCGACCCTATTACTCCGATCCAAACATTATCTATACACGGGATATCCGAGAAGAGTACAAGGCTCTCGCACTCATCCTACGTGAAAATGTTTGGAGTCTTAGAGGAAATCGAGAAATCCTTCCCGCTTGTTGTGCTCACATAATATATTGTTTCCTAATACAACAACCATACAATCTCGCCTACTTCTTCGCAAGGCGAATTGTAAATCTTAAAGGCTCCAAGAACAAACTAATCCCTTATGGAATGTTCTTGACACGCCTTTATCATCACATCATGTACTTCCACCCTCAATTTCAAAGTCCGTTGTACGTACTTGTGAAAAAGATGATGGAACCTCTAAACACATCGCTCATGAAGACTTTCTTCATCCCTGAATCGACAAACACTCATCAACCATTTGACGATTCATCTAGCAAAAACGCTCTAGAAACTTAGTTTTCTTTCTAAATAGGGTCAATCCTTAGTATTCATGATTTATCAATGTAATGCAAATTTCTTTCATGAAATAAAGCATTTAACATTTGATATCTCTACTATATTAGTGTTTGAACTTAGAAAACACTAACTCGAAATATGATGCCTTGTGCAACCCTTTGCATACCTTTTGTAAAGGTTACATTTAGCGAGAGACGGATCCCAAAGGTTGTGCTAGGCGGATCCCTAATATTAGGGAACCGTGGGATCCGCAAAATGTAAATGCAATTGCAATCATTTTATTTCAAAACATGTCTTTAGATCACTTCACACTAAGCTAGACATAGTACCTTAGGACAAATTAAGTCCTTATCAAATATGAGCAAAAGTTTCATTCTCACACATAACTCACTTAGATCACACTCAAGGCGCTTGTAGATGTATCGTCTCATCAAAACTCATTAATCTTCCGCTCTTATACTCACACATGATCCCTCACATGTTAATACATCTAGCTTTAAAAATCTTTCAGTTTTAGCAAATTGATTGTAGTCATCCTTACCTCAAATAGGTCAAAATGGATCAAACTCTAGCTTTTCCATCTTAAAGCTTTTAGGATATCCTCCAAAAGATTACCTTAAGTTACTATTTGATCTCTAGGATCATTTAGCTCCATTTGACACTCTCTAATCTTTAGTGTCATCTTTGGTCACTCATTGGTACTCATGAAAGTTCCAATTTCTTCCATAAAAGGCAATCATTAGCTACATCACTCATTGCCCTTAAGCATTTAAATACCCTTTCATTTAAGACACTTAGATGGACTGAAACACTCAAGAAGGTATAGGCATTAGACCTTACAAACATCATTGTTATCTTTTCCTAGCTGCTGAGAGACAGATCCCTAGAATTAGCCTAGACGGATACCTCATTGGAGGGAACCGTGGGATCCGTATGACAGATTCATGTCAACTATAGCTAAAACAATAGTTTCAAGCTCATCTTGATAACTTGAACACTCCATCTCATCTTAATTAAGTTCCTAGATTAGTACAACTCTGAAGTTGACTCTTGTGCATGCTAATCATCAAATTCCAAGGAATCTTAGTGGCTTAAGTCTTGAATGCACTTGCCAAATCCCTTGCTTTATAAATCACATTGTTAGGACTCCTAAAGTCATCATCTTCATCCTCATTTTTAGCACTTAGAAACCTTACAAACCTCCTTGAATCATCTCATCATGAGAAAAGCTCCAAGTGGTAATTCATTCACCAAAGGACCACCCAATAAAATTGCTCGTGTTGTACACGAAATTTCTTCAAACGAATCATCTCCGGTCAAATCCACAAATGCTAGGATTTCTCCTCTACCAAGTCAGCCAATCAAACTAATCCCTAAAAGGATAGTTCCCACAAAACTACCTATGCCAAACACCACCATACCTCCTAAACCAAACAATCCCATTTCCACTAAACCATCACCATTGGTGCCTAGAGCCCTATCATTCACCACTCCACTCTCATCACCACACCTCTACAATCTAGAGGATTTGCCTCCTAGGCCATCTCATCCTCCACCACCGACAACATTCTCCTCATTAGGAGGAATAATGGAACAAAATCAAGGTGTTGAGTCAACACTAGCTCCGGCTTCCTTTTCACCGTCACCATCAAATAATCCCATTTGGATTATGAGAAATTATCAAAGTCAACCACTCGACCACATGGAAGTTGACACCCTCTACCACCACCATCATTCTTGGTCGAGCCATCTTGAATCGCGCTCCACCAATCCTCCATCGTTTGAGGCTCCCAACCCGCTTCACTTGATCCTTCACATCAAGCAATTTCCTTTCTTCCATCACCACTACCTAGCCATGACAAAGATTATTATCATTGTCAACATGTTGAAAGTTTGATACATGAAGTACGGGAAGATCAATGTTTCATGTTTTATCACCTCCTCGAACGTTTCGATGAGATTAAACCTAAACAAACTTGAGCTAGAGGATTTTAGTGGTGTCCTAGTATCAAGCGTAACTTAGATAGTCTAGTAACTAAAAATCATGTATCGTTCATTTTCTTAGTTTTTAGAGTCATGTATATCATCTCTCTAGTTTTATTAAATGAAATTACATGATATTTGCCATATTTCTGAGTATATGATTATTAGTATAATACATATCTCATTTTAATGCCAACATTCTTTTGGTACATCACATTTTTTGTATCTTAGTTACAGATAGACCGATCCCTACGTTTTGCCTAAACGAATCCCTCCAATGAGGGAACCGTGGGATCCGTGCAACAGAAGACTAGTTTTTTACTAACTTGAGTCGTATTTGCAAGAAATTATGCATTATATACTTGTCTTCTAACCTTTTTTTAGTAGATTTTCAATTTACACATGAAGACTTTGACACTCTAAGCTAGGGGGAGCTTTGTGTCAAAGCATTACATTGCAAGATCATTTGCAATATTAGGATTACATTTCATGACGTCTCCTTGCAAAGTTGCAATTGTCAAGGGGGAGCATTATCGTCACTAAAACAAAACCATTTGCAATGCACTAGCTTAGTAGTTTTTATTTACTTGACGCCCTCACAAAGGGATGTACTCGTCAAGGGGGAGTTAAGACGAGAACCCTTCCCGTCAATTGCTCTCTATTTTTTTTCTTTTCACATGTTTTTCTTAAAACAATGTGTTAGTTTATTTTCGAAACTCTTTTTGTTTCGACAAAAAGGGGGAGAAGAAAGTAAAACTAAATTCAAACTTTTACAATTTTAGTTTTTCCTTAAAATAATTTTATGTTTTGTCATCAACAAAAGGGGAGATTGTTAATACAAATAAGCCGTAAAAACGTTTATTTATATTTTACGATCTTTTAATGTTTTGTCGATAACAAACGTAAAATCATTTTAACGAAACAAATAAAATACGTAAATGGCTTGAGCCAATAGTTTCCTAACACACTTACTTTTTCACATAAAACACTAAAACAAGTATAAGTGATTTTATGATTTAGTAATACATATGTACAACAACTAGTGTTTACATATTGGACAAATATATACATAACTAGTAATAATCCTACACACATAGCTCTTGGGACGACCTCGGCTTTACCATTTACTACACTACACGTGATTGGTGCTAAACAGTCAAGTTTAATTACACAAGCTAACCACTTGTGAATGGTCAACCGTAATAAACTTAAACCGCCGAAACCAAATGCAATTAAGATCGAGGAATATAGTGGATTCTCGGGTCGTTAAGTCCCACTGGAGGATGAATTGGTGTATAAACACTTGATCGATGATAGAATGATCACTAAGGATAGTGATCAAGAAGGATATTGATGAAAATTACCTAAAGAAAATATCTACAAATTACAAATGACTTAAATGCAAATTAAAAGAAATTAAAAGTTAAAATATATTAAATAAACGCTATCACTATTTTTACAATGATGTTTTTGTGATTTTATAAAATAAAATAACTTAAATAAACTATTTTAACTAAAACGTAAACTCAAATTATCTAGAAACTAGATTTAAAATGAAAACGTGCGTTATATGCAAAAATTACGCTGGAGCGCAAGCAAAAACGTAAAATTTATGAAATAAAAGTCCTAAAAGTGTAAAAACAATTTTTTACGTACTATATGATAAAAGAAATTTTAGAAAAAATTTATATTTTTAGACTTTTATATTTTTATTATGAATTAATTAAGATTTTACACTAATTAAATGTTTAAAATACTAAAACTAATGAGAAAAATCGAAATTTTTTGTAAAATATTTATTATCATAACTAATCTAAGAAAAATGCAAAAGTTGAAAAGCTACTTCGAATAAGCTACAAATACGCTAACTAAGTTGTATAAGCTAAACTGGGAAAGTGTAGTTAAGTATTTGATTATGCAAGATATGACCAAGACAAGACCCAAGGGCAATTGGCATACAGGTACTCACTAACACTCTCCTAAGGGGGAGGTCTCAGGTTCGAGCCTGCCTACCTCCTTTTTGCTAAACATTTTTATTTTTGAACTTTTCTTTTACAGACTTATTAAACTCAACAAGATAAGCAATTCTAATAACTATGACTTTTTCTAAAAACCAATAATAAGCACTGAATAAGCAATGAATTTGTCACAGTTTACTTTTAAATAGAAATAAGCACAAGTTTAGCTGAAATGGGTGATAAGCTACTTAATAATCACAAGTATAATGGAAATAAGTTAGGCTACTGTAAATAAGCTAGTTTGAACACTGAATAAGAACAATAACTAATAATAAGCACTGATTAAGCACAAATAAGCAAAAGCTAAACACTATTACACAGTATACTATATGGTTTACTAGGCAACTTCTAACTAATTTTTAAGCACTAAAATAAGCTATGAAATGAAAATGAACACTGGAATTATCAAGCTGACCAATTAAGCTATCCAAAAAGCTAAAGTACTCACAGTGGTGTTCACTTAAGAGCTTATAATGAGCTTATGCAAAAACTTGAAAACACTGATTGGTTATGTACTACATGAAATGGACAGAACAAAAAGCTAATAGCAGACTAAGCAAATAAGCTAGAATTTGAAAAATGAAAACTAGAACCTTGAGATAGCTAGGTAAGCTACTTAAAAAGCTAAATTACACGTGCTTAGGAGTATTAGAGAGCTTATAACAAGCTTGTGAAAAAGCTTGTGGTTAAGCTCGAGTTGCTTGGATTACGGACATGGGACAATTTAAAAGTTATATGCAATTTCTAGCTAATAAGCTACAAAGTGGAAAAGTGAACTTGGGACCTTAAGAGGCTTGGTTAGCTATCCAAAGAACCAAGAATGACAAGCTATGGTGCACTTGAGAGCTTTTACAAGCTCTTGAAAATGACCGATTCACTTGTGCACGGACACAATTTGACTTTTTAAGAAAACTAAAAGTTTGACTTTAATGAACTTACAACTGATTCTATTGACTTATTATGTTATAATAAGCTGTACTAAGGTGAGATTAAGCTAGAGTACTAAGTTTTAAGCTAATGTGATGGGATTTGCATTCCAAACTCTTAACAGTGAACTAACAAGGATGAAATTAAGATGAATTTGACTTTTATACAAGTGACCACTGGTTTTTATGACTTAACTGTGCTATTAAATACTAAAGTGACACAGATCAACAACAAGTAACAACTTAAATCCCTTCTAACACAGATTAATATGCAGAACCAAACAGTCCTTTATGAAGACTGTTTTGAAGAGTTTGCTACTAAAACAAGTTTTTAGACCAAGGTAGCTATTAATTAACTTATACTAATTATTATTAGACAGAATTAAACTAAAATTAACTTATTTAAAACAGATAAACTATGAAATGCAATTTTTGAGGAAATGCTTACAAATGATTTCCATGAACAAAACAGAGAACTGAGGTACAAGGCCTCAACCTATGGCTTCCCATGAAGCTCTAAACCAGGGCAATCCTGTATCTACCCTGCTCCAACTTTCTTCTTCATCTTTTGTGATTTTTGATTTATGACTGAATTTTTTGTATTTTTTTAGTATTTTTAAGTTTCAATGATAAACACTGAATTAATGTTTCTAAAAGCTTTTAACAGCTTTATAAGGAGCTTAAGTGAGCCTAACAGTCCAAAACAACAACTACTTAACAACATTCAAACATTTTTGAGAATTTGAGCACTTGAAAATTTGAACAACTGAAATAAGACTTGGAACTTGAAATTACTAATTGAAAAAGGTTCATGTACACTGAAATAACTTAAACAAAGAACTTGGAAGCTTAAAATTACACTAGAAAATGAAATTACACTAAAACGACAATCTACTCTACTCTAAAATTAACTACTCTTTCTTCTCAGCTCCCTTTCTTCTATTTATTCAACAAAAAAGTATCCTCTCACATCTCGATCATTTCCCAACACATTTCGAGAGCTGGATGAGTCAAAGTGATCACACCTTTGAAATGCAAATTGGCGCCAAAAGTCCTAAAGGTGTTTTATGCATTAAATGCTTCGGTGTATGTAGAGGTGGAGGGAGGTGGAAAGGTGATTTTACAATTTGGTGAGATAAGGGTGATGAGAAAACCATGGCTGGTTTTGGGTTTGCAGTGGGGGGAGAGATGGAGGAACAGTGTAGGCGGTTTTCTCTGTTTTAAATATTGGGCCAGGTTGTGATGTTGGGCCAGTAGCTGGGTTGGATTTGGATTGTGTTTAGTAAATAGGTCTGTTTGGTTTAGCTAGTACACAAGGACCATTTTTGTAATTTGAGCAAAGTTAAGGGTTAAACTTGCCACCTTTCCAAACATCCTTCCAAGGGCCAAGCCTGCCAATAATATAAACACAAGGACCATAGTTGATAATTATTTCATTTTTAAACTTAAAAGGACCTTAATTGTCATTTTTGGATTTTGAGGGACTAAAAGTGTAATTTCCCAAAATTTTATCATAAGGACCATTTTTGTCATTTATGAATAGTACAAGGTTTATTTTTGATAAATTTCACTTTTTAAATTAACCAAGGACTATATTTGACATTTTCCAAACTTGAGGGACTAAAGTTGTCATTTTGTAAATTTTAAACTTTGAAGGGTTTATTTTGAAAACTTTTGAATCTCATGGACCTTAATTGACTTTTTACAAGTTTTTTGAATTACCAGGGACTAATTTTGAAAACTTTTGCAACTTGGGGACTAAAGCGCCAATTATGCAAACTTGATACGTTTTCATCGATTTTGGTATTTTGCATTTAAAACATATAAAACACTTGATTTGTGATATTTTCATCATTTGATGCATTTCGAGTGTTTTCGGATGTTTTTTGGTTTAGATGGTACAAAAATGATGAGTATTTAGACACTCATCAACACGCGACTGTACCTTTGCCGTTAGTGCACTAGGGTAGACCATAGGTATGGCGAGACACTATAAATATTAAGACCTAGTCGATAAAACCCGCATCAAGTTTTTAGCGCTGCCTTGGGAGTTATTTTAGGATTTCATATTAAGTCTTTTTAATTTTCTTTCGATAATGTCGGGGATACAAGACTCGCATGACTCGAGGCCTTTTACGGCTACCCATTTGATGACCCGGAGAAGCAATTTGAAGAAGGAAAATCTATTATCCGGTTCCTATTCACAACATCTTCTCATTTCTGAGTCGGACCGATCGGACGCTTGAGCAGGAGGTCATCAATGAAAATAATATCGATGACCTAACTATGGAGCGATGTTAGAAGCGACCGAATGAGAGCTGCCAGTGACTTTACTCAAGATTCTCACACTGAAAAATACTCTATTCCAGATCATATTATTCGAGAGTTACATGAACTTGAGTTTTATGGAAACGAAGATGAGGACGCTCAGAACCACGTAGAAGAAGTTCTCCACTTGTCCTCTCTTTTCAACGTCAAAGGTACTCCAAGCTATTCAGTCACTGCAAGGATTTTTCCTATGACTCTTTCTAGGACAGCAAAAAGATGGTATAACAAACTCCCTCACGATTGTAAAGGAGCTTGGGATAAACTTAGAAAAGAATTCGTCTTGCAATTTTGCCCTCCTTAAAAAATGGCCAAGCTTCTTGGGAAAATCTATCAATTCGTTCAGGTTGGAGAAGAAACGCTTTACCAAGCATGGGAAAGATTCAATGAGCTTCTCTATCGATGCCTACTCATGATTTAAACAAACATCGGATCATTATCGTCTTCTATCGTGGGATTAATGTGCGAACACGAGAACTTCTCGATTCACCAAGACCTATTCTTAGCATGACTCTGATCGGGGCCTTGGAATGTATTCAGTGATTTCGAACATTGCTACAAGTGGCACATGGATACGAGTGCGGACCGAGAGATAATTTCGATCATAAGGTAATGAAGGCGATAACAAAACAAGAATACAATTACGGGGAAATTTTCAAAAAACGAAGGTTGGAAAGAGAAGCTGAAGCATGCAAGGTTGAAAAGGTTAAGAGCGTGTTTGGGACCAAAACCGGGAGCGATCTTGAAAGAAAAATTCTTGACCACATCAGAGAATCTAGAGAACGAGATGATAGGATTGAAAAACTGACGAGGACATTCGTAGATAATACAATCTCTTCTCTCAAAATACACGATGATAGGATTAAAAGATTGGAAAAGAGTGTTAGTTCATGTTCAGAAGCTATCTCTGATTATTTAGCAGCCAAGGAGGAGGAAGTTGTCCACACTGTAGAAACTATCCTCGAAGAACCTTTGACCTTTTCGAAAAAAGTTAAGCGACGAATCAGCATTGAGAGACAATCACTTCTGGACCAAACTTTGCTGGTAAACCCTCCTACTAATGATTCTGTTAATACTAATTGTCATGATATTGCGCAGGAATTAAGTTATGACGAGACTATTCGCCTCAACGAAAGATGCTCAGCGGTTTTGAGGAACGAGCTACCACAAAAGGAAAAAGATCCTGGATGCTTTAGTCTCCCTTGCTATATCGGGAGTCTAAACATGTGTAATGCCCTAGCAGATCTTGGAGCTAGTATTAGCATAATGCCTCATTCGATGTTTTTGCGTATGGGAATTGGTAACTTAAAGCCGGCCAAGATGAAAATTGAAATGTCTGATCGATCTATGCAATCGCCATTAGGAATTATTGAAAATGTGTTGGTGAAAATTAAGAAATTCCTTTTCGAGTGAGATTTTGTGATTCTTGACATTCGAAGACAACAGGATACCGGTCATTTTAGGAAGACCCATGCTTGCCACTTGCTCACACTAAGTGGATGTCTTTGCCGGAAAATTTACTCTTGAAGCTAATGGAGAAATTGCCACTTTCCGACCTAATGAACATTTGTCTCGCCCGGAGAAGGTATGTACAATTGACCCGTAGGCAATTTTGGTGAAGTTTTAGAAAAATTCTTAGCGACCCCGGACCACGGAGAGTTTGACTCGGGAAAGATTTTGATGTTTTCGTGAATTTTGAGGAAGATGACTTAGGATTAAGTCTTGAAGACCTCTCAGTGATGTTGAGATGACCCATTGGCAAGATAACTCTGTTAAGACTTTTTCGCACCACTTCAACCTAAATTTCATGAGGTAGGAACCGCGATACATCATAGAAACCCCTATTATCTTAAAATCTCATGCAAAATCGGGTTCATCGACTTCCACCCATTTATTGACACGACTTCCCCAGTCAATATCATGTCAAAGGAATGCTACAACCAAGTTATGAAGAAAGAATTAGAATACAAGGAAATAATTTTCTTGGGTTTGCAACTAACATCCATGTCTTTGTTGGGACCCATTCATTCTTGGTGGACTTTATGGTTCTAGGCACGTAAGTGAATTTGTGGAGGATGGACTTACGGGAGTAATTTTAGGAAGGCCTTTTCGGAAATGTCCGGTTTAGATAAGAATGAAAAGAAGGATTAGTATGGTTGAAGATTAACGATGAGAAGACTATTTTCAAGATGCCAAGAACGATCAAGAACTTTAGAAGCTGGACCAAGAGGCGTTAAGCCAAGCTCGACCTTTACTTGATATCGATGAGGAAGATAAAGAAAAGGCATTGGTCACCCCACCGAGAAAATCAAAAGTTTCTACTTAGTTGTTTAGAATTGGGAAATGACTACAAAGGGATGAGAATTTGGTAAGTTGGATCCGACATGGAGGCGCCATGTCCACGAAATGACCAACAAGCCTTGGTAGCCCTTGGGATTTACTAAATCCAATACTTAAAGTGTCGGTCACCTCAAGTATGTATACTCGTTAGAAAGCTCGTAGTCATAGTAAGTCTATGATAGTATTTAGTTTACTTTGTAACACCGTGGAGGACAGACGGGTCTTTACCACCTGTATGCACGATCCACGACCTATTAGGCGTCTCATGGTTGTACCCTATAAATACCCTTTGCCCTCCAAGGCAAAGGGTTGGGCTTTCATAATACATTTTCTTTGTCTCTAAAGTTCCCATCCTCTCCCACTTTCTCTCTAAACCTTATCTCTTTACACCTAACTTGTGATAAACCAAGATCCTACAAATGGTATCAAGAGCCAAGGTTTGATCATCCATCTCTCATGTTCTTGGTTTGATTGTTATTTTTGGGATAAGGTTTGGTTTTTTCTGCGTATCGTGGTGTTTATGAGTAGTCTCGTATCTGAGTTTTGTACTCCTAAAGCTTTAAAATTTACACTTTTAATCCAAGATTCTTGTGGGTTAAGGTTTATTGAGTGCTTAAATTTCGGTTTCTTGCAAAAGGTTCAAACTTTACAAGTTTTCTTGGTTTTTAGAGTGTTTGGATACGTGTGTGCGGACTTACGCGTAAGAGATTCTTGGTTTTGATCCTCAAGCTTTGTTGTTTTGATGTTTTTAAGGTTGTATCATCATTATAATCGGTTTACTAAATGGTTTTGATCATAAAGCGTGTTTGGCAAATTTTGTACTTTCTACGCATATGAAAAAACCCTAATCCTACTCGTAAGGTGTTTTTCACGTGATCTTCATTTACGGTGGTTACTCGGTGTTCTTCTTGCTTGGATAAGCTGAAAAACACTTGACTTTGGATATCTCTTCTGTTTGTGAAGTGCAAGAGATTTTGTGGGTAAAACCCTAATTTTACGCATAAGCATAAAACTTACGCGTAAAAATTCTTACGCATAAGCCTTTTCTTACGCATAAGCATAAGCATCTTCGCCTAAGGAAACTTACGCATAAGGTTCTTACGCCTAAGCTTTGGTTTACGCATAAACTTAAGCCTTTTACCCTAAAACTCTACGCGTAAGCTCTAGACTACGCGTAAGCTACGTCTCACGCATAAGCTTGTGTCTCGCGTAAGTTTGTTGTTACGCCTAAGTTATTCTGCGTAAAGTTCTTTGTCTACGCATAAGTGTATAAGTTTTACGGTTTCTCTCTTGATTTTGTAAAATCCGTGAAAGAATCTATTTCCGGTTAAGTCAAAGATTTGTAAAATCCGTAGAATTTAAACATGTCTTCCGTTCTTGATGATGTGCAAGTGCTGCAGGATCGATACTAGTCCTTCCATGCTTGATAGAACCGACTATGAGTCTTGGTCACAAAGAATCGAGGTTGTCTTGCTTAGGAAAGGAGAATGGAGTTAACATCCTTAAGTCAATTGATGAAGGACCTTATCGGGTTGAGACCACAAGAGACATAATTGATCTGCGGAGATGGTACAATGATCTTTGGATTAGACGGACCAAAGACATATGATGAGTGAGTGATAAGGAGAAAAGAGATTTGATCTTGATATCGGGGCTTCTAACATCATACTTGAGGTCTTCCAAAAGATATCTACAAGTGATCAATCACAACACGAAGCCAAGGCGGTTTGGGATAATGTCAAGATGCTTCTCTCGGGTTACGAATTGACTATAGAAGATAGAGAATCACAGTTGTATGATGAATTCGAGCACTTTAAGATGAAACACGAAGAAAGTGTCTATGAATATTACGTGAGATTCCATGGTGGTGAATGATATGAGGAATATCAAGATGACTATGCCAAACATTCGGTGAACTCAAAATTCGTAAACAACATGAATCCCGAATGGCACAAGTTTGTCACATCGTGAAGCTTACCAAAGGACTTAAGAACACCAACTATGAGCAATTGTATGCCTTCCTTCTTGAGAATGAGAAACATGCTATGTTTGAAAAAGGATTCTTGAGCAGTTCAAATCTCAACCGGAGAAACAAGCTCATCAAATGATACAACTGCATTCTTCACCAAAGCATCACAAGTCACACCCACTGGAAATGATAATCACAAGCCCGTTCCTGATTCGGGATATAAGCAACCTGATGCCAATGCAGTTATGGAACACTTTATCAATAAATTAGCTCTTATGGTTAAACAAAACTTAACCTTCTCTCCACATACCAACGGACTTCACACTAACAATGAAATCGGGGCGCATCCAATCTACACAACCATGCTTTGGTCGAGAGATGGAAGGTTACAGTACAACCGGTTCAAGAAAGCGATGCGAACAAGGAAGAGGTGGGCTGGTAGAGGCTATCTTGCAAATCGAGTGGGGAAGGAATGGAAACCGGGGTCAAGCAAAGCCAATCAAGTGCTACAACTGTGGTGGAGAAGGGCACATTGCTAGGAGGCATACTCAACCAAAACGCCCTCAAAGCGAGAATACTTGAGGACAAGATGTTGTTGGTTCAAGCACAAGATAATGGTGTAATGTTGAATGAAGAGGAGTGTTGTTCTTGGTGATGGGAATGCTAGAACATATGATGGAGATGTGGACGAACAACCGATTGCATCTTTTCGAGAACAATCCCAACGCCTTTCAAGTTGCGGGCTGTGATGCATTTGACTCGGACGTTGATGATGAACCATGTGCACAAACTATCTTCATGGCTAATATCTCTCCAATGACCTCTTCATCTCAACAAGCCGGTCCATCCAAGGAATCCATCATTAAAGAGGTACTCAAACTATATGATGTGGTTGATGAGCAAAGATTCACCATGAAGTACAATCTCTGAAGTCATTGAGTCGGATATTGAAAATATGGGAAATAACAATGTTATCCCATATGAACAATATGTGAAACAAGATGACGATCTTGTTGTACCTAGTGATGAATCTTACGCAATTAACAATGAATGCATGCTGATGAATACTTTGCATTTGTGCACGATGATTCCTTGACCACGTGCTCAATACCTATAAGGAACAAGTTGCTATTTATGAGCAGTGCTAAGTTTGAGTTAACTACCGTGAGCGGGATATGGATAACCAAATGCGTACAATTATTAGAAAAAGTAATTTTAGAGAAGAAGTATTAAAACAAGAGTTAAACTCCTTACAAGAAAAGCTTTCTAAAGCGCTAAGCAAAAACAAGAACTTCAAGAAAATGTGAAAATGCTTAAGCAAGAATTCAATGCTAAGGAATCAAAACTTTTGAATGGTTTTCCAATCTAAAAACTTTGAAAAACAAACTTGAGAATAAGTTTTACGTACAAGGGAATACCATTGATTGCTCACATGATCACTAAGCATAGAGTCTTAAGCGATAAGCATAGCGTTCCCCTTGTTGAGGAACCAAGTCGAGAGGTTATTAAAAGGCTAGAGCTGCTCATAAGGTACTTTATGATGGTAATGAAATCCTTAAGCCTGGCGGAAACCTAGTTGCGTTGAGTGCGAGGAAGATAAGAAATCAGATGAAGTCACTAGGGAGAAAATGAACAAGAAGCTAGAAAATCCTGAGTGTAAAAAGAATAACATAACGATCAAACCTCATGATTACACTAAGGAAAACTGGATCTCCTTAAACAAGTTTAAGACTCAGACACTTCTAACTCCTGAACAAGTGTTCTGGAAAAAGGATATGGATATACAAAAAGCTGAGAATATTGTTGAAAAGAATTCCCCTTGTAGGAAATTGCCAAAAGCAACTGTGTATCCTCCCAATACACCAATGCACCTAGTTCCTAGATCTATTGCCACTAATAGCAGGACCTTAATCAGCCTATATGTTGTTTATCAGCTGTTTGTTGATTTTGAGAAAACGTGTAAGAAGAGAATCACACCTACGGGGATAGCGAGGGGAAGGGGTTTGAGCAAACCAAAGAATGTTATTTAACCGAGGTCATGCCTTTCTTTAAACAATTAAAAGGTCAATTTGAGAGTCTTAAAATTGGAATAAACACGATATTAAAGAAATGGAAAAGGAATTTGATGCAATGATTGTCGAGGTCAATGATTATGAGCGGAACTTAAATATAATGAAATTGAAAGGAAGAATCGCATATATTAAATGAGAACTTGATTTCTCAATGTGTTGCTCAAGATGTGTTTTACATTGCTACAATTCTTCTATTCGCATCTCAATTTCATGAATTATCTGTTGCTTTGAAAGTTTCCCATGATCGTGTAATTGAGCTTGAAACAACGAATTCAAAATTGCATGAAAAATTGAGCAGGATGATCATGATAATCGGTTAAACATCTTTCAAAATTAGAAGTTGAACATCTAGCTTTGCAATTAAAATATCAACGTCGAAAGAAAATGTTAAAACCTCAAATATCAAGACATCCTTGGATGTTCTGAATTTGATGCGATTTTGAAATTAGCAAGCGTGATGAACAGATTCGAGCTCATTGTAACACGATCAGAAAGTTGAAAGCCCAAATTTCTCAATTAAAGGGTGAAATGAACAATGTGACTGGCTCCCAAATGCCTCCTCCTTTAGATTCTCGGAATTCTCAAAATTTTCATCTTCAAAACTTGGTTAATTCTTTACAAAAGGAAAATGAGAGTTTTCTTGAAGAAAATGAAAAAGTTAAACGTCATTTCAATGAGTTATTTGAGTCAATAAAAGTCACTCGTAACAAAAATAATGAAAAAATAACTTCATTGCAAAAGGAAATTGAGAATCTGAAGAGTCAGGTAAAAGGGAAAATGCCAATGACAAATGGGGAAAATGGTGCTTCAAAGGTGCATGTCTGTAATAAATATGCTTTGACTGTGAAATATGTTCCTCCTCATCTTAGGAACAACAAACTTGCTATTCAAACATATTTCTCATACCTTAAGGACAGCCTAGAATGTCTCCGTGAGATTGTAGAAGAGGATAAGTTAGAGAAACCACTTGATAATGCAATTGGCCATGCATGCTTATATGCCAAACGATCTCAAGAACTTCTAGAATGCTTAATTACAATATGCCCCAAAACCTTAGGTGAGCAAGTCAATCCCTTGATACCCTGTTCTATGCCTAGTGCCAAGCATACAACTCATTCAATGCCCAATACCATGAATGTGAACTCTAGTATGCCTTCAAGTAGTTCAGAACCCAGCACATCTAAGCAGGAAATGCAAAAGTAGCAAAACCAACTAATGTTCCCATTCCCTCTCTGAGTGTCGGTGACATTAAAGCGGCGGTCAAAGTCTCAAGGCAATACAAGGAATGATAGGACCTTGCAAGCTAAGAATGTGCATTGGAAAAGAGTAGAAGATCACCCTAGGAACACTATGTTTGAGTTGAATAAAACGAATCGTGTTGATTCTAGTATTAGCTATAAGCGTACTGTAATTAATTTGAATTATGCTACTATATGCAAACCATGTAATGATGTCTGCTTGGATTCTGTTGCTAATCATGAAAGTGGTGTGAATGTTTTGTCTAATGCTGTCAAATGCCCAGTTAAAATTGTTAATGGTAAAAATCATGCTAAAAAGGCTAAAAGGCAAAGAAGTAAGAAAGTTAGAAAACAGTGGAAACCCACAGGAAGAACATTTAGTAAGATAGGTTATCAATGGATACCTGTTGGCCATAAGATTAATCGATTACGCCTCAATCGATAAGACAATGCCCTCTAGAAAATGGATGCCTCTTGGTAGAACTATTTCCTTAAGTGAACATACTTTGAATAGGACAAATCTGAGACACCGACCTTGCATCTATTTCTAATGATTCCATTGCTTATATTTACGATGTGGGTGTCCCAATCATCATTACTAACCAAATGGAACCCATTCTTGCATGGGGATCCCAATTATCCGATTATCCATTCTTGTGCGTGTTCAACTGCGGATCGTTCAAATCGATTACGTGGTACACGGACTCATTTGTTCCAAACATATATTTGGAGACGGTCGTGGCTCATGAACCGTGAGTAAATTCATCGGAGACAGTTAGATTGAAGCGACCATTTTGGAGCTATTATGGGTTATGGAGATTATGTGGTTGGAGATAGTGTAATTTCGGGTATACTATGTGGAAGGTCTTGGTCATAACTTGTTCTCTGTTGGTCGATTACGTGATTCCGATCTTGAAGTGGCTTTTAGAAAACATACTTGTTTCGTTAGAGAACTTGATGGTGTGGAATTGTTAAGAGGAACTCGTGGTTCAAACCTATACACCATCTCTATCGAAGACATGATGAAGTCCTCTCCAATCGCTTGTTGTCAAAGGCTTGAAAACAAAGTCATGGTTATGGCATCGTCGTCTCAATCACTTGAACTTGGCACCATTAATAACCTTGCGGAAAGGATCTTGTCGAGGCTTACCCAGTTAAAATATGAAAAGATCACCTTTGTTCGACTTGCCAATTGGGAAAAAGCACGAAATATGCCCACAAACCAAAACCCACAAACTCGATAATGGAAGTTCTTCATACCCTTCATATGGATGCATGCGGACCAATGAGAGTGCAAGCGATTAATGGGAAGAAATATATTTTAGTCGTTGTTGATGACTATTCTAGATTTACTTGGGTAAAGTTTTTGAGGACTAAGGATGAAACTCCATTGTCATCATCAAACTTATCAAGCAACTTCGAGTTCGTCTTAACAACACGGTTAGAATTGTTCGAGCCGACAATGGCACCGAGTTCGTTAACAAAGACTTAAGTCAATTTTATGAAAGTATTGGAATCGGTCATCAAAGAAGTGTTCACGAACTCCTCAACGAGCGGTGTAGTTGAAAGGCGAAATCGAACTCTTGTGGAAGCCGCAAGAACAATGCTAATTTATTCAAAGGTTCCAATGTTTCTATGGTGAAGCCATTGCTTGCTTGCTACACCCAAAATCGTTCCTTTATACACACCTCTCATGGAAAAACTCCATATGAACTAGTTCATAAGCGAAAACGATCTCTCCTACCTTCGTGTGTTTGGTGCCTTGTGCTATCCAACGAATGACGGTCAAGACTTAGGAAAATTAAGAGCAAAGGCGGATATTGGAGTTTTGTTGGTTATGCACCAAACAAGAAGGGTTCTGAGAATCTACAACAAGAGAACCCGAAATATCATGGAAACAATTCACGTTCGTTCGATGGTGACCGGTCAAATGGCTCTGGACAATCGATTCGGACCCGCACTTCAAAAGCAGTCCAATTGGTTCATCCTTGTGCCAATTCCTCTCCGGCAACTCCATATGTACCTCCATCTGAAGATGATTTGAAGAAATTATTTGATCCAATGTTTGATGAACAGTATGAGCCAAGTGCCAATGATCTATTAATTCCAACAACAGAGGCTGCTCCTATCCCCGACACTGAAGTCAACCCTTCAGTTTCAATATCATTAAGCCAAGAAGCGCCTGCTGCTGATCACTCTGTCTCATCTGCAAATCATCAATCATCGAATGTACATCATGGAATTGTTTCTGGCACCAATGATGAAGTTAATCCCTTTGCTACTCCCGAAGATGCTCCATTTGAAAACATCTTTGCCCTGAACCAACTCACGAACCATCTTCATCGGGGATATAAACTCGCTACATCGGTCCTTCAACAACAACCACGAACACCTTAGAAAATGGACACATGACCATCCATTGGATAACATCATTGGGAATCCTTCTCGTTCGTATCAACTCGAAAACAATTAGCTCGATGCCTTATGGTGCTTCTTCACTCGGTACTCTCCAAGATCGAACAAAAGATGTTAAAGCGCAATGTCGAGGACGGTGGTTTAATGCAATGCAAGAAGAAATTCATGAGTTCGATCGTCTAGATGTATGGGAATTAGTACCGGTTCAGTTGTGCAATGATCATTGCTCTCAGTGGATCTTCAAAGTGAAGCTTGATGAGCACGGTGATGTTCGAAAAATAAGGCACGGTTAGTTGCTAAAGGTTATCGTCAAGAAGAAGGTATCGACTTTGAGGAATCTTTTGCTCTGTTGCACGCATCGAAGCAATCGAGAATCTTCTTGGCTAATCTTGCAAGTAAGAATATGATTGTCTATCGGATGGATGTAAAGGCGGCTTTTCTCAGCGGAGATCTTAAAGAAGTCGTATCGTCGACCAACGAAGGTTTTGTGAATCGAGCATCCTACTCATGTCTATCGCTTGAAAAAGGCCCTACGGTTTGAAGCAAGCTCCAAGGGCATGGTATGATCGCTATCAAAGTTTCTTCTATCCACGGATTGACAAAGGAGCGATTGATCCAACATTGTTCACGAGAAAGTCGGCAAACATTTAATTCACGTTCAAATTCGTTGATGATATTATTTTGCCTCGTGACCCTAATGAATGTGATCGTTTTCTATGGAGATGGGCTCCAAATTTCAAATGTCAATGATGGGACAAATGTCATTTTCTTGGGATTACAAATTTCACAAAGTCCGGAGGCATTTTATAAATCAATCTAAATCGCTAATGAAATCTTAAAGAAATTTGGATTTACCTCTAGTGACCTGTTGACACTCCTATGGTGGGCGTACAAAAGCGGATGAGGACCACTCGGGGATAATAGTAGATCAAGCGAAATATCGTAGTATGATTGGATCACGATGTACCTCACGACCGATGAACCAGAGACATTTTGTTCGTTGTATGCATGTGTGCTAGATACCGGCTAAGCCTACGAAAAAGCACCTTGAAGCGGTTAAGCGAGTCTTCGGTATCTCCAAGGAACCATTAACATGGGACTTTGGTATCCGAAGGACTCGGTATGTCTCTAACGACCTATGCGAGATCTTGACCATGTAGGATGTCAAGACACTCGTCGAAGTACTTGGTGGTGCTCAATTTTTAGGTGACAAGCTCGTGTCGGTCTTCAAAGAAACAAATGAGCACTTCCATATCCTCTGGAGGTGAATACATAGCCATGTCATCTTGTTGTGCTCAAATCTTATGGATGAGATCCCAATTATCTCGACTATGGCTTTGTATTCAACAAAGTTCCTATGTATTGTGATAACAAAAGTGCCATTGCTCTCTCTGCAACAATGTTCAACACTCTAGAGCAAAGCACATCGACATTCGACATCATTTCATCGGGAACAAGTTGAAAGCGGTGTGGTTGAACTATACGTAATAAGGACCGAATATCAACTAGCGGACATCTTCACCAAAGCTCTTTCGAGAACGCTTTGAGTTTATTCTTCCACGACTAGGCTTAAAGAGCCTTCAACCGAACGCTCAAGCGTCTTGGGAAGGCGTCGAGGAGTAAAGGTGTTCGACTCTATCTATTCTTTGTATATATCTTTTCAAAACCAAATACAAAATACAAAACCAACAAAACACAAATAGAAAAATATAAACCTTTTCAAAATCCATAAAAATCGAAAATCTTGAAAATCTTCAAAAATATTGTTTATTTATCATGTTTTTCTTGTCGGTTCGATAACATCTCTGGACTTTGAGTTGTCACTCAAAGAATGGCACAGTCTCTAGATGAAGTTCGAATTTAAAAAAAAAAAAAAAAAAAAAAAAAATGAGATGGAGAAAATGTTGGTTTATTGTCATTTCGAGACGATAACCGCTTTTCAAAGAAAAAACGAGCCATGCTTTATCATGTTTTCAAATCTCATGCTACGATTCTATAAACATTTATACGCTATCTAATGAAAACTAATTGCTTTGTAAAATAACTCGGACTCAAGTTTGAAAATCATCTGAACTTAAAAGTTTGTCAAAATATCTATCTCTCAATCAACAAATTATGTCATTGATTGAGGGGGAGAATGATTTCAATTAAATCAAAAGGTTATTTGTCATACAATTGTTTTCAAAAGATAATCATGCATGTTTAATCAATGGAGTTTAAAGTCTCAAAATCCGATCCTTATCTGTTAAAAAGTTTTCATAATCAAGTCACAATTCTCCTTAAATGCTTTTCAAAATCAATTTAAATCTAGAGAGATCGCAAATATCAAATGATTTGATAATTGTGATCGGGAGAATTGTCATTTAAATTGGATTTAAAGCGATAATTCGATAAATGGGTTCATATGTGTTTAGCAAGTTTTCCTCCCGCATGTGACAAACGATTTCAAATTTTCCATGCACATGTTGAGGGAGCATCTACTTTAAACCTTAAATTATTGAAGCGTGATTGAATTGTCTCTAAGTGCGGGTTCCTCTAATATGTGCAAAACTCTTTCAAACTTGAGGCACATATTGAGGGGAGCAAGTTATGAAAACCTCATCCTTCCTTATATGCTTTATCTACTTGTTTTGATCGGGAAGTGATGTTGATATCTTTTAGAAATTGGTAATCAAAAAGTTAATTCTTTCTCTTGCCTCCATGTGCAAAGCGATTTTAAATATATGAAGCACATGTTGAGGGGAGCTCTTGTTCTAAAAATATCAAAAACAATTCGGTACAAAATGCTTTGATAATATATCTTAAGTATCCGGATTGATTTTCAAATGGTTTTCAATTGGTTCCAATGGCGGATGAACAATACCAAATAGAACCGACCAACTTTACTTTATGTATGGTGATATAAGGATGATAAGGTTAGGTATTTGTTCCCATGATCCGCTTGAGAACCGGAGGGATCTACCGAGGACAATCCACTAGTTAGTGTAGAAGTCCTTAGGTATGATGATAAAAGGAGAAAAATTGAGATATGGGAAGAGTGCGGATGGCCCGAGCTAGTCTTGGAATAAACCCAACAAGGTTCTAGCTATGATGTCTCGGTAAGCTTGAAGGGTTGAAGAATGAAAAGAATTGAATGAGAAAGGGTGAAAACAAATAGCCCTCAATTATTCAACCTTAGGGCGATCACGGGTTCAATTCATATACTCTTGGTGGTTACCAAGGTAACATCGGTATTGAAGACAAGGCGTCATGGACCCGATGACGCTTTGCACTTCAACTTCCCAAACCACTCAAGTTCCTCTAAAAGGACTTGTTTCATTCTCACGGGAACCGACATTATCTATCGACTTTCTCTTAGAGATTGTTGATATTGAAGAAGGAGACCCTCTCCTAGTCTCCGATATAGGATCCAAATATGCACAAATTGAGTCTAGAGCCACGAGATCATCAATAAATCTCCTTAGGACACTTTCAATGAAGACTCTCTGTTTCACACAATGTGGAAAGAGATTATATCTTGAGTCCTCGCATTATCCTTGTGGTATTGCGGAACATCCGAGTGATATGCAAACATATTCACAATGAAGATGGAAAGCCTTACGGAGCCAACATCAAACAAGCTCTGGTAGGTGGCATGTGAGATCTATTCTATAGATCAACCATGTGACAAGCGGGCGAGAAACAATGGGCGATTCAATCTTTTGAATCAATCACGGTTCGAGTTATGGATTGGCGGATACCTTTGAAAACCGGTCGTTGTGCTTAAAACTCTTTTCTTTAGCTCATCGACCGTGTATGAATATTTCAAATCAAAGGTGATTTATGATTGATAATTGATTTTCATTAAAACCTTCGTTGTATTGCAAAAACAATTTCTATTGAGCAATACGATTGTTCTTCAAATCTCTTTTCATCAATCGGTGAATCTCTATTCATTGGTTCACTCACTCCGTGTTGTCTTCTTTGAGGCGTTCGGTTTGAGAACGACTAGAGCAATGCGAAACCACATCAAGGAAATTCTTGAATTATACATGATCACAGGCGGTACTTGTCTTGATCAGCGAGGAACCGTGGGCGTGTACCTCAATTCAACGAAAGTGATCAAAGACACTTTCGTGCGATTTATTGCTAAGCTTGTTGTATGTGAGTCGCCTAAGCGTTTGCGGTGATCGAATGAAGCGGTCAATCCATAGCCGCATGCTCACTCAACACATTCATCTCAAAAGAAATCATGATTAGTGCATCAATGACTCGATATTTTCACTCCATGCTTACGCTCTGTTCTGCGCAAATATCATGAATCACCTAAAGCTTCGCTACTACGATAAGAAGTTATCATGATCCGAATGTGAGCATGTCGGTCCAAAAGTCACAACATCACATACTACCAACACCACAATGAAAGAGTCAAAGATTTACAGTTGCTGATAATCTCAAACCTGGTTCAAATACTCAAACATCACGTGGATCAGTTTAAGACCTCCACTGGATTCAACAAAACATGCAGAACATGATGAATTAAAGACTACGAGCTAAAGAACAAAAGTGCTTAATCAAAGAAACCAAGAACAACGAAATGTTTTATCAGTATGTAATCATTGTAAGTTGAGGTGACCTCCCTTAGGGGGAGATTGTTGGGATTTACTAAATCCAGTACTTAAAGTGTCGGTCACCTCAAGTATGTATACTCGTTAGAAAGCTCGTAGTCATAGTATGTCTATGATAGTATTTAGTATACTTTGTAACACCGTGGAGGACGGACGGGTCTTTACCCCTTTGTATGCACGATCCCTGACCTATTAGAGGCGTCTAAGGTTGTACCCTATAAATACCCTTTGCCCTCCAAGGCAAAGGGTTGGGCTTTCATAATACATTTTTTTGTCTCTAAAGTTCCCATCCTCTCCCACTTTCTCTCTAAACCTTATCTCTTTACACCTAACTTGTGATAAACCAAGATCCTACATGGTTTAAAACTTATTGCATTCGCTAAATGCAACCGTGATTCTCTGAGTGAGTTATGTTTGTTTTCATTTATTTCATTTTTCTTTTTAGAATTATGCTTTTCGGTATTGTGATTTCAGGGATTGAAGTTTGTTCATGACGCTTAAACGAAGGCACGGTTCTTTTTCATGGGCCTTCTTCTTTTTGGAGCAAATTTCAGGTAAGTTCTCGCTCTAACTTTACCTTTCTCTTCACCTTTATTTTAATGCCTAGTACAAAAGGGACTTTGTACAATTCAAGTGGGGGGACGGGAGTAGAATTATCTCTTGAACTTTATTTAGCCCTCATTTTTCCAGTTTATTTTGAAAATTATGCCATTTTTAAAATTTTGACATGTTTTTCTAACCTAACTAGATTAGACCTTGTGGCACATACAACCCTTGACATTACATGGTGAGATTAGCCTTATCCGTTTCAATATTTTACCCCAAATCCACCAAATTATGAGTGTCTTGGGTAGCTTGTAAACTTGAACTTGGCCTTTTCATCATTTGAGACCATAGGCGAGGTATGTTGAGTTAGCTCGATGTATTTGGACTTTTCGGTTTAGAAGGCAATATTATAGGATTATCACCCAAACGACCTACCATTGTGAGTCTATCGATTAGTCACCGACTTCTCGACCCCATGTGAAACCCTTTGTTGCACTCACCTTTAGTGCAAGATATCCCTAGATAAACTCTTCTAAGCCATTCCTTTCATTTTGTCAACCGATATATTGTTTTGTTACACCTATACACCTTAGCCTACCACAGTAGTCTTTATTTGTGATCGGAAGTCATCATTTGCCTAAGTTCAAGGTTCGAGTGGAAAGGTTTAGAAATTACACTTTCATCGACAACATTTATGAAGATCATTGAAGACCCCCCGAATTCCCATTGTTCATCTCAAGTGGGGGGATGTTATGTTATTATGTTAAGTTGAAAAAAAAAGTTGATTTAGTTATGATATTGTTAAGTGCGATGTTATAATCACGTAGTATGAGTTTTATTGATTAGTATCGAGGAGGCCACCTCGGTGCATTTGAAGATTGAGTTGGTAGTTATGCCACCGAGAAGAAAAGGTAGTGTGCCCATCACGGCGTCCTCTAATGACACATCTACCTTGCATTTCATGATCCGCTTCTAGACTTCTAAGCTTGAACTTTGGGCGGACGGTAGTGGTGATGACTTGGTTATAGATTTAGACTACCTTCTTGTTTTTTTCATTTTACAATTATATATCCATGTCTTATCCTACCTTTAGTCATGAAGCGTGTCTAGGTGATGCAATGAGCAATCTTTGGTGTCTTGGCCATGGATTTGGTCATGTATCATTGATTTTGCCCACTTGCCGTGACATGTTAGTAATGACGAGTCACCCTTAACCTTTGTCGTGTCTACCCATATTGCCTTTGAGGATTGTTTAGCCCTTAACTCTAGTGGTGGAGATTTGTGTAACCGCCAAGCTTATGATAGAATACATGCTATGGTATGCGATTGGTGATCACCCGAAATTGACACTTAGAATAGTTGAGAGATTTGAGTGTTTGATCCCTTTCGTGAGGTGTTCGACTTTGTTTATTCTAGCATAAAGGGTTTGTAAACTCATATTTTCAGGGTTTTGGGAGATATCTTTTTAGGAATCTATCTAACATGGTCTACTTGAGGGCAAGTAGAGTTTAAGTGAGGGATATTTGATAACATCAAATAGTCCTAAATATTAAGTGTTAATTTCCCAGATAATGATCGTTATTTATATCATTTATATGGATTTCGCTTGTTTTCCATTGTTTTCCACTTCGGGTAAATTCGAGAATGGAGCTAAAGAGGCGGAAATGGAAACATAACTAAAGATTTATCACAAGATGCCTATTTTAAAGAAGTTACTGGTAACTCCTCTCTCACATTCTGTGTAACTATTGCGTGACCCGAATACCAACTTATCAAGAGGTTACGGTAACTCTTCCCAAAGTTCTGACGTAACTCCATTAGGTCAAAAGAGGTTCCACGCCGATACTTACGTAACTCTGCATCACTTACGGCGTAACCAGGAGTTTATTGAGACTACGGCATAACCACTAATAAGGTTACGTCGTAACTTGCGGATCTAGTGCATTCTGAAGAAATAGAAGATTCTGGCGCTCCTATATTGGTTACGCCATAACCCGGACCGCCTATAAATACCCACAATTCTAGCATTTCTAATCATCCCATTCCACACACAACACTCACGAGCGTGGGAAAAAGCTCAAAGCGGTCTGGGGAGCATCTGATTGTTTCAAAGGAGAAGTCACTCCATTACAATAAGCTTTAGCGTTTATATTTCTTTACTTTCAATTCATGTATTTCATACCTTTGAATATTGAATTGATTTGCATGATTAATATGACTAGCACCCTTTGGTGCTAGCCTAGTTATGATTCATAATTGTTTTGTTTGCGTTTACCTTTACTTCCGTACAATTATTTCTAAGTGTATGCATGCATAGTTCTTTGGTAGTCAACCTTGATTCGGTAGTTTTGAATGGCGGTGAGGCCAATTGCCTAGGAGATATGACCAAGCGACCCTAGGTGAGCGGATGAGATGGGACAGTAAGATCGACCAGTGGCGACCCTTTCTACTTGTGCGATTTGACCAGTGATCACCTATCGTTTGGATGAACTTAAGAATTGGGGGTGTAGTGTCTAAGTTCCTAACGGCCGAGCACTCGCTATTTTGAATCTAGCATGTAGCGGTACTTAATGACTTGGCTTAGGGGACCGGGAACAACGGGACTTATGACGGCTTTGATTTCTCTGTGGTGGCATCTTCTTGATAGATTAGGCGAATTGACCAAATGTTGTCCTCTCGAATTTGACCCCTGAAGTAATTGGAAGTAGGTAGATGTAGACATAACTAGCTAGGAGGATTGACTAGGTTAGCACCACTATTCCTCTATTGATTTCCCTTTATCCATTTATCTGCTTTTATTTTATTATGCATTAGTAGTTTAATTAATTAAATCCCTATCGAAACCATTATTATTCTGTGACAATTATACTTAGTAATAATCCAACACACATAGCTCTTGGGACGACCTCGGCTTTACCATTTACTACACTACATGCGACCGGGTACACTGCCCATTAGTGCACTAGGGTAGACCATAGGTATAGCGAGACACTATAAATATTAAGACACAGTCGATAAAACACTGCATCAATAATGTACAACACTTTAATGCACATAATTTTCAAACATACAAGACAAGAAACATAGCATACACCACTTTAATGCACATATTAAAAAAACAAAACACTACATTAATGCTATTTAATATAGTTAATTAATTAAGCGATCAATAAATCTGATTATTAAAACACCCCTAACATAATAGATACAAATTATCAAGCATATTGTACAACCAAATTAAATACAATTCCTATATTAAATGTCACTAATACAAATAATATTCAAGCAGAGCAGACAACAGAGCCAAATGGGCTGGAGGCCGAGCAGACAACAGCCAAGCAGGCTCGAGCCCGAACAGGCAAGGGCTAAGCGAAATTCTTGAAATCTGCAAATTTATTGTCAAAAGAACATAATAAACTAAAATACATGATTCACGAAAATTTTATTTGTACTGCTTGCCTTACGTTGAGTACCATTAAATGTCACTAATACAAATAATAAAGCACATTATACAAATATTAAAGCCGAGCAGACAGCGGACAAAATAGGCTTGAGCCCGAGCAGACCGGCCAAGCGGGCTCAAGCACGAACAGGCTGCGGACCAAGCGGGCTCCGAGCCGAACGGGCACGGACTAAATGAAATTCTAGATATCCGTAAATTTATTGTCAAAAAAAACATAATAAACTAAAATATATGATTTACCGAAAAAATTTATTTCAGGATACGTGTCGCGGCAATGCGTGGGACCCTGCTAGTAATGTATACATGGGCTAAGCCCATAAGGGACTTTTGTATCACCATATACACGCCTCTTACAAGTGTGTAGGAGGTGGTGGAGTTCATTTGATCAATCTAATATACTACAAGTTTCTCTCCATCCTCTTTCTAGTTTCTCTCACTAAAACTCTTCTACATGTTGTTGTCTGTGATTTCTGATACTAGTTAGGATCCTACAATTTGTATCAGAGCTTGCACAATGATTTAGGAGTGATTTTTGGTTCGAAAACAAGACCAAGGTTGAGTTGTTTAATGTTTTTAAATTTGTTTTGAACCATGGTCTAGAAATCATACTCAACAATTTTGTGGTTATAATGCTTAAAGTTTGTGTTTTAAAGTTGTATAATGTTTGGTAAAGTTCTATACGAAAAGAAATGGTTTAAAAACTTGAAAAATTACGTTTTTGGTTGATTTTTGTGCAAAACTTACGTTAACAACTAGTTATCTCGATCGTGTCATTACCCCGGTTGTTCATCATATTATCTCGGTCAAGTTAGTGCCCCGGGAAAATTGGAAAGTACACAAGTTACCTCATTCACCACTTATCTCGGTCGTGGACTTACCTCAGTCAAATAAGTTACCTCAGTCGTTTTCAAAGTTACCTCAGTCACTAAGTTATCTCGGTCACCCACAACCGCAATAACTTATCTCAGTCAGTTGAACCTCCACTAGCTATCCTACGGGGCACCACAATAACTACAAGTGAGATAACTTCCCTCGGTCAAAATTAACCGAAGTAACTTTATAACACCAAGAAAAACCTCAATAACTATTGTGGACCCATAACAACTGAAATAACTACCAAGAAAAACCGCAATAACTTAAAGACTAACAAGGACAACTAAATTAACTCAAGAACACTCAAGTACAACCAAGATAAGCTACATCAACAACAAAATTCACAAACTCCTTTATCATTCAATAGATCCACGGATCAAGTTTCACATACATACATTATCTATGGATCAACAACAAGATACAATAATGACCGGGTATTCTAAGATTATGATGTTGTTGGAAAATAGAGAAGAAGTTGGGGAAACATATTTATTAGCAGACATTGATGAGGACATAGCAGAAAGGGACTTGCATGCTAATAGTATCTACATGGCTAAGATTGAGGAGAGTGTTTCAGACACTGAAGCTAACAACATGCCCCATCGATCTGAGATACTATAGGCGAGGAGTACGATTATGATGCTTTTAATCCGTGTGATAATGAGAGGTATCATTACGAGCAACATGAATCTATTAATGCCACATGTGTGGGGTGCGAGATTGATCGTAGCGTCAATTCGAAACTCGGATACGGATCATAATGGGTGAGGTTGAACAAAATAAAATCGATCATGATCAGGAACGCGCTTTATTTGAGTCCTTACTACTAACATGTAAATTGAAATTGTGAAATGCAATACGATCAATTGCGAAGCTAAGGCTGCAAATGTTTTATTGACCACTGAGCTTGAGAGGTATAAGGGACAAGAAAAATGCTTTGAAAGAGATTCAAAAAAGGGAAAAAGAACTTGAAATTGGTTATAGAGAGGTTGTTTATCAAGAAAAATGTTTAATCAAAAAACTTGATGAATAACACATAAGTAACTTAAAAAAGAGTTATGGCACTTAATGAGGAAATTTTCAATTTTCAAAGTCAAGTTTCAAAACAATCAACAAGTATTTCCATTCTTGAAAAAGAACGAGACATGTTAAAGAAGGATTTTTCAAAACATGAGGATGAATATCCCAAAGCAATCATTGAGTTAGAGAAGAAAGTTAAAGAACTTCACAACATTATTTTTAAGATGGGCTAATCGATTCAAGCGACTCACATGCTCACTCTTGAGCCTAGCATGAATTACAATAATGAACAAAAGACAACTCTTGGTTACAAAAACCCTCGTTATCTCAAGAAAGCTCAGAAGCAACAAAATTGTATTTGTAATGCAAATGTAAGTTTGAGTAATAGTGTCACTGCTGATGTTTATGACTATGAGAAAACTTTAAAATTGCTGATGAGTGTCGATTAAAAATGAAACAAATGGAAACAAAAATCAAGCTGATTGCTTATTTAGAGCTTAACAAACTTTTTGATATTTTTGTTCCACAAAAAGTGATTTCCAAAGAACAAAAGTATTTTTATAATCTCAAACCACCTTTTGTTCCAAAACCAATTTCAAAACCAATCAAGAAGTGCAAAACATTGATACTAAACCTATTTTGATAACAAAAGTGGAATCTTCAAATGATACTCCCAAAAAAAGTGTTTCAAGAGGATTTCTTAATGATTTGAAAGAAAGAATTGTGTCACTTTAGAAAATTGTTTTAAACAAAATGACTTTTACTGTTTCAAACTGGAATTTTGGAACACACCAGGAAATCAAAATGGGTTTTGAAAAAGAAATTACTCCGGTTGTTAACAATATCAGTGCCAGGGCAATTCATTTATAAAAGAATATTTAGTTGAGGCGACATAAAATTTTGAGACTACAAATCTCTTGAAAAGAAAGCATAAATCTCTTGGAAAAATAACATGTGTGGAAATGGCGATGCGTCTTTTGGGCGAGTCATACATACCGATGTTCTTTCCATAATCTTGCAAACTTATTGATAAGGATTTAAAATATACACTTTTAGGGGGTCATTTAAGCTCTAAATCGATACATTTTATATCCGTTACTACTTAAAATTATTTCTTTTCATATTTTAGGTCTTTCGGAAGCAAGATGCTGGAATCAATCTTATTTGGACGAAAAGGAGCGAAAACATGAAGACAACGGCAAAGTCAACCCAAAGGGCGACGCCGACGCTAAGGAGGTTTTATAATTAGATTACAAGTGACGGCTCAGGTGTGAAATTGTTCTACAACATGACGGCGTCATGCCTACTTTCGAGCGCGTCTTTGCTTTTTACACCAAGCGTCCAAGACCTAGTTCAAGGCGGCGTCCCTTATGAAGGCAGAGACGTCTCACATCTCAAGAGCGATGCCGGCGATGACTTGGCCCCAAAGAAATCCTAAACACGGTGACGGACGGCGTCGCCAAAAGCGGCGTCTTCGCATGTAAATCTATATAAATTCGATTTTACGCATTTAGGGTGGTAGAATTTTTAGAGCAAACCCTAGTTGTGTGTGGTCAGACTTGAGCGGTATTTTAGGGTTCCAAACCCTTCTTAACATCAAAGATAAGTTTTTAATCCATCATATCACCATGTTTATCCTATGTTCAATTTTTGTGTGTATGCATGCTTATCTATCATGAGTAGCTAAATTGCTATTGTGTTTGCTTAGATCTATGAAACCTAGTTGTTTAATTATTATTATTGTTAGGAATTGGAAATTCCATAGTAAAATGTCGGTCACCCCAACTATGGTCTAGCATATGTTAGCTCGTAGAATTACGTTTATGTTACTAGTTATTTAGTTAGTTATTTAGTTTAGTGCAACACCGTGGAGGAAGGACGGGTCTTTACCCTTGTATACGATCCATCCAGGCCGATAGGAGGTCGTTATGTTTGTAACTATAAATACCCTCTACCTCCCAGGTAGAGGTTGGACCTTCATTCATCTTAATCTAACCTTCTATGTTTTCTTTCACTTTCTCTCTAGAAAGGATCCTACTTTCTCTCTAAACTCTATACTATTCGATCCATTGTTGAGCTTATTTGTGTGTTTATGAAATCCAATATGTTACAATTGGTATCAAGAGCCATGGTTAGATCATCTCTTACATATCTTTGGATTTCTAGTGGTTTTAGGTGGTTTTGAGTTTGAGAAAGTTTAGTGGTTTTGCATCATTTGGTTGATTTCTAGTGTTAAAGTTTGGATTTTGATTGTACTTTTGTGTTTAAGATCATCATAAGTGTTTAGGTTTTGATTTGGAAGGCTTGAATCATCGTGGTTGGGTTGTTTTGGATTGGAAAGTGGTGCTTTTGAATATGTTCTTCGTAGAGACTTGTAGTTATATTTCTTCGTAGAGACTTGTGGTTATGTTCTTCGTAGAGACTTGCAATTATATTTTCGTAGAGACTTGTATTATGGTTTTCGTAGAGACTTGCGGTTATGTTTTCGTGAGACATCTTTGTTATGTTTTAATAGAGACTTGTGGTTATGTCGATTCAATGTATACGTCTAGAGACTTGTAGCCTATTTTGGTAGAGACTTGGCGCCTATTTGGCGTAGAGACTTGGCGTGAGAGACTTGTCTTTACAATTTCTAGCAACTTGTCTCTGTTGTTACTAGCGAGTTGCTCTTTAGCGACTTGGCCCTTAGCGAGTTGCTCTTTAGCGACTTGGTTCATAGCGACTTGTGTTTAGCGACTTGCTTCATAGCGACTTGTGTAGCGACTTGGTTCATAGCGACTTGGTTCATAACGAGTTGTCTCTAGCGACTTGAGCATCTAGCGACTTGTAACTAGCGAGTTGCCTTCATAGAGGATTGTTAGAAGCGGTTTGACCATTTCATCATTGCGTTTTGTTGACTTTTCCGACAAAACTTCAAGCGGCTATAACTTTTGATCCGTAACTCCGTTTTCGACTTTCTACCCATCAAAGCGACCGTGAGAAGAGGAGAATGGCACGCCGAATGAACTAAAGGCCTAAATCCGCTCGAACAAATTCATCTTAACACATTCCATTGGTCATTGCTTAACGGTTTGGTCTTGATTTTAGTAAAATCCATGAAAGATTCTATTTCTCGGTTTAAATCATAGACTTGTAAAATCCGTGCATTCTACCACATCATGTCTTACTCTCTTGACCGATAATTTGAAGTACTTAAATTGTATGATGTTGTGGACAACAATGATAATGTTTGCTACAACTGAGCAGTTCTTGATGATGGAATCAATCAATGATGATTTGAGTTCTTCATGCTCGAGTCGATGAGAAGATTTGCACCTATTGATGCTACGGAATGCCATGCAAAGGAAAGTATCATTGAACCTTATCAACAACTTCACTCTCACCTCATGTTACTTCTACCCGCATCAATGGAGCGAACATGTATTGCCCTCTTCCGTCGGGACTTATCCACGATAACGGGAACTCTGTTTGTTAAACCTAGAGCAATTGGGCGACAACTTGACAAAGAAGGTTCATAAGGATAGTTCGGTTGCACTTCAAGTGATCTACAAACACTTTCGGTCATTCATTAGAAGGAATTCACATCGATTATGATCAAGACATGGTGAAATGTCCTTGAAGACACTGCTGGAATGGAAATTAAGCGTGTTCACGGAGACACTTATCCATCTCATGGATAATGTAGAGAAGTATATTGAGGAAGTTACTCGAGAAAGATGCAAAAGTAGATGAGAGTCGAGTGCAGTTGAGAGATATTTGTGATAAGTCGGGTAATGTATCGGAAAGGTCGGGTGTTCTTGAATGAGAATATCGAAACAACAAAGAATGATGTAACCATTTGCTCATTAACTCTGTCACACAAGAAGTGGATGTTGTGATCGAGAATGGCGAATAAATCTCGGCACAATCAATAAATTGTTGTGTTGAGACCGGTATGGCACCGGATGTTGGATCGATTGACCTTTGAATCTGAGGCTCGAGAGACAAATAAGCTTGAAGCGACCGTGTTCGGTGACTCTTGTTACACATGATGTGGATGCGGATATCGGACGAGAAATTGAGCAAGGGTCATGTAATGAGGTACCCTTCTTTGTTCAACACAATGCATCGCTAAAGTACTTAAACAAGCGATCATGATCTTGAACATGACTTTGATAAATCTTACATGGCGAGGTTGAGTGCGAGATTAAGTGTTTCAAAACAAAAGATATGGTTGATAAAAGGCTTTTGATGAACTTTCAAACAAATTCTCAATTCTTGAAAAACATTGCATTTCACTTGAAATTGCGATATGAGTAAAGAAGAAAGTTTTCAACTTAACAAACCATGTAAAAATCCGGAACTTCACGAATTCCGTGAACTTTTGAAATTAACACTTTGAAAGCTCGACTTCAAGACAAAGACTCAACCATTTACAATCTAAAGAAACATATTTACATCTTGAATGTGAAAAGTAATTTAGTCATGAATACACAAGACATTGATGCTCTTGTAACAAGAAATAATGAATTGTCAATTTATGTGGCTAAATTACTAAAGGAAAATGAGTCTTTGAGAAAGCATCACATAGAACTAAGTGAATCATCAAAGAAGCTAGAACTAAGTCAATAGAACAAACAAACTCTTTGATAGCAAAATTGATGATCTCAAAGCTCAACTTGGAAAAGAGTTTCACTATTGTTGCTTTAAAAATGAGCTCGAGAAAAACAACGAGGAATAGTGTGAACACTAAGTTTGCAAAACCATCAATCTTGGGAAACCGGTTATTAGACAATAGAATGCGTTTAGATCGAGCGACCAAAATTTTCAAAAACAAGGTTTGCCTCCCAAGTTGATGCGAAACAAGTTTTGACAAAACCGGTCACTTCACCTCACTTGCCTAGGAAAATTGATATGAATGACTTGTATAAGAACTCTTATCTAGAAATGGCTAGAAAGAAGGCACAGAATCGCAAAGACGGAATTTTAGGTGCAAGACCTAGGGTGATGAATTTTTTGAGATTTCAATGCATTGCTAGTAGTTCTAAACCATTACCTAGGAACACTAATCTAAATACTAGGGATTGACTTACTTCAAAGAGTAGTTGCGTTTTGATTAAAGCTATTCCCATAGCAGATCACGCTAAGAAATCTAGACCTATTTCTGAATCCAAACAAGTTGTTTGCTCAAAGTGTCTGAAATGTATCTTTAATGCTAATCATGATAAATGCTTCACAAAATCCACGAAGAAAGTAAATGCTCATGCAATGGTAAAACACATTAAGTCTAGGATTTACACTAAGTCATCCACGGTGCATATGAAGCAAATGAAACCAAAAGCCTCGCCTAGATGGTTACCAAGCTGCTAAATCTTTGGAAACAAGGAATAAGGATAAGTCTTCCACTATGCATAAGAAGCCTAACAATCCTAGACCTTGCCATAAGTGGATACCATCTGGTAGAATTTTAAGGATCTTTGGACTTAGGTGGATACCTACGGAAAGATGTTTACCATTGGCAATCTCAATGTTGACCGTGAAACCCCAAAGGGTTTGGATCACGATGTCACTAACCAAAATATATGCAATCAAGTTTATAATATTAGTGCGGTAGTCCTTACTCGATTGCGAGATACTTTGATCCTTCAATACATGGGTGGCTTAAAGTATGGATAACGAAGGATTGATATCTCATAACTCACGGGTTCAAGTTACTCAACATTGATATTCAATCGGCTATGGCGATACATTCACATCGATTCGGGCCTCGTACTTCATCATTATGGCGTCTGCGGATAACACTTGAGGCCCGTTCCTCAAAGAAAAGAAAGGTATGCGCTTGATCGCTTTATCTTCTTAAGAAGAGAAATCTTCATGTTTATGACCATTCTCATCGACATTCTTCATCAACATGCTTCATGCTTTTTCCATGCGCTTGATCATCAAGTGAACCGGACTACGATAATTACTCTTATTCCTCTTGCTCAATATAATGAAGATGGCGACATCATGTGCTAATTTTGCGGGGAGAAGTGTGAATAGAATACATTTGGATGATAATCACTTGGTTAATCAAGAATGGCATCTCGTATGCAATTCTTGAGGGAGAAAAGTGTGAATTTTTGCATGGTTGGTGATATTTGAGAATATATGGTCAAGCGGCTCCTAACCCATGTAAGCCGAGATTCTTCTTATCGGATCATCTTCACATGTAGTTTCTTCTAAGAGCCGTTGGTTGACATCTTCACACGGTGATATGATTAAATGACAAAGTGCTTCTAGTTCTTTGGGTGATTTCTTTGATGAACATCTTTACATTCTTGTTTGATTGGGAGGATTTTAATTAAGGGTTTGCTATTTACAAGTTAACAGGAATGCCTTTGGTGTGAAGAAGATGTTAGCTGTCTATTTCCCATTCGGATAATCTTGAAGAAGGTCGAGTCTACGTCTAATCTACATTTGAAAGCTACATGATTAGAAGACTAAAGGCAATTGCATTTGATGATCTAAAGACTTCTTCTTAATCCGGTGAGAAGAACACTTGAAAATCTTCGTCGGTTTAGGGAGAGCACTAATTGGGGAGATTGAAAAGCCAAATTTAATCCCAATTAGACTTGCTCGATTCTTTAGCAATGATTCATTGCTTGATTTTTATGACACTCCTCCAACGCCTAATGCTTCAATTACTAAGGATAATTGGGATTCATTGTTTGGGATTCATTGTTTTCAAAGATATGTTTGATGAGTACTTCCAACCTCTAACGAATGTTGATCATCCGACACGAAGCTCATGCTCCGGTTTCTCTTGACTCAACTAGTTCACCATCTAAGAAGTACTTCTCGAACTCTCAAGAAACCTTATCTCGGTTACTTCAAAAGGCGTTGATAATGACTATCATGATATTGTAGTTGCACTCTTGAATAATGATCCGCTCTTTGGTATTCCTTGCCAAATCTTCACGGATTATTGTTCATGAATAATGATCCGCTCTTTGGTATTCCTTTGCCAAATCTTCACGGATTATTGTTCCTCTCATTGTGCGCTATAAATCAACCACATAAACATTAAGGAAAAATGACTTCCTCATCCGCTAGAAGACATTTTAGTAAATCTTCGAGATCGACTTCTACATGTATACCTTGAGGAAGAATGCATTGATGTTGAGGAATCATTTGCTTGGTTCATTCATTGGGTCAATGTTCATCCGATTGAATGTTTATTCAAGTGTTGGACATTTGACACAAGTTGATTACTGAAGTTACTCTTTTATCACTTATTTGAGGTTGAAGTTGACATTCACAAAGGTGTATTCTTATTTGATAACTTGCTCGGGCTTAAGAATTTGAGTTGAAGTCTTGGGTTATCTAGTTACCGGCGATCGAGGTGGATGGTTGAAGACACAGTTAACTATCACTATTAGGAGTTACTTTGTTTTACTCGGTGTCACACATATGTCGGTGTGGATAATCGCAAGAGGTGTTAATGTCTCATACTTTGCTTGAGTAGTGAGTACTTAGAAATTTGCTTGAAGCATAAATTCTCGACACCGTTCTTCCATTATTAAGTGCAAGCTTAAGATACAAATGTGGAATTTGACTTCAATTTCAAGTTTGGTATATCGGGTATTCTTCATCGATGGTCACTTCAAATTGTCTACATATGGGTTGATAAAGATAGTCGAGAGAGAGTTTCCGTTGCATTTGATTCTCACGAGATTCATTTGGGCTATTTGAGTTCTTCTCACAAGATTTTGAGTTTTGGGTATATTATGTTTCTTTGAATCGAGGTATCAAAACCGACAAGGGAAGGAGACATATATCTAAAAGCACAGCAGTACACATGATGAACTTAACACTTCTACACGATTGAAGTTATCCGGAAAGACAATGGTCATAACCGTAGAAACTCGGTGTTTAACTCGTAGCCTTTGGTGTATTATTCCAACTAATTGGAGGAAATGGTCTTGGAGACTTTTGGTATGTGTTACTTGACGTTCGATTAGAAGAAATGTGAAAAGAATATTTGGTTCGTGAGATGATATTGCATATCGACATCTTCTATATGATTTTTGATATAGTGCTTCGGTTAGTGCTTCATGTACACAATGTAATGATGATTACGATGAGATCGCAGCGATCGGAGGAGATATATGTGTATATCGGGTGGACAACATATTCACATGATCGAGCTTAATCGGTTATTCTAGAGTTGACATCCGAGAGGAGATCGGTGATTCAACCGATTAGTGTGATGTTGTTGTTTCTACTATGGTTGGGTACTTGTGTACATTATGGGTGATTGGTTATATGGAAGTTAAGCGGAATGCATTTGGTAAAATGAAGATGTTGATGTATTGTTCCCTGCATAAGACAATGGTCAATCTCGAAGAGTAATGTGTACATCGGGGACGCATAGCGAGTTCATGTGATCGGTCTTCATCGGTTATTCGGTTTGATAACCGCTAAGTCGATCAATGTCTTAACTTGTTACCTCGGTGTTCTCATGTTCTTGGGGTCTTGAGCTTCATTCAATGAGGCTGTTTCTCTTCTCATTCTTCTTCTTGGGAAAATGGTCTTTATTCGAAGATTGACGGTATGAGGGAAGCGCCAAAGTCTCTCTTTCTCAAAGGCTCGGGTTCTATCTTCTATTCGGAGCCTCAAAGCTTTGGTGGTGGAAGTTTAAGAGATGACGATTTCTATCTTTTACAACGTGCTGTTCGATATCCTTATCTCGGTACTCGTATCATCATCTTCTTAAACTATATCATCTATTCTATTTGTAAATATTTATCAAAAAAACAAAATACAAAAATATAAAACCAACAAAAAGAAAATAGAAAAATATAAAATCATCAAAAATCCATAAAAATCAGAAAATTTAAAAATACCAAAAATATGTTTTTCTCAAGACATGTCTTACAGTATCGATAACATCTACGGTCTTAGAAATGTCATTCAATAATGGCATGGGACCATAGATGAAGTTCGGCGAGGAGGTGTAAATATTTTTAAAACATGTCTCAAACAATGGCTTCTGATTATTTGATTGTAACCGTGCTTAAAAATGGCTTGCTATTATTTCAGATAGCAACCCGTTCTTTTAAAGGAAGGAAAGTGTTGCGCTAAACCTATTTTCAAAATATTTCATGCACTTATCCTAAAAACAAAACAAGGAAAGTATGTCGAAGGACTGCTGTTCCTACACAAATGTTTTTCCGTCTAAAATTCTTCAGAAAAATATTTGGTGTTTTCAAAAATGGTGGTAAATGAGTTGCTTTAAAAACAATCGATTCGAGTTTTGTAAAATTGAAAACTCAATCAATGACTTGGTAGCTTTTAAACTTTTCATAAAATGAGTCATGGATTGAGGGGATAATGTTTTTCAAATCTACATCATCTAACGGGCTTTCTTAATTATCCTAATATGCTTAATTAAAAATGATGTTAACCTATGTTGAAGGACTAGGTGCCTAGGATATGATTGCTAGGATTAGATGATTAGAGTTTGATGAACACATTATTCCTATACATTTATATGATCTGATTGATATGTTGCATTGACTTTTATTAGTCGATTGTTGTTTGGGTGATGTCGACCACCATATATTTGTATGTGTGTTCACTAACGTATGCAGGTATATTGGTATAAAAGAATGTTCGATCCGGATCCCACAATTGAAGATGATTGGATGCGAAGGAAAGGGTAACTATATCTTGGGTTGACAAATGAAGAAAGCGGAGCTTAATTGGACTTTAATGGAGTTGGCATAAATGCAACATAAGAGGTCTCTTGCATCGCGAGATGGTTTTCTTCTAAGTGATTGAAGAAGCGGAGCTTAATTTGACCTCGGTTGGCATTCAAATGCAGCGTAAGAAGAAGTCTCCTTTGCATCTGCAGACGGTTTTCTTCAAACCCTACGGCAACAAGCGAAGCTTCTCAACCACCTAACGTATCTTTGTGCGGGATGCCATTTTTGAACAATTTTGAATAATTTGATTAATATTGTTTTGAAAATGGAAAATATTGTTTGAAAATATATTGGACTAATTTTTGAAAATCACGGACTTCATTTTATCAAAACCTTAGTCACTCAATTATTGACTTACGTCATGGATTGAGGGAGAGTGATTTAAAATAAAATATTTTCAAGCGATGTCTCTTCACAAATGTTCCGTCTTGTACAATAATAAGTGGTGATCTAAAGATTTAATGTTATGTCATGGTATGATTTTTTTTTAGAATCAAGGTCTTTCAAAATAAAATTTTTTTTGTTCTTGTTTGATTGTGAAATTGTTTTGTTTTACTTAAAAGATCTCTTAAAACTATCATACGACACTAACAATCTTTAATGTCTTAAAATGGTCCTTTTCTCGTCATCTTTCAAAATTGAATCTTGCCACGTCTTTCCTAAAATTTTCTAAATGATTTAAATCGGTTGGGATCACAAATCTCAAATGGTTTGATATTTTTGATCGGGGTAGAGATCGTGATTTAAATCTCAAATCTGTTTTAAATGGAATTGATTTTAGTCCTTTAAAGGCACTCCTGCCTCCATGTGCCAAACGATTTCAAATACACAATGCACATGTTGAGGAGGAGGATTTATCAAAAACGGATGAGTATTTAAACAAGGCCACATTTTCTCCCATGTTTTCTAAACCTAATTAAATCACTTGGGATCCAAAATCTCAAAGGGTTTGATATTTTTGATCGGGGAGAATTTGTGATTTAATAATGAAATTTGATAAATGATGATCGTTTTGATTCAATTGTGCCTGTTGCTCTCTCATATGTGCTAAGCGCTTTCGAATCTCGAAGCACATATTGAGGGAGCATAACTATCAGTACAAAAGTTTTTAAAAGTTATTTATAAAGTACCTTGATTGAGTTTTAAATGGTTTCTTAATGGCTCTTGTGATCGTGGATGTGCTTCAAAGAACTCTTGCCTCTATGTGATAAAATGATTTCAAATATCCTATGCACATATTGAGGGAGAATTTTACCAAAGAAAATCAAATGGCTTTTTCGTATGAAATTGTGATCAAGAAATTATTTCAAAGAAATTATTTCAAAGAACTCTTGCCTCCATGTGCCAAACAATTTTAAATCATATGCACATGTTGAGGGAGGATTTCTAAAATGATCAAAACTATTAAGGTACAAAATGCTTTGATCTCGTATCACAAGTACCTTGATTGATTTTCAAATGATTTTCAATTGGTTTCAAAGAAGGAATGAACAATACCAAAAGACCGACCATTTTACTTTATGCATGGTGTTATAAGGATGGTGAGGTTAGGTATTTGTTCCACGATCCAGCCAGAGCAGGAGGGATCTTCCGAGGACAATCCACTAGATAGTGTAGAGTCCTTAGGAATATTGAAAAAGGAGAAATATGAGAATATGGGAAGAGTGCGGATGAGATAGAGCTAGAGCTGGAATAAACCCAACAAGGTTCTAGTTATGAAGTCTCGGTAAGCTTGAAGGGGTTGAAGAATGAAAAAGAAATGAATGTGAAAATGGTGAAAAGAAATAGCCCTCAATAATTCAACCTTAGAGGCGAAACCGGGTTCAATACATATGCTCTTGGTGGTTACTAAGGTAACGCGGTATTGAAGACAAGGCGTCATGGACCCGATGGCGCAATGCACCTAAACTTCCCAAGCTACTCAAGTTCCTCTTAAAAGGGCTTGTTTCATTCTCACGGGGAACCTACATGATCTATCGACTTTCTCTTAGAGATTGTTGATATTGAAGAAGGAGACCCTCTCCCTAGTCTCCGACACAGGAACCAAATGTGCACTATTGAGTCTAGAGCCAAGAGATCATCCACAATATCTCGTTAGGACACTAAATTCTTGAAGACTTGCTTTTTCACACAATGTGGAAAGTAAGTATATATTAAGAGTCCTATGCATTATCCTTGTGGTATTGCCAGAACATCCGAGTGATATGTAAAATATTCACAATGAAGATGGAAATCCTTCTAGAGCCAACATCAAACAAGCTCTTGGTGGGTGACATGTGAAATCTTGCAAAGATCAAACTTGTGACAAGCGGATAGAAACGATGGGCGATTCAATCTTGAATCAACCTTGGTCGAGATTGGAATTGACGAATACTTTTGGAAAAACCATTCGATGTGCAAACCTTCTTTCTCTAGCACTTGAATGTGTATTCATGTTTCAAACTCAAAAGTATCTCGATTGAAAAAATACTTTTGGAAAAACCGATTCGATGTGCGAATCTCTTCTTTTAACTTGCGTCGAATGTGTACTATTTTCAAATACAAAAGTATTTTTAATTGAAAATTGATCTTTCTTATAAAACCTTTCGTATTGCAAAACTCTTTCTTCTAAGCAATACGCGATTGTTTTCAAATCAATTTTCATCAATCGGTGAATCTCAATTATTGGTTCACTCACTCCGTGTTGTCTTCTTTGAGGCGTTCGGTTTGAGAACAACTAGAGCAATTGCGAAACCATGTCAAGGAGATTCTTAGGAATCCTACGATCACGAGCGATGCTTGTCTTGCGATCAGCGGGAACCGTGGGCGTGTACCTCGATTCAACGAAAGTGATCAAAGACGCTTTCGTGCGCTTTATTGCTAGCTGTTGTTTGCGGTACATTTGGATGGTTGCGGTGATCGAATTGAGAGTCAATCAAAGCCGCATGCTCACGACATCTACACTTAATTTGAAGAAATCATGAGCGGTGCATATCTACATAACTGGCTCGGATATTTCATACTATGCTTACGCTTCTGATCTTTGCAAATATCATGAACCGATAAGGCTTCGCTACTCGATGGAAAGATGTCATGATCCAAATGTGTGAGCATGTCGGTCCAAAAGTCACAACATCACATGATGGCAACACAATAAAGGGTGATCCAGAGATTTTTTGTGGCTGATGATCTCAAAGAAAGCTCGAAGATCATCAAAGATGTGGATCAGTTCAAACACCTCCACTGAAAGTACAAAACTATGCGGACTTTGAAGATTCGCTACTAAAGCACAAAGATTGCGGAAATGAAGAATTCAAGTCTACGAGCTCAAGAACGAATTCAAAGATAGAATGCTAGGATGCAAAATGTATTTCATGGGGTGACCTCCCTTAGGGGGAGATTGTTAGGAATTGGAAAATTCCATGTTAAAGTATCGGTCACCCCAATAATGGTCTAGCATATGTTAGCTCGTAGATTTGTCGTTGTTTATGTTATTTAGCAGTTTATTAGTTAGTTAGTAGCGTAGCTTAGTCTAGTGTAACACCGTGGAGGAAGGACGGGTCTTTACCCACTGTATACCTGATCCACAGGCCGATAGGAGGTGGTTATGTTTGTAACTATAAATACCCTCTACCTCCCAAGGTAGAGGGTTGGACCTTTCATTCATCTTAATCTAACCTTCTATGTTTTCTTTCACTTTCTCTCTCTAGAAAGGATCCCACTTTCTCTCTCTAAACTCTATACTACTCGATCCATTGTTGAGCTTATTTGTGTGTTTATGAAATCCAATATGTTACAATTATTAGGTTGTCTCTAGTTTTAATTGGTAGACGCTAGATTAAGGAAACTGTCTTCTTCTTTAATTGTTGCGAGCTTGAACGTCCTAAATATCACAAAGCTTAAGAGTTCACTTGAGCCATCGTTGTTTTTATTACGTGAGTTATAGCTTTAGGATAATATAGTATTTGAGGGAGATACTAAGGTGCTTGGCAATCTGTATAGTCTAGAGGAGAGTTACAATTTATAGAACTAGGGAATTAGGCACCCCATACGACCACACGAATACAACGCATCAATTAAGATGAGGATGTGACAATTCAACCGATCAATAAGAGATAACTAGGAGTAAGAACATCTAAGTAAACACACTTTTAATCATCATAAGAACACACCTTACAATACATAGCTTATCTTTTCTTTTCATTAGTTTAATTAGTTATTAGTTTAAAGAATTAGTAGTTAAAATTGGTAGAAGTACTACCCCCACTCCTATACCCGAGATATTTACTTGCTTTCTAATTTAAAAGACTAAAAGAATCACCCTCAACCTCACCTTCTCGTCATACATCTCTACTAGCATCTCTATTCCCTAGAGAACAATCAACACCCATACTACTGGCTTACCCATACTACTTGCTCTCGGAAAGGAAGTCTTTCGAAACCCCTATCAAGTTTTTGGCGCCGCTGCCGGGGAATAGAATAGCTAGTTAGTTTTCTATCTCGATTAGCTCTACTCGCTTGATTCCTATCAAGTGAGCTTTTTTCTTTTTTCTTAGCTTTCTTTTAGTCTATCCCCCTTCTTTGTGCTTTTGTTCGTAACCTTGTCACATTTCACCATGGGTGACATTCCACCAAACAACGATCCACCACATCATCAACTACCACCACCCAATCAACCACCACTCGACCCACCAAGTGGCCATACTCTTGGTGAATACTCTAGACCGAGCCATCAAGGCTATATGAACACTATTGCGCTCCCTCTTCAAGCTCAAACTACGACCTGCGCTCCGACACCATCCGGTTGGTGCAAAACGGATGTGCATTCCATGGACTTCGTTCCGAAGATCCTAATCAGCATCTCAAGGATTTCCTTAAAATTGTTGACTCCATTGACCTTGATGCTACCACTCGGGAGACCACGCGATTGCGTCTCTTCCAATTCTCTCTACGGGACCAAGCTAGTAATTGGCTTGAGCGACTTCCCACAGGATCCATCTCAAGTTGGAATGATCTCACCACCCGTTTCCTCGCCCAAATTTTCCCACCGAGGAGAACCACCAAGCTAAGGAATTACATCTTGATGTTCCAACAACGTCAAGGCAAAACCATTTATGAGGCATGGAATCGATTCAAGGACTTACTCCACAAAGTCCCTCACCATGGCATTGATCTTTGGCTCCAAGTCCAAATAATCTATGATCATGTCAATTTTCTCACAAAATGATCCATTGACCGAGCGGCCGGCGGAAGAATTAGCAATCTCAATGCGGAAGAGTCATGAAATATCACTGAAGAGCTTGCCGGTCAGTCTTATGAAAATTGGAGTGATCCTCATTAGACCCCTAATAGCACGGTTAAGGCCATATCGGTCCCTAGTAGTTCTTCTAACATCACCGAAGAACAGCTTTGTGCTCTTGAAGAACGGATTGACTAGTTAGTCGAAAGACAAAAGAAAGTGCCTGGACCAACTCCTCGATCATGGGTCAACTTTGCTACCTCAACTGGTAACCCAACACCCTTTTCTGAATCGCCTAGTCGCGAAAGAAACCCCGCTTCCCTAAAACGCTTTCATTCTTCCTTACCACAACCACTTTCACCAAGCTTCAAGGCATAAATGAGAGAATACATGGCGGCTCATTTGGAAAGATTAGCTAAATTTGAGGAAGAAGTTTATAAATAAAGGGAAGAAATGCAGGCAAAGATGGTGAGATGATGAACTTAGTAAAGGAGTACACTAAGATGAAGGTTACCGAAGAGGTGTTAGTAAGAAAAGATGACATGACATGCCCCACTATGTTTTTAACGCCATTTTCATTGTTCGTGATAAGGAGATCAAAAACAAAATTAGTGATAAGGATGGGGTAGTTGAGGAAAAATATTGGGATTGACGATAATAGCTTGAATTATAAGGATGGGGCAAAGCTAAGGAATTAGATAAACCTAAGGCGTAGGGCACTACCTTAGGTGAAATAAAGGAGTAAAAATATGATACTATGACCCTTAGGTGAAATGGGGCCCTTATGCCTAGGCAATTCTTAAGAAACCATTAGCTAAGAAACAGAAATTTGTGGGAACTTCATAATACCATGTAGTATTGGTGACTTGGAAGACATAAAAGCCTTAGCTGACGAGGGATCCGATGTAAGCATAATGCCTTTATCAATCTATAATAAGTTGACTAAGGAAAAACCAACCAAGACTAATCTGAGACTTTCCTTAGCCAATCATTCATATGTTTACCCCTTAGGCATAGCAGAGGATGTATTGATTGAGGTTGCAAGTAGCATCTATCCTGTGGATTTTTCAATTGTAGATATTGAGGAAGACGAACACATGCCTCTCATTCTTGGAACACCTTTCTTCGCCACCTACAAAGCAACAATCAAATGCGGTGAGGGTGTTATGGTACTTAAAAGCGGTAAAAGCAAAGTTAGGATACCTACAGCCCCAAGACATCCTTTGAAGTTTAAGGAAAAGAGAATGGATGGTCATGATTCGTAAGTTCGCAATAGCGCTGTTAGGAGAAAACTCATTGAATGAGAGGAAAAGATTAGGGAGTACAAGGATAATGAGATTGAATTAGGAGAATGGAAGCGAGATAAACACATAATCGGGCATAACTACGCCACGAAAATATCTTATGGGAACCATCATGAGGAAAATGATACTAAAGGACGTGACCAAGGAGTCAAGAGCACTAAAGAGTTTGTGGAAGGAGATGAGGTGCTCTTGTTTAATTCAATATTAAAAGCACCCTAAGGAAGGTGTAAGCCAAAATGGTGTGGCCCTTATACGGTGAGAGGAGCAAAAAGAGGTGGAACCATTGTGTTACTTGACGACGATGGAAAGGAGTTCAAGGTAAATATACGAAGTGTGAACACTATGATAATGACCTAGTGAATAAATGAGATGATGGTAATGAAGTCACGTAGGCCATGACTTCGAGTCTACCTACAAGACTCATAAATAAAGAAAAGCGCTTCTTGGGAGGCAGCCCATGCTTAATTGTTTGCTTGTTTTGTTTTTATATTTTGTTTGTGTGTTTCGTATATCTTTTTCGTTGTTGTTTAATTCTCATGTCCATTTTGTGAAAATGCTTTATTTTGTTTTTAACCTCGTCTTAATTGCATATAAATGTATTTTACAAAAAGATAAGTGTAGGAAAGATTACATATGTTTTAAGAACATGCATGAACATAAGATTAACAATAATTGAAATTGTATATGTTTGTGTGTTTGTTAGAGTCAAATGCTTGCATCGAGTCATAATGGATGTTTTGCAGGAAATTTTCCAGGTTTTTAATGAAGTAATTTTTCCAAAAAACGTACCAGACCTTTTCTGTCAAGACAACCCGAGGGCGTCGAGACTAAAGCCCGACGGCGTCAGGAAATGTAGAAATAGATTCACAGTTTCGTTTTCTGTCTAAACTTGTGATTTTTGGAAACTTCCAATTTTTAATATTCCAGAAAAACTGCAAATATCCATTCCACAAGCATTATATCTTATTCGCTTTCTAGTATAATTTTTTATATATATAGTTTTACCGATTTTACGCGAGGTTTTGTTTCGTTTTCTTATAAGTTTGCGGGTTATATTAGACAAGAAGAAGAAGTACATGATGGAAGCAACACTTATTACCTATTCATTCTTCTTGGAGGAGGATTTAATCGCAACTTTATACATATCCTACCGAGCTAATCGGGGAGTACTAGTTTCTTTCTCTTTTATTTACCTTCCTTTATCATAACTTTGATACTTTAGAAACATTGAGGACAATGTTCGGTTTAAGTGTAGGGAGGAGAATAAAATGGGAACTTAGAAACTATTCACTCATTTGATTTTGTCTTGTCCTTGGTAAATTGTGTAATAAACTATGAGAAATATTTATTAGGGTAATTTTAGCACCAAATTAAAAATTTTATGGCCTTTACAAGTAAAACTTTTGTCTTAATAAAGCGTCTCATAGATAGGAATTATATGACTAGCGCAAAAATGGTATACCACTCAAATTCCACCCCAAAAATGTGAGGTTCGCCCCTAGATCTTTAGGAATAAAAACATTCATCTTTAATGCTTAGTGAGTGTACTGGTAGTATAATAGATTCTAGAATTTGTTTTTGTGATGCATTCCAAGATCGCTAGTGAGACTACATTTGTGTAGTTAGGATTAACTAAATGATAGAGGCATTAGGATAACCCTTGTTTTAAACATGTAATTTAGTTACGTCATCCACAACGATTGAGTAATTTTCCCCACACCTTTGCGATGTACTCATCTTTAGTACACGATACCCCTAGTTAACCCCTCAGAGCCTATCCTTTTGGCGGTTCTCGTGATGTTTCGGTTTTCGAAATATCAATGAAGAGCATTGTTTACAATCCACCCCTAAATGTTACACCCAAATCGCCTTAGCCTACCTTGTATGCACTCATCTTTAATACATTATTGTAATTAATGTTTAAACCCTTAGTTCAATTATCTAGTTACTTGCATGGTTGCTAAGTCGAGTCACATCATTTGTATACGCTTTTGGAGCGATTGGGACTCATGGGTTAAAGTAATATTTTATCAATTAAGCTGGAAGGAGCGATAAATTCAATTTCCCTTTGTCTACGTAATTAAGTACTCAAAATGTTTTGATCTTTTCAAATCGGGTCAATTAGTGTTAGTGAAATAAAAACTCAAGGGTAGAGATGCTCCTATAAATCCCTTTATTTTGATGTTACCTTAGAGAATGGTAGGGTAAAATGTATGGCAAAAAAAAAAAAAAAAAAAAAAAAAAAAAAAAGTGGAGTGAAATAAAAAAAAATGAGAAAAAAATACGGGCTACCATCCTACATCTATCTTTATGTTTATGTTTTTAAGTTTATGTCTTTTAATTTTGTTTCAAGTCATTATTTAGTGTTAGTGAGTCGAGTATTGACTTAGCAACGCCGCGTCTTACATGCTTGTAACATAAGATTTTTGACTTGCCACCACTAAATATCCCCATATCCAACAAAACCCTTTACTTCCCTACCCTAAGCCTAATATTATAAACCTTTGTAAAGATCTATTAGATATTTATTCCTAGGTGCTTACGCCAAAGCGGTAGAGGTTTGATCTATTCTCAAGCCTATGGTAATCTATGTACTATGCCAGGTAGTGAGTGTTTATCTTCTATTTTCTTACATATTATATTTCATATCAACTCGAGAGATGAGAGAATCCAAACACCAACAGTGAGGTGCTAGTGTATAATTTTCGTGCTTGTTATGACTATTGTGGCACTTGTACTTGTTGCAGACTATTTTAAACCAATGCTAAATTACCCCTAACTTATAAATTGATTGGCCAAAAGCACATTTGCTTGAGGACAAGCAAATTCCAAGTGTAAGAATATTTGATAAGGATTTAAAACATACATTTTTAGGGGGTCATTTAAGCCCTAAATCAACACATTTTATACCCGTGACTACTTAAAAGCGTTCATTTTCACATTTTAGGTTTTTCGGAAGCAAAATGCTGGAATCAAGACATTTGGACGAAAAGGGGCGAAAACATGAAGAAAATGGCAAAGTCAAGAAATAAGGTTGTATTCTGAGCCTGACGGCGTCCCAACCCAAAGGGTGACGCCGTCGCTAAGGAGGTTTTCTAATTAGATTGCAAGCGATGGCTCAGGTATGAAATTGGTTCCACAACATGACGGCGTCATGCATATTTTCTAGAAGGCATCTCTCTTTGTTTTACACCAGACGTCGAAGACCTAGTTCAAGACGACGACCCTTATGAAGACAGACAGCGTCACACATCTCAACTGACGCCGTCCCAACGATGACTTGGCCCAAACGAAACCCTAAAGGCGGCGACCAAGCGGCGTCACCGCAAAAAGCGGCCGTCCATTTATAAATCTATATATAGAATTGATTTTTGAGCATTTAGGGTGGTAGAATTTTGGAGAGCGAACCCTAGTTCGTGTGTAGTCTGACTTGGAAGGTATTGTAGGGTTCCAAAACCCTTCTTTACATCAAAAGATAAGTTTGTTAATCCATCATATCACCATGTTTATCCTATGCTCACTTGTTTATATGTATGCATGCTTATCTATCATGAGTAGCTAAATTACTATTGTGTTTGCTTAGATCTATGAAACCTAGTTGTTAATTATTGTTAGGTTGTCTCTTGTTTTAATTGGTAGACGCTAGAGTAAGGAAAACTGGCTTCCTTTATAATTGTTGCGAGCTTGAATCGTCCTAAATAGCATAAAGCTTGAGAGTTCACTTGAGCCATCGTTGTGTTTATTGCGTGAGTTGTAGCTTTAGGATAAGAGAGTATTCGGGGGAGATACTACGGTACTTGGCAATCCCAGATAGTCTAGAAGAGAGTTACAATTCATATAACTAGGGAATTAGGCACCCCCTATGACCACACGGAATACAACGAACCAATTAAGTTGAGGATGTGACAATTCAACCAACCAATAAGAGATAAATAGGGAGTAAGAACATCTAAGTAAACACATTTTTAATCACCATAAGAACATACCTTACAATACATAGCTTATCTTTTCTTTTTCATTATTTTAATTAGTTATTAGTTTAAAGATTTAGTAGTTAAAATTGGTAGAAGTACCCCCCCACACTCTTATACCCCGAGATATTTACTTGCTTTCTAAAAAATATAAAAAGACTAAAAAGAATCACTCTCAACCTCACCTTCGCGTCTTACATCTCGACTAGCATCTCTATTCCCCTAGAGAAAGATCAACCTCCTGGGCTTACCCATACTACACTGCAACGATTAGGTACATTGCCTAGTGGGTTGTAAAGCTTGCTCGTGGAAAAGGATATCTTTTGACCCCGAACCCACTATCACTTATGTTATTGAGGATTATGAAAAACTGTAAACTCAACTTTCCATAAAAAACAGTTAAGTACGAAAATTCTTTGGAAAAACATGAGAAGGAAAACACTCATTTTTTCAAACAATTAGACCAGAAAAATATTGATTGATTGGAAGAATGTTTAAGTAAGATCCAAGATGAAGATGCAACTATTGTTCTTCTTGTGTCATTGCCTCATTCGTTTAAAAGTTTTGTCATTTGTTGTCTGTAAAGACGCTATCACTTTTGAAGATGTTAGATTTAGTTTTCATTCGAGTGAGCTTCGTCAACAAGCACCAAGAAGTGGTTTATCAACCACAAGTCGTGATAGGGGTCTGTATCGATTTGAAAAAGATAAAGATAAAGGTGGAGCAGCATCAAGTTCTCTAGGTCCTAATCCTCGAGATATTTGTAACTATTGCAAAACGGCGGGTCGTTGGAAGATTGATTGTCCTAAACTAAGGAAAAAAGGTTTGGTAGCAGCTACTGATAAAGGCGACTCGTTCTACTCTGGTTAGGAATGCGATTTGCTTTAAGTGGTTGATCGTTAATTTGTCAGTTAATTTTTGATTGTTCGTTTTGAAGTCGTGGGCATTTGTTTTGGTTCTTTTTTGGGAACAGTCATGTGTTTTGAATTAGGCTAGCACATCTAGTGTTTAAAATTTTGAATTTTATTTGGAACATATGTTTTTCTTTAGGAGTTTCAATCACGGTGGAGATTGTTATGAATCGATTAGAACGCCTAAGGTTCGTTTGGTATCTTAAAGTTTGAGCATGTTATACATATTTTAGTATTTTCGTTTCTCCCTAAATCTAATATTTTATTTTCTCCCTTTAAGCTTTCTTTCTCTCACTAGATTCTTATGATTATGTGTGAATCTAGATGCAAGTTGGGAACTTACCATTGGCATCATAGCCACATATAATAGTGTGTTTGAGTTCGAAAACACGATCAAAAGTTGTGTTTTAAAACATTTTTTTTTGCATTTTTGTGGTATCGTGAGGATACAATCAAAAACTTTGATTTTGTAGTTTAGATGTTTAAAGATGTATTTGATGTTTAATTAAAGTTATTTGCAAAAGAAATGGTGTAAAAACTAAAAAAATTACGTTTTTGATTGATTTTTAACGAACTCAATTTATTAGCTCGGTCGTTTTGTTAACTCGGTAGTTAATCTAAGTTAACTTGGTCAGTTAGTGATCTGGCAATCTAGTAAATTACAACTGGTTCTCAGTCATTTAGCTCGGTTACTTAGCTTGGACGTTTAGCTCGGTCGTATTACTCGATCACTTAGCTTGGACGTTTAGCTTGGTTACATTAACTCGTTCATTTAACTCGGCGGTTTAATAGTTTAGTTATCTCGATTGCATTAGCTTGGTATTTTGAGTTTCCATTACTTATCCCGGTGGCACCAAATTAACTTAACTCGAATCATCAACAACCGAATTAACCTCAATACAAGGAACAACCGAATTACTTATTAACCTAAGAACAACCGAATTAAGTGTGAAAGAACAACCAAATTAACCTTGGAAATCAGTTAAAAAACCAAATTAACCACTTCTACAACCGAATTAACCATCACAAGTCAAGAACAACCGAATTAATCATCATCAACAACCGAATTAACATACAATTCCTTTATCATTTCACAGATCCACAATCAAGCTTTACACTTTCATCATGGCTTCAAAAAAAATGTGTTCAATGCAGGTTCTGATAACCGTTATCCTATGTTGGAATTAGATAACATGTCATTCAATAAATAACCACAAAAACATCAAAGTAATCAAGCGGAAGCGTATAGGATTTATTAATGAACAATTAATTCACATAAAAGAATATGCGTACCTTTTCTTGATTCTAGCGAACAAGAATCAAATCCACAAACTAGCAATTAGGATGAACCCTAATTAGGGTTTATAGGATTATAAAATTACCCTTACCATTTTGTAATTCAATCCAAGATAATAACAAAAGTATGTTATTACTATGTTCTTGTACACACGTACTAAACCGAATTAAAGTAATGCTAGTTTTATCAAACAAAATAACTTGGTTTGTGGAAAAGTAATGGATCGACACCCACAAAGGTGTTCGACCGGTTTGAAAACAAAACACACACAAACAATTTAGGGTTCGACTTATGAGCACAAGAGATAGAAAAATAAAACCCTAACTTTGTTTATATACCCAACTAAACTTGGTGAACAAGTTGGTTTTGTTTCCATGTTTCTCCTTATGGCCGATCGGTTTGGTATCCCTAAAGGGATTCGGAACCTTCCCAACTTTGCAATTAAATCCTTTTCCATAAACATTTAACGACCGTTAGTCCATTACATTAATTACTTAACGTCCGTTAGTTATTTCGTTTAATAAATAAATAAATACAACGTTTATATTTAATTATTTAACTTTAAATTCTCATACGTAAAGTGTGCAATCCCATAGTCTCGAGTTCGATCCTAACTCACGTCTATTAATTTATTGTCCATAAAACCAACGGCTCCCACTTGGATATATCTTAATAGAGTGATCACATTCGGTTAGCGTCTAGCAACACTTGATGCCTCTAGTACAACTCGAGCAAGGCTCTGGAAAACCTTTTAATGATTTCTCATTATTATTATCCTTTTGTTTCTAATACCATGTTAAATAAAGATATGGAATTAAGTCATTCTTTATCCAACTATTACATTTCTCGTTATAAGTGATTGAGCAAGATTACAAATCTTACGAACATATTCGGGGAGATCTTTGGGCGTGGCCACGCAAACATCTTGTCAACCCTACGAGGGCCAATGATATTAAACTCAAAATAAATTTGAAGGAACAAATTCTATCTTGACTACGAGAATAACCCACGAACTTTGCAACACTTGAGAAACAACCCTTATGACTACCGCCACGTATAGCGTTAAGTTTTTCCACAAAGTGCACTACATTCATGACACTTATCCGGTATCTCAAGTCGAGGATAACTATTCATAATTTACTTATAACAATATCCACAAAGTAAATTATGTAGTTGGGATAAGTCCTATATTCAATTCATTGAATATCATACGAAATTGGTATGCATTCTCATCAATATACTTTCAAGTATATTCTACCATATCACTCAGATTTATCTTAGTTTGATGATACTCCCGTATCATTAATTGACAATGGACGATTTAGAATAAATAAATTTACTCACGGATTAAACATGCAAATATAGGATCGATATATTATAAAATCAAACATACCAAGTATTTGATTTATCATAATAATTGTTTAACATCCTTATCCAAATACCAAATAGATCAATGCATGAAAATTCCGGTTGATGAATTATGCCTCAACTAATGACAATCATACTTGTTGACAAGGCATAAATCAACCAACTTGATCTATCGTAATTTTGAGAATACTTATTTCAAGAATTCAATTAGTGAAGTCCTTGTATGTGTGCATTCACCAATCCATAACAATTCATAAAGTGTTTAACATCCTCTATCACAAATTTATGACAATTTAAACTTTCAAACATTTTAAAGTTTAAAGTATTCTTATTCTTTTAATGTATAATGCAAGCTGTGCTCTTAGTAGCACAACCAGATTCACATGGCGATTAACAAGGATGAAATCCTACCATGACTAGTATTGAGTGTCATCTCAATTAAACCAACATCATTGTATACAAACAACAATATGCTCATTAAAACTCCGTAAACTTTAATATCTTATTGTGTAATGTTTGATGCTTTCCTAACTTTCAAGTTTAAAGTCGATGACAATTTGCACAACATTTGACATATTGTTCATCCATAGAATCTAGGAGCAATTCGGTGAGGATGTAATTCTTTTAGAATATTCATTACACAAGTTATCTAATAACTTTTAGTTAGATATCAATGTTGTCAAATCACTTCTTATTCAAGAATGATACAACAATTTTAATACACAACATGATGTACATAATGAATCTACATTCAAACTTAGAATTCATTCACGTTCTATCTTGTCAAAAGATATTTATCAATTTCCCAAATGATATATCATGTTTTATTAGAATCATTTATTTCTTTGCACATGTTTATTAACAATAAACATATATTTCAAGGTTGTATGTTTTAATTCTTAAATCTTACAAATGAAGTTTCATTCCAATCTAAGACTTAACATTTAGCTTATAAGGAATGCTACTTCCTATATGTTATACAACATATAAGATTTAAAACCTTAACATAATACTCCCACTAGCTTTCAGGAATACTTAAAATTTATCTTATTTTAATTATAAATCGAAAATGAGATTTAATAATTAAACATAAGAATAATTTCATAGATGCATGCATTTATCCATTCATGAATTATTTGCACTTCGTACACTTTCAAAGATTATATGAATTCAAAAAACCTTTCAATTACTTACCGTCCTCGCTCAAGTAATTTCTCAAGAAAGAGTTTTGATATTCCATTGTCATATTTCATTTTAATGAAAACAAGTATGACAATTATCATCTTTATATATTTAATGTGTCTAGGAAAGAATATTCAATCACAATTAATTGCTTAAGTATGATTAATAATCTTGTCATAAGACATGCATTAAATATGTGTACAATATTGTCCATATGATTTCTACATAGAAATTCAAACTACTAGGGTTTTCATCTCTTTGAAGAAACTCATTTCCATTCTCTAGTCTAACTATTAAGATAAACCAAATTTCCAAAATTGATTATCTTTATGGATGACATCTTTAACATTCATAGTATGAGTAATTTACCCAATTCAATATTTGGTAATCCATCATAATGATTATCGGGTTTACTATAATCATGTAACTCATATTTCTTCTCGACATATAAATCAAATATCGAGATATCCTTGCGAGATCTATGAATGAAAATTCCATCATCATGAGGTCTATCATTTACATGTCTAACCTCATCATGATATTTACTAGTGTGTTTTAGAAGATTATGTATCTTGTAATTTTATCTTTCAAGATAAAAAACTCCCACTTGCCTTTAGTAATATATAGACTATCTATATATACTTTAGCAATTTAGAGCAAAACTACATTGTTCTCTTTTGGGACATTACAAATACACATTGATAATTCCTTACTTAAGTTTGTTAATAACCTATTCATAAGTAGTTTAACAAATTCGAATCTTCAATTTTAAAACTTAATGTGATTCATCACATTCTATAATGAAATGGTGTTTAACAATCTTCTAGGTTGGAGTCATATTAAGTATATTCAATCCATACTCAATTTTCTAACCTTAATACTTTTTATGAAAGAAGTTATGGTTATCATGAATCAAACAAATCAAATAGAGTTTGACTCTCCTAACTGAACATACCATCAACTTGTGGTATTCATTAGAATTAATATTGTAAGACAATCTAACAATATATAAGATAAATATATTCTTTTTGGCTTACCTATTTACCAACTAAGTCAACTTAATGGTATAATAGACTTTCCTAGCCAATTACATGCTTTATAACACAAGTACCTTTTAACCAAGTCACTTCATATCCATGTTTCAACAAGAAACATAAAGCATTATAATCCCATTATCGTTATAAATCATTGATCAACTCAATGACTTCTTGTATATGTCTTAATTAAAAACATAACAAGTTAACGTCTTACTTTATTATAAGTCTTAAAAGACTTTATGTTTATGTCTTTACAATGAATCATAAACATGTTTAACTAAAGTAATTATGAACACAACTCTTGGTTTCAATAGTAATTTCAAGTTAATTTATTTTACTTCATAATAATGTAGGACTACATTATTTTTCATTTATGTCATTCCAAAATACATAAATAAACAAATTGAAGTAGGATTAGATTACTTCATTGAATGTCATTCTAATAATACATAAATATCTAATTTGAAGTAGTCTTATATATCATTTTGACACATATTCTAAATACTTGTCTAATTTAGAAAGCGTAAATATGTCCATGCAAGGTCGACTTCACATAGAGATTTACTTTGTTGTTGCAATCTCGCCAAGTTCTCACATGCGTAAATTGCAACACCAAGTGTTCTTGAATTAGATATGTACAAGTTATATTAGAACGTTAGTCTCTTACCTTGCAGTCAAGAGAATCCTTTAAATCATATACCTATATGTTGTCCCTTGCACACAATATAGATTTCACCCACTTGTGCATGGAACAACATCATGTAGCAGATAAACAACACGACATATGTTTGTTTATGTGACTAATATGATTGTGTCATTGATATTAGCATAACTAGTAGATGTAGAACCACTTCATTGTCTAATAAGGAAACGTACATGACTATCCTTGAAAACATAAGTGTCTACAAGTGGAAAGTAATTATCTTAAGACATTCTAGAGATAATTTGGGTTACTACCAAGATGACAAAGCTTGTAACTCTCACTGAATAAGAGATCATTACATTAATTCCTTATTCAGTAATAAGAACACAACACTCCCCTTGGATTTGACAACATTGTAAGTGTTTCATTAACCAGTGAAAGAAAATAGTGTATTATTTACTTCCTACACCTTTGAGAAAGTCCATACATAACAATTACAAATGTACTTAAAAGAATGTATTCTACTATGTAGATGATGAATTTATCCATCAATGCTATTAACTTGAAAAATTGTGCATGCAATTTCTTTCTTAAGAGTTCTACTATTCCAACAATTGTAAGTAGTACTTTTAAATGGTCAAAGTACAACAACTAGATAAAATATGCTAGTTTGTCTTTTACCAATTATACGATAATTAGTCTAGCTTCTAATTTAATAACTCGAAATATGCAATTTTCTTAACTATTAAAATTTGCTTATGAGTTATGTATTTAGAATTTAGACAATTCTAATTGTCCTATCATACCTTTCTTCATTCATGAAAAGGAATAGGATTGAATCTCACTCTTTCTTATATAAAGAGGACTAGGTTTATCATTTTAGCAAAGTTGACTCTACCAAAAAACCCTTACAGGTGTAGATCAATTTACCAATACAGGAATAACCTACGTTTACGTTTTAATGTTGCATTAATACATTTAAAGAATTAGAAAAATTCAATTTTAGTATTTTCGATAATTAAACTTTTCAAGAAAATAAAATACCCAAGGTAATATTCATATAACCATAGAATTTTCTCGAAAACTAGGATCCAATTATCATAGGTTCATTACATCGGTTGATCCGCTAGCAACGAACGCATATAATAAGTTAATCATCGAACATTAATTGGCAAACAATTTCCAACTCCTAGATCATTATGGGATTTATATTTTCCAACGCTATTGCAAATATAAACATGTTTCATCCCATCTTATGCCATTGAGTCCAAGTCTCACTTCTACTCGACTTAAGTGTCTAACTTAAAGAGCGCAAATATGTCCATGTAAGGTCTCACTTTACATAGAGATTTACCTCTCCATCACAATATAGCCAAGTACTCTCATGACATAAATTGCAACTTCAAGTGTTCCTTTTAATTAGATAGCATATTCTTAATTTAAACGGTACTAGTTTTGATTTTATGTGGTCAAATCAAATATGTACAAAGATGTCATGCATTCATCTTGTAGCATAATTTTAATAAAAACTTTTATTACCAATTCATAAAGATCAAATTATCAAAGTTTTGATTGAGGTATTGGGTTCACCAATCAAGGAATTTAGTGTTAATTATCATCCATTATACCGTACTTTTGCATAAGTGTAAACACTTAGTGTTTCGGATAATTACCACCGAAGTGGCGCATGGAATTAAAACTAATTCACCCTTAAGATGAGCTTGTACTTTATGGCTTACTAAGTAGCTCCATTCGAACTTCTGAGAGGCGAGGACCGGTGTAGCGCAAAAGCATAACCTTAGACATCCTTTCGGTGTATTGTCGCGCTTCTTAAATAACCCCTTTATAGTTCATTCTAATGGGTGAGCCGTTCGGTCATTGTACCAAAGTCACCAATCAATTAAACTTTTGAAAACTTAACTCTTCCAAAACAAATCAAATTTCACCATTGTTTAGTCCGTATTATTTTTCTATTCAAAATTACCCTTTGCTTAAAAGCGCCGCACATAATAAACAAACAAGTAATACCAATAAAAATAAACTACTAAAAACAATGCGCACATAATAAACAATTTATACGTGTAAACAAGTAGCCACATGCAACTTATTCGATAAAACCCTATTAATAATCAATGTCTAGGTTAAATTAATGTATATATTAATTAGGGCTTTCACTCTCTCAATTGAGTCCGTAACAATTGCATGCCATGCCATGCATAAGTAATAAATGGGTATTACCATGACCGTGGAATAACCCATAACCCAATGGAATAGGCGCATTAAATCTAATAGATACATTGTATCTGCTTGGATACCCATGGTCAAAGTCTAGGATCCAAGACCGTTAATTGTAACAGTGACCCATTGACTAGATACATTTCATCTACTTGATACATTGTATCTATTTGAATATATGGATCAAAACCCATGCGGCAATGATCCATGATCCATGGCATGACCGGCTTGGGGGGCGTCCTCTGGATCCCAGTAATATACTACTCAAGCGAGGATCCGTGAGAGCGTATAGCATTTTTTATCTATAAATAGTGACCCGTTTCTTCATTGTAAGTTGCAACTTCCACACACACTTTCTCTAGTATTGTAAACTCTTAACCTTAGATCCAAAGGATCTTTCTATATAGTTTGTGTTTGTTTTGTGTGATTCTCTAGGTTCCTCTTAAAGGCGAGATCACCACTCTGAAATCCAATGACAAGCTCGAGTCCATGAGTTGTCATGCTTAGTCATCATCAAGACTCGAGGGTTCTCTTGTTGATAGTTCTTTCTTCCTCCTAGAGTTTTTGTGTCAAAGGCATTAGTGAAGAATCTTAGAAAGAGTCAAGGCAGAGGCATTAGTGAAAGGTGCTTAGCGTTCGTGTCAAAGGCATTAGTGAATGATGCAAAGGAGTCAAGATGAAGGCATTAGTGAAAGGTGTCGAGCGTCAGGTGTCGAAGGCATTAGTAAAGGATGCCAAAGGGTGAGTCGAAAGGCATTAGTGAAAGATGCCAAGGGTGTACAATCGATATGGTGTATCGATGTTACAAATGAATATAGGTTGTATCCTGATATTGATATCCTTGATGATGTTGTAATAAGGGTGTGCCTCCTTTTGGGATGAGTGTTGTGTAGTGTTGGGTAGTAGTTCCTCCTTTGTAATGGAACTCGGTATCTAGTATATCGGATAAAGTGTAGGCGGCGTTGTGATAGGCGTGGTTCTACCTTGTGGAGGAACCCGATGTCTAGCTAATCTTAGGAAAGAGTAAGCGTGACGTTGTAGAGGCTTCTCCGCCATAAGGAGTTGTGTCGTGTAGTGATTACGAAATCTCAGTAGGTGACTCGGGGGTGGAGTAGAGACGAGGAAGGTGTCCTTGGCGAAGCGCTATAAATACTACGCGTTGTGGTTTTGTGCTTCTTACTCTTTATCTTTGTTTTATTTATTTATATGCTTATCTATCAACATCCAACACACATATTTAAATAGATTGACATAAGTCGATCTAAATAGTTCAAACCAAGTTTTAATCGGTAAAACTATTCAACCCCTACTAGTTTTCCACAATTGGTACTAGAGCTTAGTTACCAAGTTTCTTAGGTGTCTTGTACTTTAAAAACTTGATACGATCCGTGTATGTTTGAAAACTACAAAGAAGGAAATTTCATAAAACAAAGTCATGTTTTTAGAAATCATCATATTTTAAATGTTGGATAATGATAGATCATTCTAACATTTTCTTTTTGAGAAATCTTATTTACTAGGATTTGAGTATTTTAAAAGCTCATGAAGTATTTAGCGTCTATGGTTTCTAAAACCATAAAAGGGAATATAGCAAATTATGTTCTCTTAATTACAATTATTAGTCAAAGGCGTGCTAAATTGCTTGTGGATAAAATGGTGATATATCCTATCTTAAAATAAGCATAATATGAAAAGTGTTTTAGTGATTTTTTCTTTGAAGTTTTGTGTTTCATATATATTTCATTCAAGCTTGAATAAAGATTGGAATGGGTAATATAACCTCACTAAAAGTCTACAAAGGTTAAACTTTTAAATCGAGGTCAAAATATGTTTTTGTGAAGCGTGTGAGATCCATGAGATCCACTTTTGGAAGGGATCCGTGAGATCCGTGCAACGAAGACATTTTATCTAAATTTCAAAAACTCATAACTAATTAATAGTAAGTCCGTAGAAGTCGTGCCACCTATCGTTTTAAAGGTATTTGAGTCTACTTTCATTTAAAAATGATTTCATAAACTGATTCAAAACAAAAGTTTACAAAAATCATTGATTTATAATAGAAAGTCATTCTTTGGCCATAACTTTTGCACAAACTTTTGATCTAATTGGAGACGGATGTTTTCGTCTTTGAATAACAATGTGTCCTCTTTTGAAATTAAGATTTTGATCATATTTATAAATATAAAAGAAACTAATCAAGCTTGGTATACATGTTTATATTTAACACAAAGCGATGAAAAGAACTTTCGTATGCTATGCTAAATGATTAATTGTCTTACCTTGCATTACTTGATTATTTACTTATCTCAAATAGCTTTTGTGCTTGTTTGATTGAATAACATATGTGGTTTTCTTACCTTGCTATTCATTCTCTTGTTTGTCGATTTAGTAATACTCTACTAATCAATGTGCTATTTGAAGGAGTGTTTGGGATAACATCTAGTTGTGTCAAAAATGTTAGTTTAAATACTTAGATAAGTCATATAAGTTAAAAATGTTTAAAACATGTAATACACTAAATGGCTTCTTGATTGAGTTTGCATTGTGTGCAACATAAATGTTTTATGTGCTTATATGATTTTTTGATTTCATATTTTCTTGTGTCGTTTTCTAAAACAACATGAATGTACATCGGATCATAACCTACACTTGTGTTGATGATGTACTCTCCCGTTTTCCTTTTCATGATCGCTTTCCAAGCTTCATAGTAGGATTGACAACTTGATTATTTCATCCGATATACTCAAGTAAATTATTTTGCAATGAAAATATAATTGGTCATATCCGAAAATCCAAACTCGAGCTTTCCAACAACATATGTTGAACTAGCTCATCCAACCATTTTTTGTTCATCATATGGACAACTTCAAATTTTATATAGACATGACACCTTCATCACCTTAGTTGTTTCGGGCATAATATTAATAAAAAGCGAAGCAAAGTATCCTCATTGTTACTCTTGATGAGGCCATTGTAGGAATATAAATTTTCCTAACAGAATGAATCTTGGAGAACTTGTTACTTCTGACTCAATTTGACCTAACGGTTTGAATTACTTCCTTGATAGAAGTTGGGTATGTGGGATCGCTGTAAAATGGTCGTGTTTAGTTGGCGTAATTGAGCACAGCTAATAATAGTCTCATATTCATTCTCTCAGCAGAAATTTATACTCCTATGTTTTCCTAAAGTAAATTTACAATGAAATACTTTGCATTGTCTTAGGATTACTAATCAAACAAGTTATAAAATTAATTTTTATTTTAAGTTAATCATAACCACTTGCCTCATCAGCGATTATCTTGCTTTGATCGGGAAAGGCTACATGACTTCATGGAATGAGCTCATTGTATGCTAATCACCATAGTATTAACTATACATAGTTCATTGCTTGAATTGACCAAAACAACCTTCTAAAACAATTCACTTTCTTAAGGATGCATATATATGCGTTTCTTACTCTTCAAATACCAACACATAGGCAAACATATTTTAGCCAAAACCAACTCACAAAAGCGGTACTTGCTTGAAGCCTTTCTAAATCCAACACTTACTCTTCTAAACTGATTTCCTTAGATCCCAAAAATAACAACTCCACTTTTGGATCTAAATAAAGTCTAGGATTGTCACAGACTAGCACTCCACAACTCTATTGTCTTGAACACCATCATGTACTCTTTCTTTCTTAACTTACATACCTTGCACGCCATTATTAATACAAGCGATTTACTAATCTAGATCGTAAATATGTTTTGAGCTTAACGAATAGTGCTTGTTAAGTTTGATAAACCTCGTGTTGTTGTAAGGCTCGATCTCATTTGATTGCTTATGTGTTATTCTTACATGTTCTCATTGCTATACTGCACTTATACATGTATATACTTCTTTGTAGAGATCATTAGTTTCAAAATTCGATCGTGGAACAAAATCTTGCAACCATTACATTAGGGAATTTGTCTTGATGCCGGATCCACAGGCTATAACTAGTCGGATCCCTCGAGTGAAGGATCCGTGGGATCCGGTGGAGCGAGTGCAATTTTAGCTTCCTTGCATTAATCCGACCTTCGGACCTCATTAGACTAGTTAAACATGCTACATTAGGATCACTTAAACTTTCCTTAGGCTCAGCTGATCTCACATTCACTCATGGATGACTTAGGATCACATTCAAGGTGTTTTTTATTTATCATTACTTCAAAACTCACCATCTTTCCGCTCCAATGCTTACTCATTGTTCCTCTCTTCTCAAAACACATAGTTTGATATTTCTCTCAATTTTAGCAAATTGATTTTAGTCATCCTTACCTCAAAATAGGCTAAAAACTAGTTTTTCATTTCTTATGATTTTAAGGAATTTTCCAAAATTATTTTAAGTTACCATCGATCTCTAGGATCATTTAACTTTACTTGACACTCTCGAATCCATTAGTGTCATCTTTGATCGCTCATCGATTGCTCATAAAGTCCCATCTTCTTAGTAAAGGCAATCATTATTTACATCATCTCATTGCTCTTGATCATTTAAGTCCCTTTCATTTAAGACACTTAAGAGGCAGGAACTCAAGATGTGTAGGTATTAGACCTCACAAAACATCTTTTTCCTCTTTTCTTGGTTTGTTGAGGCGGATCCCTAAGATTAGCCTAGAGCGGATCCCTTATTGGAGGCCAAGTGGGAGCCGTGACCCAGTTCTGCAAATCCTACCTAAAACAATCATTTCAAGCTCTTCTTGCTAACTTGACACTCCATATTGTCTTAATTAAACTCATAGATCGGTGCAAATCTGTGAGTTGACCCGTATGCATGCAAATCATCACATTTCTAAGGATCTTAGTGGCTTAAGTCTTTAATCACTTCCCAAGTCCTTCCTTTATAAGTCATCTTGTTAGAACTTCTTAGTCATCAACCACAATTTTAATTCGACTTTTAGAAACCTTTTCTTAGTCATCATGAGGAAAGCTCCTAGTGCTAACTCATCCACCCAAGGACCACCAAAGAAACTTGCTAGTGTTGTACACGAATTTTCCTCAACGAATCATCTCGCGTTAAATCCACAATCTTAGGATTTCTCCTCCGCTTGACTCGACCAATCAAACCAATCCCCAAAGTTGTTCCCGTAAAATATCATCACCGAACACCACAATTCCTACTAAACCAAACCACCCATTTCCACTGACCATCATCTTTGGTGCCTAGAGCCATATCATTTACCACTAATCATCTCCATCTCTGCAACAGAGGACTTACCTCCTAGGCCATCTTATCCTCCACCATTGTCGGCACTCTTTAATAGAAGATTGTGCAACAAACATAGTGTGTTGAATCAACACTTGCACCGTTATCCTTTTCTCCATTTCCCTCAAATGGTTCATTTTGGATTATGAGGAATCATCAAAGTCAACCACCCGACCACACGGAAGTTGACAACTCCCTACCTCTACCATCACCCTTTGTTGAGCCATTTGAATGTGCCTCTACCAATTCCTCCTTCTTTTGAGGATCCTCAATCCTCTTCACTTGATCCTCCACATCAAGCCGCTCCATTTCTACCACCACCTTTTTCAAGCCATGAAAAGTTGTTGTATCCAATTGCAACACGTTGAGAGGCTTGATATGAACTACGTGAAAACAGCGTTTCATGTTTTATCACCTCCTCAGATGTTTCGATGAGTCAACAAACCTAAACAACCGTGAGCTTAAGGATTCAAGTGGTTTCCTAGTCTTAAAACAACTTAGATCGTTTAGGAATCACATTTCATATTTAAATCATTCTCTTGGTTTTAGAGATTTGTAGATCATTTCTCATTATGTTTTATTGAATGAGATTACATATTATGTGCCATATTGTCTTGAGAGTATGTTTACTACCTTAAATCGTATCTCATTTTTGATGTTAACATCATTTGTTACATCACCATTCTTTGTATTTTGTTTGATCGGTGGATCCTCCGTTTTGCCTAGACAGATCCCTCCAAAGAGGGAAACATGGTATCCGTGCAACAGAAGACTGGTTTACTACTAACTTGAGTCTTATTTGCAGGAAATTACATTATATACTTGTTTTCTAACCTTTGTTTTGTAGATTTTCAATATACATGAGACTTTGACACCTAAGCTAGGGGAGTTTCGTGTCAAATCGATACATTGAAAATCATTTGCAATATATTTCACATTAGGATTACATTACATGGCGTCCCTGCAAAGTTGCAATCATCAGGGGACATATTAATCGGAAAAGGCGAAACCATTTGCAACATATTGCAATACACTAGTTTAGTATTTTTTTCTTACTTGCGCCTCATGAAGGATGGACTAAATCAAGGAGAGCTAAGTCGAAATTCTCCTCACCTCTACTCTTCTATTTTTTCTTTCACATGTTTTTCTTAAAACAAGGTGTTAGTTTATTTTCGACGCTCTTTTTGTTTCGACAAAAAAGGGGGAGAAGAAAGTAAAAACTCATTCAAACTTTTACTAATTTTAGTTTTTTCTTAAAATAATCTTATGTTTTGTCATCAACAAAAAGGGGGATATTGTTAATACAAATAAGCCGTAAAAATGTTTATTAATATTTTACGATCTTCTAATATTTTTTCGATAACAAACGTAAAATCATTTTAACGGAACAAATAAAATACGTATATGATTTGAGCCAATAGTTTACTAACACTTACGTTTTCACATAAAACGCTAAACAAGTAATAGTGTTTTCATGATTTAGTAATACATATGTACAACAACTAGTGTTTACATATTTGGTAGATATATACATAATTAGTATGTTTTATAATAGGTAATATAATAGGTAGAAGTTTAAGTATTTGACCCGTTGACTAAATACATTGAATGTAGTTGGGTAAAACCCAAAGTCCATGACCCATACTCATGGAGCTAACCATAACCCATGGACTAGATGCATTGCATCTAATAGATACATTGTATCGACTTGGATACCCATGGTCCAAATTCTAGGATCCATGACCCATGGAGCTAACCCATGACGCATCTTCTAGATACATTGCATCTTCTAGATACATTGTATCTATTTAGATACCCATGGATCAAAACCCACAACCCATGATCCATAATCCATGACCCATGACCCACTTTGGGGGCGTCCTACGGATCCCTAGTAATACTACTCAAACAAGGGATCCGTGGAGCGATAACATGTTTTGTCTATAAATAGTGAGCCATTTCTTCATTGTAAGTTGCAACTTCCACTTTCTCTAGTATTGTAAATTCTCTAACAATATATCGAAGGATCTTTCTATGTAGTTTGTGTTTGTTTTGTGTGATTCTCTGTTCCTCTTAAAGCGAGATCACCACCTCTTGAAGTCAAGCAATCTCAGTCCATGAGTTGTCATGCTTAATCGTCATCAAGGCTGTTGAGGTTCTCTTGTTGATAGTTCTTTCTTCCTCCTAGAAGTTTTGTCTCAAAGGCATTAGTGAAGAATGCGAAAGTCAAGACGAAGGCATTAGTGAAAGGTGCTTAACGTTCGTGTCAAAGGCATTAGTGAATTATGCCAAAGTCGAGAGCGAAGGCATTAGTGAAAGGTGTCGAACGTCCGTGTCAAGGCATTAGTGAAGGATGCCAAAAGGGTCGTCAAGGCATTAGTGAAAGATGCCAAGGTGTACAATCGATATGGTGTATCGATGTACAAATAGAGATAGGTTGTATCCAAGGATATTGATATCCTTGATGATGTTGTAATATAGGTGGTCCTCCTTTTGGGATAGGTGTTGTGTAGTGTTGGGTAGTAGTTCCTCCTTTGTAATTGAACTGGTATCTAGCCTATGCAAGATAAAGTGTAGGTGATGTTGTAATAGGTGTGGTTCTACTTGGAGGAACCCGTTGTCTAGCCTAATCGGAAAAGAGTAGGCGGCGTTGAAGCTTCTCCGCCATAAGGAGTTGTGTTGTGTAGTGATTCGAACTCTAGTAGGTAACTCGGGAAGTAGAGTAGGGCAGGAAGGTGTCCTTTGGCAACCACTATAAATACTCGCGTTGTGGTTTTGTGCTTCTTACTCTTTATCTTTGTTTTATTTATTTATATGCTTATCTATCAACATCCAACAAACATGTTTAAATAGATTGACATAATTCGATCTAAATAGTTTTAAACCAAGTTTTAATTGGTAAAACTATTCAACCCCCCATTCTAGTTTTCCACAAATGGTTTTGTTGGATATAGGATATTTAGTGGTGGCAAGTCAAAAATCTTATGTTACAAGCATGTAAAGTGTGGCGTTGCTAAGCCAAGACTCGACTTACTAACACTGGATAACTTGAAACAAAATACAAACATAAACTCAAAAACATAAACATAAAGATAGATGTAGGATGGTGGCCCGTATGTTTTTCTCTTTTTTTTCAACGAATCTTTTTTTTTCCGATTTTTTTTAGACATACCTTTTTACTCTACCATCCTCTACAATAACATCACTATATAAGGGATTTATGGGAGCATCCCTACACTTGAGTTTTAATTTAAGTAAACTAATTGGCCCAATTTGAAAAGATCAAAACACTTGGAGTATTTAATTACGTAGACAAAAGGAATTTGAATTTATCGTTCTTTCCGTTACTCCATAAAATATTATTAACCACAGTCTCAATCGTCCCAAATGTATACAAAGATATGACTCGACTTAGCAACCATGCAAGTAACTAGATAATTGAACTAAGGGTTTAGTAGTGATAACAATAATGCACTAAATATGAGTGCATACAAGGTAGGCTAAGGTGATTTGGGTGTACATTTGGGGTGGATTGTAATGCTCTTCATTGATATTTCGAAAACCAAAACATTACAAGAACGCGAAGGATATGCTCGAGGGGTTAACTAGGGTATCGTGTACTAAAGATGAGTACATTGCAAGGGTGTGGGTAATTACTCAACTAATGTGGAAGATGTAATTATAATACATGTTTCAAACAAGGGTTATCCTAATGCCTCTTATCATTTAGTTACTCCTAACCACAAGTGTAGTCTCACGCGATCTCGAGGTGCATCACAAAACAAGTTCTAAAATCTATTATACTACTGGTACACTCACAAGCATTAAAGATGAATGCTTTTATTCCTAAAGATCTAGAAATGAACCTCGCATTTTTGGGGTGGAATTTGATGGTATACGGTTTTTGTGCTAGTCATGATTCCTATCCATGAGGCGCTTTATTAAGACTAAAGTTTAGCTTAAATGTCATAAAAATTTTAAATTTGGTGCTAAAATTGCCCTAACAAATATTTCTTATGGTTTATTACACAATTACCAAGGACAAGACATAATCAAGTGAGTGAATAGTTTCTAAGTTCCGTTTATTCTCTCTCCACCTTAAAGCTGAACATTGTCCCAATGTTTCACAATATCAAAGCTATAATAAAGGAAGGTAAATAAGAGAAAGAAATTAATACTCCCGTGATTAGCTCGGTAGGATATGTGTGAAGTTCGGTTAAATCCTCCTCCAAAAGAATGCTTAAGTAGTAAGTGTCATCGATATGTTTTCTTCTTGTCCAATGTAACTTAATGCTTATAAGAAAACAAGCGAAACCTTAATCGGCAGGTAAAACTATATGACACAACTATACTAGAAAGCAATTAGATATAATGCTTGTGGAATGGATGTTTGCGGTTTTCTATAAAATTTAAATTAGAAATTTCCAAAATCACAAATTAAATTACACAAAAGCGAAGCGGTATTTTGTTTCTACATTGCGATGTCGTCAGTGTTAATCGACGCCGTCGGTGATAAATGTTTCAAAAAGGTCGCATTTTTTCCGGAAAAATTACCTCATTAAAGCGTGGAAAATTTTTTGCCAAACATTCATTATGACTTGATACAAGCATTTGACTCTAACAAACACACACATACATCAATTTCAATGATTGTTAATCTGTTCATGTTCTTAAAAACATATCGATCTTCCTACACTTATCTTTTTGTAAAATACCTTTATATGCAATTAAGGCGAGGTTAAAACAAAATAAAGCATTTTCACAAAGTCTAACATGAGAATAAACAATAATGAAAAGATATATAAACCACAGTGAAACAAAACAAGCAAACAATTAAGCATGGGTTGCCTCTACTGACGCTTTTCTTTATTTATGAGTCTTGTAGCTAGACCAAGTGGTATCTCACGACTTCCTTTTCATCCTTATTGAAAACTCTATCATGTTGACAAAATTCTCATCGACTCTATACCTAGGTGGGAATCAAGCAATTCTTATAGTAGAGTCTCCTTTTCCCACATAAAGTTCAAGCTTTTTAATATCCTCTTTGCTCTTTTCCTCAAAGGCTCTAATGTTATCTCTTTCAAAGTAGGATAGGTGACCATATCACTAACTTTCCAAGGCATCCTATATGTAATCTCATCGCCTCCTTACGAAAATCTAAGCTGTTCCATCGGGTTTGTTATACAGCTTGGATTTTTCAACAAGCGGTTTTCCTAACACTACATGGGATAAGCTAATCGTGGCCGTCCTATATCTTCTAAGATCATGAAATCACACCTATGTGAAATTACCAACAAAGACATGCAATCCTAGCTCTCCCAACAAAGTTACTCAATTTTCTAGGGTAAAGGGATCTCTCCTTGGTCCTAGCTTTTCACTCATGATCCATTGTAATAGAGCCTAGACATCATGTTCATAGGAGCCTTATAGTCTATGTAAGTATGATCCTATACAAATCTTGAATCATGCATGGTATCTTAATGTTTCTAGGGTCACCCTTTATACATGGTTCGAGGGTGGTCGCGGGTAATTAACTATGTTATAAGGATGGCGATTTCTTTCCATTGGTGTACTCAAAATACTCATTAAGTTCCTCTTCTAATTACCCTCCATAATTTCTAGCACTTTATAATCTCCTTTCTCAATTTCATCATGGAATCATCACTCGTGGTGGAATTGCTATCTATTGTACTAGTTGTTGCTTGAAGTGTTCTCAAGTATGCTTTCAATTATCCTATTCAATTTCCTAAGTTCCCAATTTCACTAAAGATCATGACGGAGTTGGTTGGCATAGGTTCGATCAAGTGGTGGGTTTTGTGGTGGATGGTGTGGTAGTATTATTGTGGGTGGGCTATCACCTTCCATGATGAAAAGTGATTTACAAACAAAACACGAAGAAGATGGATAGACTACAAGGAAGCTAATGAAAAAATACAAAAAACTCACTTGATAGGAATCAAGAGTAGACCTAAGCGAGATAGAAATATAACTAGCTATTCTATTCTCGTGGTGCCAAAAACTTGATGCGTGGGTTCGGGGTCAAGAAACCTCCTTTTCTAACGAAACTTTTCAACCCTCTAGGCGGTGAACCTAATCATTGTAGTGGTAGGGTAAGCCTCGGGATTGATTTCGTTCTGAGGAATATGAATGCTAGAAGAGATATATGACAAGAAGGTGGGGTTGAGGAAGATTTTTTGAGTCTTTTTATATTTTTAGAAAGCAAGGATAAAAATCTGGGGTATATGATTGGGGGTACTTCTACCGATTTCACTACTTTAACTAATTATCTAATTATCTAATTAACACGGATATATTATGCTAATTGAGGTGTGCTCGTATAATGATTAAAGATGTGTTCACTTAGACATTATTCTCCTAGTTATCTTTTATTGGTCGGTTGAATTTTCACTTCCTTTATCTTAATTGGTGCATTGTATTCCAGGTTGGTGTAGGGGGTGCCTAATTCCTTAGTTCTATAATTGCAACTCTCTTTAGAATACGGGATCGGCAAGTGCAATGCATCTCCCAGATACTACTACCCTAAAGCTACAATTCATGCAATAAACACAACGAATGGCTAATGTGCACTCAAAGGCTTTTTGCTATTTAGGCGTTTAAGCTTGCAACAATGAAAGAAGAAGCCGGTTTTCCTTAATCTAGCGTCTACCAATTAAGACAAGAGACAACTAATAACAATTAATAACTAGATTTCATAGATTAAGCAAACACAAGAATAATTTAGCTAGACATATTAAGCAGGGAATCATACACACAATCAATTGAACATGGGGTAGACATAATGATAAATTGGATAAACAAACTTATCTTGTGATGTAAAATAGGATATGGGACCCAGAATCATCGAGTGGACTACTATTGAGTTAGGATTTGCTCTATAAAATTCTACCTCTTAAAATCTGAGAAAAATCAAATTCTATAATAGATTTACAATCGTGGCGTCGACTTTTGCTAGTGACGTCGTCGTCGTCATTAGAGCTTACTGTTTGGGCCAAGTCATCGTTGGGACGGCGTCGGTTGAGATAATGAAGCCGTGGGTCTTGATGGCGACGTCGTCCCAGATCTTGGATCTTGGGCCGGTGTGAAGTTTGAGTGACTCCTTCCATAGTTTAGGCGTGGCCGTCGAACTTTAGGACCAGAAATTCCGTTGAGCCGTCGCGTGCACAGATCAAGTCTTCTATAGAGGACTGACGTCGTCCTTTGGTTGGGACCGTTAGGTGTCTTGAGTGCCTTTGATCTTGACTTTGCCATTTTTCTTCATGTTTTCGCTCCTTTTGCCCAAATAAGCTTCATTCATTTTGCTTCAAAAGACCTAATATGTGAAAAGGAATGATTTTAAGCGATAACGGATATAAAATATGCGATTTAGGGCTTAAATGACCTCCAAAATGTATGTTTTAAATCCTTATCAGGCCAACCTCGCATGTTTGTGTAATCTGTCAGATTTAATATCACTTTATTATGCCAACTCTTCAAAGTCAATCATCTCACCTATTACTACTTCATTTTGTTAATGACTTAGTGCGAAAACTTGCTTGTTACTAAGGGTTGTAGAACATAAATAGGCGTGCTTTGTTAGAGAAAAATAGCATATTATCATCAATCTTTACATGCACTCTCGACTATTTTCATCAAATCATTCAAAGAACTCTCAAGGTTGGAAGCAGGAGCAAAAGTGGAAGCAAGAACATAATTCAAGATTGGATCATCAAGGAATTATCACTAATCATTTAGGCATCAATCTTAATTATTTGTAATCATCATTACAACTTTTGAAGACTCATTAATTATGTTTCATGTGATAAAGTTTACGTGGTTATGACTTTGTTTACTATGAGTGACTAATATCTTTGTGCAATGTCTAGATGACGTTTGTGACATGAGAATTGGTTGATTGTGACTATGTAGGTTCTATTTTATTTTAAGCTATAACTAAGATCAAATTATACTTTTAAAAGTTTTATGTGATAATAATTATCAAAGTTAGATTGATTGTTTATGATGTATTAAGGTGAAAGGACATCATGAATTAATCAATGTCGCCCTTTAATGTATGAAGGTGCTACCTTATGTATTGACCATTTCATATAGTAACTTCATTAAACAAGAAACTAAAAGTGTGGCGGTCAATTAACTTGTGAACTATCGTGAATCGAGTTATTGAAAGTGTTTTAGTCTTGAATTGTATTATCGACCCTAATGCTTGTTAGTGTCATCTTAAAATCTTAGCGAGGATTGCTAATAATAAATAATAGATTTGAGCATATCAATTGTCGTGATCAAAGTGTTAGAACCCAGTCACAATCAAACAAGGTAAATTCTTTAAACTAGTCTAGGCAAGTGGTTTTGATATATTGAATTCTAACTATAATAACGCTTTTACTATCACGGAATTGTTTTAAAAGTTAATAAATGTTATATTCTCATTTTGGAAACTAAAAAATCCTTGTGAATGACCTCGACTTACAGAATCATTTCTTGCTACACACGGACGATATACTTTCTCGTGTGTGTTGATTAATCGGTAGATCTTTGTTATAAATTTTAAAACTTGCACTCGTGAGATATCAATGCCCAGATGAAGCAATAAAGAAGAAAACATGAAGCGAGAACCTAAATGGTATGTGATGCGGATACTTGTAAACAAATAAAGTTTTACAATTCTCTTAGGTAAAATACGTAATTTGTAGTGTAATATACCACTCAAATTATATGTAAAATCGCTTTTCCTAATAAAAGTCAAAGCGTTGAAGTGATGATTGATTGAGAATTGTAACATATTGGTTCACAAACACATCAAACATGATCACAAGTAGGCGTATAACTTAAGGTTTTAGAGAGAAATAGTTAGAGGTTTGGGAACTTAGTGAGAGAAAATAAGTATTATTATGAGCTCCACTCTACCTTGGAAAGTAGAGAGTATTTATAGTCTTACAATTGCCACTACGAACGTGGATCGGGCATACGATGGGTAAAGACCGTCCATTCCTCCGGTGTTACTAAACTAATAATGTAACTAATAATAACTACGACTAGGCTTTCTAACGATTACATATACTTGAGGTGACCATTATTTAATATTGGATTTACTAAATCCTAACAATCTCCCAGGAGGGTCACTCAAAATACATTGAATATAAGCGATATTACATTAAAATTGTTCTTGGATTCTTGATAAAGTTCTTTGCTCTGTAGTAGTCATTGATTCATCATTGTTGCATGTTTGGTTAATCCAGTGGAGGTATTTCAACGATCCAGTGATAATGAGTTTTGAGCTAGCATTGAGATCATAATTATAAATCGACTCTTCCATTGTGGTGTTGGTATTATGTGATGTTGTGACAATTAGGTGACATGTTCACATTCGGATCATGATATATTCTCATCAGTGAAGCTTTGTTGATTCATGATATTGGCGTGTGACATGGAGTAAAATATCTCGAGTCATTGATGCACTTATCATGATTTCTTTAGAAATGAATGTTGAGTGAGCATGCGGCTAGATTGACGCTTCATTACGATCGGTACAAAGCGTCGGGCGTACTGCATACAGCGATTAGCAACAAAGCGCGGAAGTGTCTTTGATCACTTCGTTGAATTGAGGTACTGCGTGCGGTTCCCGTTGATCGATTACAAATCTTGCTGTGATCGGTATAATTCGAAGAATTTCCTTGTGAGGTTTGGTGCTCATTGTTCAAAAGGCGTCTCAAAGAAGACAACACGGAGTGAGTGAACGGCCAATTGAGATTCGCGATTGATGAAAGAGATTTGAAAAACAATGTATCTTATAAGTTAGGGGCACGAAGCATTGGTTTAAGATAGTCTACAACAAGTACAAGCGCCACAATAATCATAACAAGCACGGAAATTATACACTAGCACCTCACAATTGGTGTTTGGATTCTCTCATATCTCGGGTTTATATGAAATATAATATGAATGGAAATGGAAGATAAACACTCATTCCCTGGCATAGTACATAGATTACCATAGGCTTGAGAATAGATCAAACGTCCACCGCTTGGCGTAAGCACCTAGGAATAATGTTAATACAAATAAGCCGTAAAACGTTTATTTATATTTTACGATCTTCTAATGTTTTGTCAATAACAAACGTAAAATCATTTTAACAAAACAAATAAAATACGTAAATGGTTTGAGCCAATAGTTTACTAACACACTTACGTTTTCACATAAAACACTAAACAAGTAATAGTGTTTTCATGATTTAGTAATACATATGTACAACAACTAGTGTTTACATATTGGGTAGATATATACATAATTAGTATGTATTATAATGGGTAATATAATGGGTAGAAGTTTAAGTATTTGACCCATTGACTAAATACATTGAATGTAGTTGGGTAAAACCCAAAGTCCATGACCCATACCCATGGAGCATAACCCATAACCCATTGCATGACATCATGCATAAGTCATAAATGGGTATTACCCATGACCCATGGAGCTAACCCATAACCCATGGACTAGATGCATTGCATCTAATAGATACATTGTATCTACTTGGATACCCATGGTCCAAAGTCTAGGATCCATGACCCATGGAGCTAACCCATGACCCATTGACTAGATACATTGCATCTTCTAGATACATTGTATCTATTTAGATACCTATGGATCAAAACCCACAACCCATGATCCATGATCCATGACCCCACAACCCATTTAGGGGAGCGGGATCCCTAGTAATGGGATCCTCAAGCAAGGGATCCGTGGAACAAGATAGCATGTTTTGTCTATAAATAGTGAGCCATTTCTTCATTGTAAGTTGCCACCCTCCACACACTTTCTCCTAGTATTGTAAACTCTCTAACCTTAGATCCAAAGGATCTTTCTATGTAGTTTGTGTTTGTTTTGTGTGATTCTCTAGGTTCCTCTTAAAGGCGAGATCACCACCTCTTGAAGTCGAGCAAGCTCAAGTCCATGAGTTGCCATGCTTCGTCATCATCAAGACTACCGAGGTTCTCTTGTTGATAGTTCTTTCTTCCTCCTAGAAGTGTTGTGTCAAAGGCATTAGTGAAGGATGCCGAAAGGGTCAAGTCGAAGGCATTAGTGAAAGGTGCTTAACGTCCGTGTCAAAGGCATTAGTGAAGGATGCCAAAGGAGTCAAGATGAAGGCATTAGTGAAAGGTGCCAAAACGTCCGTGTCAAAGGCATTAGTGAAGGATGCCAAAAGGGTCAAGTCAAAGGCATTAGTGAAAGATGCCAAGGGTGTACAATCGATATGGTGTATCGATGTACAAATAGAGATAGGTTGGGTTAAAGGATATTGATATCCTTGATGATGTTGTAATAAGGTGTGCCTCCCTTTGGGATAGGTGTTGTGTAGTGTTGGGTAGTAGTTCCTCCTTTGTAATGGAACTCGGTATCTAGCCTTGTATCGGATAAAGTGTAGGCGACGTTGTGATAGGTTTGGTTCTACCTTGTGGAAGAACCCGGTGTCTAGCCTAGTACCGGAAAAAGAGTAGGCGACGTTGTGAAGGCTTCTCCGCCACAAGGAGTTGGTGTTGTGTAGTGATTACGAACTCTCGAGTAGGTGACTCGGGGAGTGGAGTAGGGCAAGGAAGGTGTCCTTGTAGCCGAACCACTATAAATACTCGCGTTGTGGTTTTGTGCTTCTTACTCTTTATCTTTGTTTTATTTATTTATATGCTTATCTATCAACATCCAACACACATGTTTAAATAGATTGACATAAGTCAATCTAAATAGTTTTAAACCAAGTTTTAATCGGTAAAACTATTCAACCCCCTACTAGTTTTCCACAATTGGTACTAGAGCTTCGTTACCAAGTTTCTTAGAGTGTACTGTACTTTAAAAACTTGATACGATCCGTGTATGTTTGAAAACTACAAAGAAGGAAATTTCTTAAAACAAAAAGTCATGTTTTTAGAAATCATCATATTTTAAATGTTGGATAATGATAGATCATTCTAACGTTTTCTTTTTGAGAAATCTTCATACTAGGATTTGAGTATTTTAAAAGCTCATGAAGTATTTCGCGTCTATGGTTTCTAAAACCATAAAAAGGGAATATAGCAAAGGTATGTTCTCTTAGTTACAATTATTGGTCAAAGACGTGCTAAATTGCTTGTGGATAAAATGGTGATATATGCTTCTATCTTATAATAAGCATAATATGAAAAGTGTTTTAGTGATTTTTTTTCTTTGAAGTTTTGTGTTTGATATATGTTCATTCAAGCTTGAATAAAGATTGGAATGGGTAATATAACCTCACTAAAAAGTCTACAAAGGTTAAACCTTTTCGTCGGGTCAAAATATGTATTTTGTGAAACTGTGTCAGATCCGCGGATCCTTTTTTGGAAGGGATCCGGCGGATCCGTGCAACTGAGGACAACTTTTGGTTAAATTTCAAAAATTCATAACTAATTAACCGTAAGTCCGTAGAAGTCGTGCCACCTATCGTTTTAAAGGTATTTGAGTCTACTTTCATATAAAAATGATTTCATAAACTGATTCAAAACAAAAATTTACATAATCATTGATTTATAATAGAAAGTCATTTTTCGGTCATAACTTTTGCACAAACTTTTGATCTAATTGGAGACGGATGTTTTCGTCTTTGAATAACAGTGTGTCTTCTTTTGAAATTAAGGTTTTGATCATATTTATAAATATAAAAGAAACTAATCAAGCTTGGTATACATGTTTATATTTAACACAAAGCGATGAAAAGAACTTTCGTATGCTATGCTAAATGATTAATTGTCTTACCTTGCATTACTTGATTATTTGCTTATCTCAAATAGTTTTTGTGCTTGTTTGTTTGAATAACATATGTGGTTTCCTCACCTTGCTATTCATTCTCTTGTTTGTCGATTTAGTAATATTTTACTAATCAATGTGCTATTTGAAGGAGTGTTTGGGATAACATCTAGTTGTGTCAAAATGTTAGTTTAAATACTTAGATAAGTCATATAAGTTGAAAAATGTTTAAAACATGTAATATACTAAATGGCTTCTTGATTGAGTTTGTCATGTGTGCAACATAAATGTTTTATGTGCTTATATGATTTCTTGATTTCATATTTTCTTGTGTCGTTTTCTAAAAACAACAAGAATGTACATCGGATCATAACCTACACTTGTGTTGATGATGTACTCTCCCGTTTTCCTTTTCATGATCGCTTTCCAAGCTTCATAGTAGGATTGACAACTTGATTATTTCATCCGATATACTCAAGTAAATTATTTTGCAATGCAAATATAATTGGTCATATCCGAAAATCCAAACTCGAGCTTTCCAACAACATATGTTGAACTAGCTCATCCAACCATTTTTGTTCACCATATGGACAACTTTAAATTTTTATATTTAAACATGACACCTTCGTCACCTTAGTTGTTTCAGGCATAATATTAATAAAAACGAAGCAAAGTATCATCATTGTTACTCTTCGATAGGCCATTGTAGGAATATAAATTTTCCTAACTTGAGAATGAATACTGGAGAACTTATTGCACTAGAAACTCAATTTGACCTAACGGTTGAATTGCTTCCTTGATAGAAGTTGGGTATGTGGAATCACCGTAAAATGGTCGTGTTTAGCCGTAATTGAGCACCGCTAGTAATAGTCTCATATTCATTCTCTCACTTGAGAAATCTATACTCCTATGTTTTCCTAAAGTAAGTTTACAATGGAAATACTTTGCGTTGTCTTAGGATTACTAATCAAACAAGTTGTAAAATTAATTTTTCTTTTAGTTAATCACAACCACTTGCCTCATCAAGCGATTATCTTGCTTTGATCGAGAAGAGCTACATGACTTCATGGACGAAGTTCATTGTATGCTAATCACCATCCGTAATGACTATACATAGTTCATTGCCTTCACTGACCAAAACAACCTTCTAAACAATTCACTTTCTTAAGGACGCATATACATGTGTTTTCTTACTCTTCAAATACCAACACATAGGTAAACATCTATTAGCTAAAACCAACTCACAAAACCGTACTTGCTTCGAGCCTTTCTATATCCAATACTTACTCTTCTAAACACAACTCCTTCATCTACACAAACAACAACTCCACCTTCTGGATCTAAATGAAGTCTAGGATTGTCCTGAACTAGCACCTCACAACTCTATTGTCTTGAACACCATCATGTACTCTTTTCTTTCTTAACACATACCTTGCACGCCATTGTTAATACAAACGATTTACTAATCTAGATCGTAAATATGTTTTGAGCTTCTTGAATAGTGCTTGTTAAGTTTGATAAACCTCTGTGTTATTTGTGAGCTCGATCTCATTTGATTGCTTATGTGTTATTCTTACATGTTCTCATTGCTATGCTACACTTATATACATATATGCTTGCTGTAGAGATCATTAGTTTCAAAATTCGATACGTGGAACAAAATCTTGCAACCATTCTGTTAAGGAATTTGTCTTAGATGCCGGATCCCTAGGCTATAACTAGTCGGATCCCTCAAGTGAAGGATCCGTGGGATCCGGTGGACAGAAGTGCAATTTTAGCTTCCTTGCATTAATCCAACCTTCCAGACCTCATTAGACTAGTTAAACATGCTACATTAGGATCACTTAAACTTTCCTTAGGCTCAGCTGATCTCACATTCACTCATGGATGACTTAGGATCACATTCAAGGTGTTTTTTATTTATCATTACTTCAAAACTCACCATCTTTCCGCTCCAATGCTCACACATTGTTCCTCTCATCTCAAAACACCTAGTTTGATATTTCTCTCAATTTTAGCAAATTGATTTTAGTCATCCTTACCTCAAAATAGGCTAAAACTAGTTTTTCATTTCTTATGATTTTAAGGAATTTTCCAAATTTATTTTAAGTTACCATCGATCTCTAGGATCATTTAACACCACTTGACACTCTCAAATCTCTTAGTGTCATCCTTGGTCACTCATTGGTGCTAATAAAGTCCCATCCTCTTCCATAAAAGGCAATCATTAGCTACCATCACTCATTTCTCTTGATCATTTAAGTCCCCTTTCATTTAAGACACTTAAGAAGACTGAAACACTCAAGATGTGTAGGTACTAGACCTCACAAAACATCATTTTCCTCTTTTCTTGGCTGTTGAGAGCCGGATCCCTAGGATTAGCCTAGACGGATCCCTCATTGGAGGGAACCGTGGGAACCGGCTGACAGATTCAGCAAATCCTAGCTAAAACAATCATTTCAAGCTCTTCTTGCTAACTTGAACACTCCATCTTGTCTTAATTAACCTCCTTGATCGGTGCAAATCAGAAGTTGACTCTTGTGCATGCAAATCATCACATTTCAAAGGATCTTAGTGGCTTAAGTCTTTGAATGCACTTGCCAAATCCTTCCTTTATAAACCATCTTGTTAGGACTTCTTAGTCATCATCCACAACTTAATTCTCAGCATTTAGAAACCTATCTTCTTTTATCATCTCATCATGAGGAAAGCTCCTAGTGCTAACTCATCCACCAAAGGACCACCCAAGAAACTTGCTCGTGTTGTTCACGAAATTTCTTCAACCAAATCATCTCCCGTTAAATCCACAAATGCTAGGATTTCCCCTCCACCAACTCAACCAATCAAACCAATTCCCAAAAGGATTGTTCCCACAAAACTACCATTATCAAACTCCACTATACCTCCTAAACCAAACACCCCTATTTCCACTAAACCATCACCCTTAGTGCCTAGAGCCATATCATTCACCACTCCACTTTTATCTCCACAACTTAGAGGACCTGCCTTCTAGGCCATCACATCCTCCGCCATTTCCAACATTCTCCTCAATAGAGACAATAGTGCAACAACAAAACCAAGGTGTTGAAACGACACTAGCACCAGTATCCTTTTCTCCATCACCCTCAAATGGTCCATTTTGGATTATGAGGAATCATCAAAGTCAACCACCCGATCACATGGAAGTAGACACCTCTCTACCACCATCCTCACACATTTGTTGAGCCACCTTTGAATGTGCCTCTCCACCAATTCCTCCTTCTTTTGAGAATCCTCACCTTCCTCTTCACTTGATCCTCCACATCAAGCCATTCCATTTCTACCACCACCATTTTCAAGCCATGACAAAGATTGTTATCATTGTCAACATGTTGAAGGCTTGATACATGAACTACGTGAAGAGCAACGTTTCATGTTTTATCACCTCCTCGAACGTTTCGATGAGGTCAACAAACCTAAACAACCTTGAGCTTAAGGATTCAAGTGGTGTCCTAGTCTTAAGCTTAACTTAGATCGTTTAGGAATCTTATTTCATGTTTAAATCATTTTCTTAGTTTTAGAGATATGTAGATCATTTCTCTATGTTTTATTGAATGAAATTACATGTTATATGCCATATTGTCTTGAGAATATGTTTGGTACCTTAATACATATCTCATTTTGATGTTAACATCATTTGTTACATCACCATTGCTTTGTATTTTGTTTACAATCAGACGGATCCCTCGTTTTGCCTAGACGGATCCTCCAAAGAGAGGAACATGGGATCCGTGCAATGTAAGACCGGTTTACTACTAACTTGAGTCTTATTTGCGGAAATTATGCATTATATACTTGTTTTCTAACCTTTGTTTTGTAGATTTTCAATATACACATGAAGACTTTGACACCCTAAGCTAGGGGAGTTTCTTGTCAAAGCAATACATTGCAAAATCATTTGCAATATATTTCACATTAGGATTACATTACATGACGTCCTCCTTTGCAAAGGAGCAATCATCAAGGGGAGCATATTCGTCAAAAGCGAAACCATTTGCAAACATAATTGCAATACACTAGTTTAGTATTTTTTTCTTACTTGACGCCTCACAAAGGGATGGACTCGTCAAGGGGAGCTAAGTCGAGAATTCTTCTCTCACTTACTCTCTATTTTTCGTATTTTTTCTTTTCACATGTTTTCTTAAAACAATGTGTTAGTTTCTTTTCGACGCTCTTTTGTTTCGACAAAAGGGGAGAAGAAAGTAAAACTCAATTCAAACTTTTACTAATTTTAGTTTTCCTTAAAATAATCTTATGTTTTGTCATCAACAAAAAGGGGAGATTGTTAATACAAATAAGCCGTAAAACGTTTATTTATATTTTACGATCTTCTAATGTTTTGTCGATAACAAACGTAAAATCATTTTAACGAAACAAATAAAATACGTAAATGGTTTGAGCCAATAGTTTACTAACACACTTACGTTTTCACATAAAACACTAAACAAGTAATAGTGTTTTCATGATTTAGTAATACATATGTACAACAACTAGTGTTTACATATTGGGTAGATATATACATACTTAGTATGTATTATAATGGGTAATATAATGGGTAGAAGTTTAAGTATTTGACCCATTGACTAAATACATTGAATGTAGTTGGGTAAAACCCAAAGTCCATGACCCATACCCATGGAGCTAATCCATAACCCATGACCCATTGCATGACATCATGCATAAGTCATAATGGGTATTATCCATGACCCATGGAGCTAACCCATGACCCATTGACTAGATGCATTGCATCTTCTAGATACATTGTATCTATTTAGATACCCATGGATCAAAACCCACAACCCATGATCCATGATCCATGACCCACAACCCACTTAGGGGGGCGTCCCACGGATCCCTAGGAATACACTAGACGGATCCCTCAGCAAGGGAAGGGATCCGTGGAACAAGAGCATGTTTTTGTCTATAAATAGTGAGCCATTTCTTCATTGTAAGTTGCCACTTTCACACATACTTTCTCCTAGTATTGTAAACTCTCTAACCTCGGATCCAAAGGATCTTTCTATGTAGTTTGTGTTTGTTTTGTGTGATTCTCTAGGTTCCTCTTAAAGGCGAGATCACCACCTCTTGAAGTCGAGCAAGCTCAAGTCCATGAGTTGCCATGCTTCGTCATCATCAAGACTCTTGAGGTTCTCTTGTTGATAGTTCTTTCTTCCTCCCTAGAAGTGTTGTGTCAAAGGCATTAGTGAAGGATGCCAAAGAGTCAAGTCGAAGGCATTAGTGAAAGGTGCTTAACGTCCGTGTCAAAGGCATTAGTGAAGGATGCCAAAAGAGTCAAGACGAAGGCATTAGTGAAAGGTGCTGAACATCCGTGTCAAAGGCATTAGTGAAGGATGCCAAAAGGGTCAATTCGAAGGCATTAGTGAAAGATACCAAGGGTGTACAATCGATATGGTGCATCGATGTACAAATGGAGATAGGTTGTGTCCAAGGATATTGATATCCTTAATGATGTTGTAACAAGGAGTGGGTCTCCTTTGGGATAGGTGTTGTGTAGTGTTGGGTAGTAGTTCCTCCTTTGTAATGGAACTCGGTATCTAGCCTTGTACTACCGGATAAAGTGTAGGCGACGTTGTGATAGGTTTGGTTCTACCTTGTGGAAGAACCCGGTGTCTAGCCTTGTACCGGAAAAAGAGTAGGCGACGTTGTGAAGGCTTCTCCGCCACACGGAGTTTGTGTTGTGTAGTGATTACGAACTCGAGTAGGTGACTCGGGAGTGGAGTAGGGCAAGGAAGGTGTCCTTGTAGCCGAACCACTATAAATACTCGTGTTGTGGTTTTGTGCTTCTTACTCTTTATCTTTGTTTTATTTATTTATATGCTTATCTATCAACATCCAACATACATGTTTAAATAGATTGACATAAGTCGATCTAAATAGTTTAAAACCAAGTTTTAATCGGTAAAACTATTCAACCCCCTTCTAGTTTTCCACAAGTAAACTAATTGGCCCAATTTGAAAAGATCAAAACACTTGGAGTATTTAATTACGTAGACAAAAGGAATTTGAATTTATCGTTCTTTCCCGTTACTCCATAAAATATTATTTTAACCCACGAGTCTCAATCGTCCCAAAACTGTATACAAAAGATATGACTCGACTTAGCAACCATGCAAGTAACTAGATAATTGAACTAAGGGTTTAGTAGTGATAACAATAATGCACTAAATATGAGTGCATACAAGGTAGGCTAAGGTGATTTGGGTGTACATTTGGGGTGGATTGTAAACAATGCTCTTCATTGATATTTCGGAAAACCAAAACATTACAAGAACCGCGAAAGGATATGCTCTGAGGGGTTAACTAGGGGTATCGTGTACTAAAGATGAGTACATTGCAAGGGTGTGGGGTAATTACTCAACTAATGTGGAAGATGTAATTATAATACATGTTTCAAACAAGGGTTATCCTAATGCCTCTTATCATTTAGTTACTCCTAACTACACAAGTGTAGTCTCACTAGCGATCTCAGAGTGCATCACAAAACAAGTTCTAAAATCTATTATACTACCGGTACACTCACTAAGCATTAAAGATGAATGCTTTTATTCCTAAAGATCTAGGGGCGAACCTCACATTTTTGGGGTGGAATTTGAATGGTATACGGTTTTTGTGCTAGTCATATGATTCCTATCCATGAGACGCTTTATTAAGACTAAAGTTTAGCTTGTAAATGTCATAAAAAATTTTAAATTTGGTGCTAAAATTGCCCTAACAAATATTTCTTATGGTTTATTACACAAATTACCAAGGACAAGACAAATAATCAAGTGAGTGAATAGTTTCTAAGTTCCCGTTTTATTCTCTCTCCCTACACTTAAACTGAACATTGTCCCCAATGTTCCCTGAAAGTATCAAAGCTATAATAAAGGAAGGTAAATAAGAGAAAGAAATTAATACTCCCGTGATTAGCTCGGTAGGATATGTGTGAAGTTGCGGTTAAATCCTCCTCCAAAAAGAATGCTTAAGTAGTAAGTGTCATCCAATGTCTGTTTCTTCTTCTTGTCCAATGTAACCTGCATGCTTATAAGAAAACAAACGAAACCTTCGCGTAAAATCGACGGTAAAACTATATATGACACACAACTATACTAGAAAGCAATTAAGATATAATGCTTGTGGAATGGATGTTTGCAGTTTTTTCTATAAAATTTAGAATTAGAAATTTCCAAAAATCACAAATTAAATTACACAAAAAACGAAACTGGTATTTTGTTTCTACATTGCCTGATGTCGTCAGGTGTTAATCCTGACGCCGTCAGGTTGTCGTGACAAAAACCGGTCTGCTGCATTTTTTTTCTGGAAAAATTACCTCATTAAAACGTGGAAAATTTTTTTGCCAAACATTCATTATGACTTGATACAAGCATTTGACTCTAACAAACACACACATACATCAATTTCAATGATTGTTAATCTCATGTTCATGTTCTTAAAAACATATACGATCTTCCCTACACTTATCTTTTTGTAAAATACCTTTATATGCAATTAAGACGAGGTTAAAAACAAAATAAAGCATTTTCACAAAGTCTAACATGAGAATAAACAATAATGAAAAAGATATATAAACACACAAATTGAAACAAAACAAGCAAACAATTAAGCATGGGTTGCCTCCTACGAAGCGCTTTTCTTTATTTATGAGTCTTGTAGCTAGACTCGAAGTCGTGCTCCTACGTGACTTCCTTTTTCATCCTTATTGAAAACTCTATCATGTTGACAAAATTCTCATCGACTCTATACCTAGGTCAGAGGGTCAAGCAATTCTTATAGTAGAGTCTCCTTTTTTCCCACATAAAGTTCAAGCTTTTTTAATATCCTCTTTGCTCTTTTCCTCAAAGGCTCTAATGTTATCTCTTTCAAAGTAGGATAGGTGACCATATCCACTAACTTTCCAAGGCATCCTATATGTAATCTCATCGCCTCCTTACGAAAATCTAACTGTTCCATCGGGTTTGTTATAGCTTAGCTTGGATTTTTCAACAAACGGTTTTCCTAACACTACATGGGATAAGCTATAGTCGATGACACGTCCTATATCTTCTAAGATCATGAAATCACACCTATATGTGAAATTACCAACAAAGACATGCAATCCTCTAGCTCTCCCAACAAAGTTACTCAATTTTCTAGGGTAAAAGGGATCTCTCCTTGGTCCTAGCTTTTCACTCATGATCCAATTGTAATAGAGCCTAGACATCATGTTCATAGGAGCCTTATAGTCTATGTAAGTATGATCCCTATACAAATACTGAATCATGCATGGTATCTTAATGTTTCTAGGGTCACCCTTTCTATACATGGTTCGAAAGGTGGTCGCGGGTAATTAACTATGTTATAAGGATAGGCGATTTCTTTTCCATTCGGGTATGACTCAAAATACTCATTAAGTTCCTCTTCCTAATTACCCTCCATAATTTCTAGCACTTTATAATCTCCTTTCTCAATTTCATCATCGGAATCATCACTCGTGGTGGAATTGCTATCTATTGTACTAGTTGTTGCTTCAAGTGTTCTCAAGTATGCTTTCAATTATCCTATTCAATTTCCTAAGTTCCCCAATTTCACTAAAGATACGAGCGCGGAGTTGGTTGGCATAGGTTCGATCAAGTGGTGGGTTTTGTGGTGGATGGTGTGGTAGTGTATTATTGTGGGGTGGGCTATCACCTTCCATGATGAAAAGTGATGAGATTACAAACAAAAACACGAAGAAGATGGATAGACTACAAGGAAGCTAATGAAAAAAATACAAAAAAAACTCACTTGATAGGAATCAAGCAAGTAGACCTAAACGAGATAGAAATATAACTAGCTATTCTATTCTCCGGCAGCGGTGCCAAAAACTTGATGCGTGGGTTCGGGGTCAAGAAAACCTCCTTTTCTAACGAGAAAACTTTTCAACCCTCTAGGCAGTGAACCTAATCATTGTAGTGTAGTATGGGGTAAGCCTCGGGGATTGATTTCGTTCTCTAGAGGAATATGAATGCTAGAAAGAGATATATGACAAGAAGGTGGGGTTGAGGAAGATTTTTTTGAGTCTTTTTTATATTTTTAGAAAGCAAGGATAAAAATCTCGGGGTATATGATTGGGGGGGGGGTACTTCTACCGATTTCACTACTTTAACTAATTATCTAATTATCTAATTAACTACGGATATATTATGCTAATTGAGGTGTGCTCGTATAATGATTAAAGATGTGTTCACTTAGACGCTATTACTCCCTAGTTATCTTTTATTGGTCGGTTGAATTTTCACTTCCTTTATCTTAATTGGTGCATTGTATTCCAGTTGGTCGTAGGGTGGTGCCTAATTCCTTAGTTCTATGAATTGCAACTCTCTTTTAGAATACCCGGGATCGGCAAGTGCAATAGCATCTCCCCCGAATACACTACTACCCTAAAGCTACAATTCATGCAATAAACACAACGAATGGCCTAATGTGCACTCAAAGGCTTTTTGCTATTTAGGACGTTTAAGCTTGCAACAATGAAAGAAGAAGCCAGTTTTCCTTAATCTAGCGTCTACCAATTAAGACAAGAGACAACCTAATAACAATTAATAACTAGATTTCATAGATTAAGCAAACACAAGAATAATTTAGCTAGACATGTTAAACAGGGAATCATACACACAATCAATTGAACATGGGGTAGACATAATGATAAATTGGATAAACAAACTTATCTTGTGATGTAAAATAGGATATGGGACCCTAGAATACTGTCCAAGTCGGACTACAACTGAGTTAGGATTTGCTCTATAAAATTCTACCTCTTAAAATACAGAAAAATCAAATTCTATAATAGATTTACAATCGCGACGGCGTCAGCTTTTGCTAGTGACGTCATCAGGTCGTCGTCATTAGAGCTTCTGTTTGGGCCAAGTCATCGTTGGGACGACGTCAGTTGAGATGTGTGAAGCCGTCAGTCTTCAGTAGCGACGTCGTCTGAATCTTGGATCTTGGGCGTCTGGTGTGAAAGTTTTGAGTGACTCCTTCCATAGTTTAGGCGTGACGCCGTCAGGCTTTAGGACCAGAAATTCCGTTGAGCCGTCGCGTGCACTTTTGATCAAGTCTTCTATAGAGGGACGACGTCGTCCTTTGGTTGGGACGCCGTTAGGTGTGCTGGAGTGCCTTTGATCTTGACTTTGCCATTTTTCTTCATGTTTTCGCTCCTTTTTGCCCAAATAAGCTTCATTCCAGCATTTTGCTTCCAAAAGACCTAATATGTGAAAAGGAATGATTTTAAGCAGTAACGGATATAAAATGTGCCGATTTAGGGCTTAAATGACCTCCTAAAAATGTATGTTTTAAATCCTTATCAGACGCCAACCTCGCAGTTTGTGTCGTCTGTCAGGATTTAATATCACTTTTATTATGCCAACTCTTCAAGAGTCCGATCATCTCACCCTATTTACTCACACTTCATTTTGTTAATGACACTTAGTGCCCAAGAAACTTGCTTGGTTACTAAGGGTTGTAGAACATAAATAGACGTGCTTTGTTAGAGAGAAAAATAGCATATTATCATCAATCTTTACATGCAACTCTCTCAACTATTTTCATCAAATCATTCAAAGAACTCTCAAGGTTGGAAAAACGGGAGCAAAAGTGGAAGCAAGAACACATAATTCAAGATTGGATCATCAAGGAATTATCACTAATCATTTAGGCATCAATCTTAATTATTTGTAATCATCATTACAACTTTTTGAAGACTCATTAATTATGTTTTCATGTGATAAAGTTTCTGTGGTTATGACTTTGTTTACTATGAGTGACTAATATCTTTGTGCAATTGTCTAGATGACGTTTGTGACATGAGAATTGGTTGATTGTGACTATGTAGGTTCTATTTTATTTTAAGCTATAACTAAGATCAAATTATACTTTTAAAAAGTTTTATGTGATAATAATTTATCAAAGTTAGATTGATTGTTTATGATGTATTAGGCTGAAAGGGACATCATGAATTAATCAATTGTCGCCCTTTGTGTATGAAGGTGCTACCTTATGTATTGACCATTTCATATAGTAACTTCATTAAACAAGAAACTAAAAGTGTGGCGGTCAATTAACTTGTGAAACTATCGTGAATCGAGTTATTGAAAGTGTTTTGGTCTTGAATTGTATTATCGACCCTAATGCTTGTTAGTGTCATCTTAAAATCTTGACGAGGATTGCTAATAATAGAAGTAATAGATTTGAACGCCATCTAATTGTCGTGATCAAAGTGTTAGAACCCAAGTCACAATCAAACAAGGTAAATTCTTTAAACTAGTCTAGGCAAGTGTGGTTTTGATATATTGAATTCTAACTATAATCGCTTGCTTGCTTACTATTGCGGAATTGTTTTTAAAAGTTAATAAATGTTATATTCTCATTTTGGAAACTAAAAAAATCCTTGTGAATGACCTCGACTTACCGAATCATTTCTTGCTACACACGGACGAGTATACTTTCTCGTGTGTGTTTCATTTGAATCATTGGTAGATCTTTGTTATAAATTTTAAAACTTGCACTCGTGAGATATCAATGCCCAAGATGAAGCAATAAAAGAAGAAAACATGAAGAACGAGAACCTAAATGGTATGTGATGCGGATACTTGTAAACAAATAAAGTTTTACAATTCTCTTAGGTAAAATACGTAACCGTTGTAGTGTAATATTACCACTCAAATTATATGTGTGAAAATCGCTTTTCCTAATAAAAGTCAAAGCGTTGAAAGTGATGATTGATTGAGAATTGTAACATATTGGATTTCACAAACACATCAAAACATGATCACAAGTAGGCGTATAACTTAAGGTTTTTAGAGAGAGAAATAGTTAGAGGTTTGGGAACTTAGTGAGAGAAAATGAAAGTATTATTATGAGCTCCAACTCTCTACCTTGGAAAGTAGAGAGTATTTATAGTCTTACACAAATTGCCACCTACGGGCTGTGGATCAGGCATACAGTGGGTAAAGACCCGTCCGTCCTCCACGGTGTTACTAAACTAATAATGCTTAACTAATAATAACTACGACTACGAGCTTTCTAACGATTACATATACTTGAGGTGACCGACTATTTAATAACTGGATTTACTAAATCCTAACAATCTCCCCCTAAGGGAGGTCACCTCAAAATACATTGAATATAAACAGATATTACATTAAAATTGTTCTTGGATTCTTGATAAAGTTCTTTGCTCTGTAGCCCGTAGTCATTGATTCATCATTGTTGCATGTTTGGTTAATCCAAGTGGAGGTATTTCACTGATCCAAGTGATAATGAGTTTTGAGCTAGCATTGAGATCATCAGCTAACATAAATCTCTGACTCTTCCATTGTGGTGTTGGTATTATGTGATGTTGTGACAATTAGACTGACATGTTCACATTCTGGATCATGATATATTCTCATCAGAGTAGCGGAAGCTTTTGTTGATTCATGATATTGGCGGGTAAGCGAAGCATGGAGTGAAAATATCGAGTCATTGATGCACTTATCATGATTTCTTTAGAAATGAATGTGTTGAGTGAGCATGCGGCTATGAATTGACCGCTTCATTCGATCGGTACAGAACGTCGGCGTACGCATACAATGATTAGCAACAAAGCGCACGGAAGTGTCTTTGATCACTTCGTTGAATTGAGGTACACTACCACGGTTCCCGTTGATCGATACAAATCGCGCTGTGATCGTATAATTCGAAGAATTTCCTTGACAGGTTTCGCAATGCTCTAGTCGTTCTAAACCGGAACGTCTCAAAGAAGACAACACGGAGTGAGTGAACCAATAATTGAGATTCACCGATTGATGAAAAGAGATTTGAAAACAATCGTACCGCTCAATAGAAATTGTTTTGCAATACAACAAAGGTTTTAATGAAAATCAATTATCAATCATAAACACCTTTTATTTTGAAATATTAGTACGGTCGGTGTGCTAAAGAAAAGAGTTTTAAGCACAACGACCGGTTTTCAAAGGTATCCGTCAATCCATAACTGAACCGAGATTGATTCAAAGATTGAATCACCCCATTGTTTCGTTCGGTTGTCACATGGTTGATCTATTGGATAGATCTCACATGCCACCCACCAGAGCTTGTTTGATGTTGGCTCGAAGGCTTTCCATCTTAATTGTGAATATGTTTTCATATCACTCGGATGTTCGCAATACCACAAGGATAATGCGAGGACTCATAAGATATAATCTCTCTTTTCACATTGTGTGAAACGGGAGACTAGAGAGTCTTCATAAACGATGTCCTAATGAGATTTATATGTTGATCTCGTGGCTCTAGACTCAATAGTGCACATTTGGAAAAAGAGCTCCCCTCAACATGTGCATCGTGTATTTGAAATCGTTTTGGCACACGGAGGCAAGAGGAAGAATTGCTTCTTTGATTACCATTTTCTAAAAGATATCAACATCACTTCCCTAATCAAATCAAGTATATAAAGCATATTGGGGAAGGATGAGGTTTTCATAAGTTTGCTCCCCCTAAATATGTGCCTCGAGGTTTAAAAGAGTTTTGCACATATTAGAAGGAATCTGCACTTAGATACAAATCAATCACGTTTCAATTCTTTGTGGTTTGAAATAGATGCTCCCCCTCAACATGTACATGGAAAATTTGAAATCGTTTGGCACATGTGGGAGGAAAGCTTGCTAAACACTTATGAAACCATTTATCAATTATCGGTTTAAATCAATTTAAATCACAAATTCTCCCCGATCACAATTTTCAAATCATTTGAGATTTGTGATCTCTGAATTAAATTGATTTTGAAGGCTTTGAGGAGAATTGTGACTTGATTATGAAAACATTTTAAGCGATAAGGATCGGATTATGAGACTTTATACTCCATTGATTAAACATGCATGATTATCTTTTGAAAACAATTATATGACAAATAACCTTTTGATTTAATTGAAATCATTCTCCCCCTCAATCAATGACATATGTTATTGATTGAAGGATAGCGATTTTGACAAATGTTAAGTCCAGGTGATTTTCAAAAATTGAGTCCGAGTTATTTATCAAAGCAATTAGTTTTCATTAGATAGTAAGTAATTGTTGATAGAATCAGAGCATGAGATTTGAAAAACAAGATAAAGCATGGCTCTGTTCTTTCATTAAAAACGGGTTACTGCCTGAAATGACAATAAATCATTGTTTCATTTTCTCCCAAGATAAAGCATGGCTCTGTTCTTTCATTTTCTTTTTTTTAATGAACATTCGAACAATATCTAAAGTCTCGTGTCATTCTTTGAATGACAGCACAAAGACCGTAGATATTATTGAATCGAGAAAAGCATGACAAAATGATTTTTTTTTTTAAATATTTCAAGATTTTTCAAATTTTTATGGATTTTTGAAAGTTTTATATTTTTGTATTTTGCTTTTCGAATAAATATTTACAAGATATAGATGAAGAAAGACCTTTACTCTTCGTCTTCCTCTTGAAGACATTTGAGTGTATCCGGTTGAAGACTCTTTAGACCAAGTCGTGGGAGGATAAACTCAAAGCGTTCTCTAGGAAGAGCTTTGGTGAAGATGTACGCTAAGCCGTATTCGATTCTCACAAAATAGAGTTCCACCACACGCTTTCTCTTGCTCCCTGATGAAATGATGTCGAATGTCGATGTGCTTTGCTCTTGAGTGTTGAGCGTTGTTGCATGAGAGCAATAGCACTTTTATTATCACAGTCTGAGAGGAATTTTGTTGAATTCAAAGCCATAGTCGGATAATTGGGATCTCATCCATAGGTTTGAGCACAACAAGATGACATGGCTATGTATTCAGCCTCTGTAGAGAAATAGAAGTACTCATTTGTTTCTTTGAAGACCAGCTGCTTATCACCCAAACTGAGCACCTCTGAGCGTGCTTGACGTGTATCTTGACATCCTGCATGATCGGCATACTGCATAGGTCGTTAGTGACATACCGGTGTCCTTGGTACCAAAGTCCCATATTGATGGTTCCTTGGAATACCGAAGACCCATTTAACCGCTTCAAGGTGCTTTTGGTAGGCTTATCTCGATATCTCGGCACATCGCACATCGAGCAGAATGTATGGTCTCTCGCGTGAGCTACAACGGGGATCCAATCATACTACGATATTTCGTTTGGTCTACCATGATCCCTGAGTGATCCTCATCCAGTTTAGTGCGCTCTATCATGGAGTGTCAGTGGTCACAAGAATCAAATCCAAATTTCTTTAAAATCTCATTTGCATATTTAGATTGATTTATAAAAATGCCTCGGGACTTTGTGAAATTTGTAATCCCAAGAAAAATGACATTTGTCCCATCATAGACATCTAAAATTTGGAACCCATTTCATTTGAAAATGATCAATTCATTGGGGTCGATCGAGGCAAAAATAATATCATCAACATATATTTGAGCGTGAATTAAATGTTTGCACGACTTTCGGTGAACAATGTCGGATCAGCTGCTCCTTTCTTGAATCCGGTAGATAGAAGAAACTTTGACATTGTATCATACCACGCCCTTGGAGCTTGCTTCAAACCGTAAAGAGCCTTCTTCAAGCGATAGGCGTGAGTAGGATGCTCGGATTCACAAAGCCTTGATTTGGGCGGCGTATATGACTTCTTTCGGATCTCCGTTAAGAAAAGCCGTCTTGACATCCATCGATAGACTACCATGTTCTTACTTGCGGCATTAGCCAAGAAGATTACGATTGCCTCGATCGAGCAAGCTGGAGCAAATGATTCTTCAAAGTCAATACCCTCCTCTTGGCGGTATCATTTTGCAACCAATCGAGCCTTGTTCTTTAAAACATCACCATGCTCATCAAGTTTTACTTTGAAGATCCACATTAGAGCAATGATCATAGAACAATCGGAGCGGTACTAATTCCCGTATATCTAGTCGATCAAACTCATGAATTTCTTCTTGCATGGCATTGAACCGGTTTGTCTTCATTCATGGCGGTTTAACATCTTTTAGTTCGACCTTAGAGAGTACGGAGTTGAAGAAGCACCATAAGGCATTGGTTGCAAGTTGTTTCAGCGTGAATCTTTGGACGAGAGGGTTTCCAATGATGTTTTCAATGGATGATAATGTGTCCATTTTCTAAGGTGTTCATGTGGTTGTTGTTGAGGAACTGAAGTAAGCAGTCGATATCTCTCAAGAAGTTGGTTCCGATGATGATTCGGAGCAAATATGTTTTCAAAGGGGCATCTTTAGGAGTAGCAAAGGATTATCTCCATCATTGATGCGAAACAATTCCATGATGTACACGTGATGATTGTTGATTTTTGATGAGACAGGTGATCGATGGCAGCGCTTCTTGACTTAATGACATTGGGCGAAGGTTAACTTCATTACTTGAGGATAGAAGCGACCTCATTGATGGAATTGACATATCATTAGCACTTGGCTCATAGTGTTCATCAAACATTGGATCAAATAATTTCTTCAAATCATCTTGAGAAGGAGGTACATAAGGAGTTCTTTGGTGAGGATTTGAAACAAGGTAGAACCGATAGGACTACTTGATGAAGTTTGAAATGCGGGTCCAGCTGGATTGTCACGGAGCCATTTTCGAGACGACTCATCGAGCGTGACATGAATAGTTTCCATGATATCTCGAGTTCTTTTTTTGTAGATTCAGTAACCCTTCTTGTTTGATGCATAACCTACAAAAACTCCAATGTCCGCCTTAGCTCTTAATTTACTTAAATCTTGACCGTCATTTGTTGGATAGCACAAAGCACCAAACACACGAAGGAAGGATAAATTAGGTTTTCGTTTATGGACAAGTTCATATGGAGTTTTTTCATGAGAGGTGTGTATAAGGGAGCGATTTTGGGTGTATGGCGAGGGCAATGGCTTGACCATAGAAACATCGAACCTTAAAATAAATAAGCATTGTTCTTGCTGCTTCCACAAGAGTTCGATTCGTCTTTCAACTACACCGTTACATTGAGGAGTTCGTGGAACACTTCTTTGATGGTGATTCCAACACTTTCATAAAAGCGAATTAAGTCTTTGTTGACAAACTCGTGCCATTGTCTGTTCGAACAATTCTACTGATATTGTTGAGTCGAACTGAAGTTGTTTGATAAGTTTGATGATGACATCCGGGTTTCATCCTTTGTCCTCAAAACTTTACCTAAGTAAATCGAGAGTAGTCATCAACAACGACTAGAATGTATTTCTTCTCATTTATCGTTTGCACTCATTGGTCGCATAGATCCATATGAAGGTATGAAGAACTTCCATTCTTGAGTTTGTGGGTTTTGGTTTGTGGGCATATTTCGTGCTTTTTCCCAATTGGCAAAATTTGAACAATGATGATCTTTTCATATTTTAATCTGGGTAAGCCATGACAAGATCCTTTACGGAAAGGTTATTAATGGTGCCGAAGTTCAAGTTATTGAGCCGTGATGCCATAACCATGATTTTGTTTTGAAGCCTTTGACAACAATCGAGTTGGAGGACTTCATCATATCTTCGATAGAGATGGTGTATAGATTTGAACCACGAGTTCCTCTTAACAATTCCACACCATCAAGTTCTCTGAAGCAAGTGTGTTTTCTAAAAGCCACTTCTAGATCGGAATCACAGAATTGACCAGCAGAGAACAAGTTATGACCAAGACCTTCCACATAATATACCCTAAGATTACACTTTTTCCAACAACATAATCTCCATAACCCATAATTGCACCAAAATGGTCGTTCCCGAATCTAGCGGTCCGATGAATTTACTCACAAAGTTCATGAGCATGAGCGATCTCGATCATATGCTTGGAGCGGCTGAGTCCGGTACCACGTAGCGATTTGAGCGATTTGCGGTTGAACACGAGACAAGAGTGGATAAGCGGATAATTGGGATCCCATGCAAGAATGGGTTCCATTTGGTTAGTCACGTTGATTGGAACACCCGCATCGAGTAGAAACAATGGAATCATCATAAATAGATGCGGTGCTGAGTGTCAGTATTTGACCTATTCAAAGTATGTTCACTTCTTAAGGAATAGTTCTACCAATAGGCATCCATTTTCTAGTGGGCATTGACTTAGCAAATTTAGGCACACTCATTAATCTTACGACCGATGGGTATCCATTGATAACCTATATTGCTAGATTTTCTTCTTGTGAGTTTCCACTTTTTTCTAACTTTCTTTCGCCTTTGTCTTTTAGCCTTCTTAGCTTGATTTTTAACATTAACAACTTTGCTGGGCATTTAATGACATTAGACAAATCATTCACACCACATTCATGATTAGTAACAGAAAACAAGCGATCATCATTACATGGTTTGCGGATAGTAGCGTAAATTGAATTAATTACGATGCGCTTATAGCTAATACTAGAATCAACACGATTCGTTTTATTCAACTCAAACTTAATATTCCTAGGGTGATCTTCAACTCTCTTCCAATGTACATTCTTAGCTTGCGAGTCCGATCTTGCTTGGTATTGCTGGAGGCTTTGACCCGCTTGCTTTTATGTCATGATTACTCCCCGTAGAGGGAATTATGGGAACATTAGTTGGTTGATCTACTTTTGCATTCACGAACTAGGCGTGCGGGGATCCGAACTACTTGAAGTCATATTAGAGTTCACTTTCTTAATACTAGGCATAGAATGGTTTGTATGCTTGGCACTAGGCATAGAACAAGGCATCACAACTTTACCTTTCGCACCGAAGGATTTAGGACATGTTGCTATTAAACATTCTAGCAGCTCCCGAGATCGTTTGGCTTGAATGCAAGCAAACCTAATTTCTCTATCAAGAGGCTTATTTATGAAATCCTCTTCCACAATCTCACGGAGACATTCTAGACTATCCTTGAGGTGAGCAAAATAGTTATGAAATACAAGTTCATTATTCCTAAGATGAGGAGGAATGTATTTAATGATCCATATATTTGCGATCGAGGATGACTTTGATGCAACATTCTCATTAAAGACAAGTGGCGGTTCCCTTTTCTGTCTCCTCGATTCTCAATTTCCTTTTGTAAAGACGTTATTTTTTCGTTGTTCTTGTCAAGAGTGACTTTAATTGAATCATATAACTCTTTAAAGTGTCGCTAACTTTTTCATTTTCTTTAGAAAACCCTCGTTTTCCTTTTGTAAAACATTAACCAAGTTTTGAAGATGAAAAGTTTGAGAATCTTCGATAATCTAAAGGAGGAGGCATTTGGGAGCCATCGCATTGTTCTTTTCACCCTTTAATTGTGAAATTTGGGCTTTCAACTTTACGATCGTGTTACAATGAGCTTGAATCATTCGTACGTTTGTTTATCGAAAAACTACATCAAACTCGGAACATCCGAGGATGTCTAGATATTTGAGGTTTTGACATTTATTTAAGATGTTGATATTTTAGTTGCAAATCAAAATGTTCAACTTCTAGTTTAGAAAGATGTTTTACCAAATTATCGTGATCATCACGATCAATTTTCTCATTTAGTTCAGAGTTTTGTTTTCAAGCTCCATGACACGATCATGGGAAACTTTCAATGCAATAGATAGTTCATGAAATCGAGAAGCGATGTCTGCTTAATAACGATATAAAACACATCTTGAGCAACACAACTCGAAATCAAATTCTCATTTAAGATATGCAAGTTCTTCCTTTCAACTTCATTATATTTGAGTTACAGATTCATAATCATTGACCTCAACTATCATTGCATCAAATTCCTTTTCCATTTCTTTAATATATGAATTTATTCCTTTTGGAGACTCTCAAATTGATCTTTTAATTGTTTAAAGAAAGACATGACCTCGGTTAAATAACATTCTTTAGTTTGCTCAAAACCCTTTTCCCTCGATTATCCACCAGGTGTGATTCTCTTCTTACATGTCTTCTCAAAATCAACAAATAGTTGATAAACAACATCTGGTGATTAAGGTTTTGCTATTAGTGGCAATCGATCTAGGAACTAGATGCATTGGTGTATTTGGAGGATACACGATGGCTGCAGCATTTTCCTAAGGGGTGTTTTTGCAACAAGATTTTCAAACTTTTGCATATCCATATCCTTTTCGAACAATTGTTCAGAGGTTAATAGAGTCTGAGGTTTAAACATGTTTAAGGAGATCCAATTTTCCTTAGTGTAATCATGGGGTTTTATCATTATGTTTTCCTTTTTACACACAGGATCGTTAAGCTTCTTATCCATTTTTTCCCTAGAGGCATCATTTAATTTTCTATCCTCTTCCGTGCTTCCAACACATGATGGTGTTTGCCTAGGCTTAAGAATCTCATTACCATCATACAATACCTTATGAGCAGCTCTAGCCTTTTTAACTATCTCGGGATTAGGTTCCTCAACAAGGGGAATGTTATACTTATCGCTTAAGACTCTATGCTTAGTGATCAAGTGAGCAGTCTGAATGCTTAGTGATCAAAATCATTCAAAAGTTTTGATTCCTTAGCATTAAATTCTTGTTTAAGAACTTTAACATTATCTTGAAGTTCTTGCTTTTGTATGACTTTAGAAAGCTTTTCTTGTAAGGAATTTAACTCTTGTTTTAACACTTCTTCTCTAAAATTACTTTTCTAATAATTATACGCATTTGGTCATCCATTTCCGCTCACGGGTAGTTAACTCAAACTTAGCTTTTGTTCATAAATAGCAACTTGTTCTTTATAGGCATTCGGTTTAGAAATAACAAAATCATCAGGTACATGCACGGTGTATTCATCAAAACATAGTTATCATTGATTGCAGAGGATGCATCACTTGGTACAATCTCACTTTCACTTTCCTTCACATATTGATCATATGGGACAATATTGCTATTACCTTCATTATCAATATCTGATTCAAAAGTTTCAAGAAATTGTACTTCATTATGCATCTTTTGCTCATCAACTTTATCGTATAGTTTTAATACCTCTGAAATGATTGAGTCTTTAAATGGACCCGACTGTTGTGGTGATGAGACCTTTGAGAGACCATAGGTGAGATGCTAGCCATGAAGATTGTTTCGAGCAATGGGTTCATCATCGACATCGTAGTCAAATGCATCACATCGGCTACTTGAAAGGCATTTTGATGATTGTGACCTATTTCACGAATTGGCTATTCATCAACATCAACATCATAGGTTTTGGCATTTCAAAGAAGAAACAACAACTCCTCTTCATCGAAAGTCGCTTATTATCCACGAGCTTGCACAAGCAACATCTTGTCTCAAGTATTCTCGCATTCGTGGACGTTTTGGAGATGTGCAGTTCCTAGCAATATGTCCTCACCACCACAGTTGTAGCATTTGATTGGCTTTGCTTGTCCACGATTGGCATTTCTCCCACGATTACGATTTGCCACATATCCTCTACCAACTCCACCTCTTCCCTGCTCATACCGCCTTTCTTGAACCGGTTGCACCACAAACTTCCATCTCGGCGATGTAGCTTGATTGTGTGGATTGGATGATGCTCGAGGTTATTGTTGGTGTGGGGAGAGAGTTCATGTTTGACTAACCATGAGAGCAGTTGATTGATGAAGTTTTCCATGAGTGTGTTTGAGTTGGGAGGCTTATATGTTAGATCAGGGATGAGCTTGTAATTACCATTACCCATTGGTATGACTTGAGAAGCTTTGGTGGTAATTCCAACATTGGTGTAAAAAGCTGTAGAGTCATTTGACGAGCTAGTTTCTCCCTGCTTAGTTTTGAACTGTTCAAGAATTCTTCGTTCAAACATAGCATGTCTCTCATTCTGAAGAAAGAAGGCATATAGTTGCTCGTAGTTGGTGTTCTTCAATCCTTTAGCTAGCTTCAGAGGTGACAAACTTGTGCCATTCGGATTCATGTTGTTCACAAACTTTGAGTTGAGTTGAATATTTGGCGAGTCATTTTGATATTCCTCATATCATTCACAAGCTTGGAATCTCACGTAATATTCATAGATACTCTCTTCGGTTTCATCTTGAAGTGTTCAAATTCATCATACTGTTGTGATTCTCTGTCTTCCTTAGTTAATTCGAACCCGAGAGAAGCATCTTGACATTATCCCAAACAGCTTCAGCTTCAAGTGTTGTGATTGATAAGCTTGTAGATATCTTTTGGAAGACCTTGAAGTATAATGTTTGAAGCCCGATATCGCATCGAATCTCTTTTCTCCTTATCATCGAGCTCATCATACATATTTAGTCTGTCCAACCCAAAGATCATGGTTCCATCTGCAGCAGATCAATTATGTCTCTTGTAGTCTCAATCGATAAGGTCCTTCATCAATTGACTTGAGAATGTTGACTCCATTTTCCTTTCCCGCAGACGGTACAATCGATTCGTTGAGCCCAAGAGTCGTAGTCGATTACATCAAGCATGGGTGGACAGTATCCGAACCACCGCTTAACATCCTCAAGAATAATGGAGATGATTATAGGTACGTTGGTAGACATGTTTACGATTTCACGGATTTTATAACTCTATGATTAAACCGGAAATAGATTCTTTCACCGGATTTTACTAAATCAAGAGAAAACCGTATTATAAACTAAATTTCAACCAAGTCGCTAAGAATCCTTGAACCAAGTTGCTAAGCACCAAGTCGCTAAGTAGCAACTCACTAAACCTCAAGTTGCTATGAATAAAGTCGCTAAGCCCAAGTCGCTAAGACCCAAGTCATTGGACACAAATCGCTAAAGCACCAAATCGCTAAGCGGTAAGTCGCTAAAGAGCAACTCGCCATATCCAAGTCGCTAATGTCAAGTCACGAGAATAATAAGTACAAGTCGCTAGAAATAATGAAAGCAAGTCGCTAACATTGAGTCGCTAGTCAGTAGTGGAGTATCCACTAACTTGTACTGCTTTGTCGGCTTGTCTCAATAAACAAGTCGCTAAGCTCAAGTCGCCTCGACTAACACTACAACTCGCTATAAATTCATCAAGCAAGTCGCTACGAAGAAATTCAACGAGACTCAAGTCGCTAACTTGAAAACTTCAAAACACACTTTTCAATCCAAAACAAGCCCAACCACGTTGATTCAAGCTTTCCAAATCAAAACCCAAGCACTTGCAATGATTCTAAACACAAAAGTACACTCAAATTCAAACTTTAACACAAGAGATGATCCAAATGATGCAAAACCACTAAACTTTTCAAACTCAAAACCATCTAAAACCACTAAATCCAAGGATATGTAAGAGATGATCAAACCACGGCTCTTGATACCATTTGTAACATATTAGATTACAAACACATCAAAACATGATCACAAGTAGGCGCATAACTTAAGGTTTTAGAGAAATAGTTAAAGGTTTAGAAGCTTAGTGAGAGAAACGAAAGTATTATTACGAAGCTCTAACTCTACCTGGAAGGTAGAGAGTATTTATAATCTTACACAAATCGCCATCTACTTACATGTGATCGAGATCTGATGGGTAAAAGACTGTCCGTCTCCACTCAAGCATTAAACTAAATCTTGCTTAACTAATAATAACTACGGTACTAATGAAGTTTTCTAACGATTACGTATCGTAAAGATAATGAAATTCTTTAATAACTCTGGGTTTACTAAATTCTAACAAGAATAAATCTCGTAGTTAGGAGCTCCATCCTTGAAGTACGTTAGGCAGCCTCGTACGTCACGTTTTTAAAAAAAATCACGAGTATAATCCCTATACAAACACTTCAACACGTGGACCCCCTTTCATGTGCTATCCTAGGAAGCCAACAAATTATTTATAGATGGGATGTGTTATAAATACCTTTTTTTATGTTGTCATACTGACAGAGTTTTTAGTTAACCAGTATAATTAAGTGATCATATTATCTGTCAAGTGACGATCCATTCATTGAATACAATCTCTATGAGAAGTTGTGGATAACTTGTCCATTTATAGATTATAAATTTAAAGCATTGATATTTAGACCTAACAAGTAGACTTAAAGTTAGACTTAATCCGTTCATTTTATGACAAGTTTATAACACTTATTTTTTTTCATCATTTTTCACCAATCACTTTTTGAAATCCACTAATCAAATCTTTAGGTATAAATTTAGGTTCTTGTATTAGTCATACAATCATTTTTCATTTTTGGTCATATTATATAATTTCCTTTTGGGATGTCAAACCCGGTGGGTTATCTTTTATTTCTTTTGTCCTTCTTGTTTTCAAGATAACATGCTTTATTTTCGCCATCTCAGTATTTGCAGGTGTTTAAGCGATCGACTTATTAAACTTTATATTTTCTTTCATACTTTCGCGTTTATAGTTTTT